>BSBK01005292.1:562500-1022500 GCA_027943335.1 Chamaecyparis obtusa
TTTGTTTTAGAATTCTCAATTTTTCATAACTGTACCTATCTAATCCTCATTTTTGCAACTTCTAGGGCTTCATTTAGGCTCATATAGACATGTTTTCAAGTAGATTTTTTTTAAAGTGCATGATTTTATGTCTAGTTCTCATTTTTGCTATTAGATTGTAGCCATTATGAGTGGACATATGGGCTTTAGGACTTGGTCAGTTTATTTGACGTAACATTTGTGCTCATCATGCCTTGATTTCTTGCAATATGCACAAGTAGGTAACTCCTTCTTGGATGATTTCCCCTTAGGAGAAAATGAAGAATATTTTTGGTGAGGAGAAGAAGATTGTCCTCCATCCTTTAATGGATTTGGCTTGGATGAATGTTGGTTCTTGCCTTTTCGTTGATTCCCTTGGTGATCCATTTCTCTCATTCAAGTATCACCACAATTTTGGTGATTGCATAAAAAGGTGGTGTAGTGTATGAACTACTAGTCAACCTCTAGGTTTGGAAACTAGAGATAAAGGCTACATATTTTGATAAAAAGCCAATTGTGCATCCTTCTTTTCATTGCTACAATCCTTTAGTTGTGCTTTGATCTCATTTTCTTTGATTTCATGGATAGTGTCAAATTTCTTGGAATATAAGCTTATGATATCATTCTCAGCTATTTTACACTTATCAATATGAAAGATGAGACCATAAAAATGATATAGGAGCATATTGGGTTCATGACAATCTTGCATCAACCAAAAATAGTTCTTTGTTATTTTTTTCTTCTTTTTATGGTTAGAGAGGTTATGCTCGTTAATCGTCATTTGTTGGAGATAGCGTGTGCGACCATAAATTTTTATTTTGGACCTATCAAGGATCATCTTCCTATGATCACACCTTCTTTTGTTTGTGGTTGTTCAAGATATGATCCATTTTTTATTTTTTTCTGTGGGTAACGTGTTCATTTCTTGCTTGGACCTATTTAGAGGTTTTATGTGCGGTCGCTGATCTTTGGCTTTCGACTATTGCGATCGTAGTGTATAGTTTGTGGACTTCTTGTGGATCATTTCCTATTATTGTGCATCTTGTTGTTTCATTTCATGGATCTTTGATTCATTTTTGGGTCAACCCTCTTTGTTGTACATGTTTCCTTTTTGGGGAATGTATTTCTCTCTTGGCCAACCTTTTGAGGCATTCCTTATATGTAATAAATCAATGTATCTTAAGAAGTAAGTTATGTTGGTTCTAGGAACCTAGATCTAAGACTTTGGAACATCAGAATTAGGATCTGATATTCATTTCATTGTATATGGCCATAATCAAGAAGGCCTAAAAGCCCAACATGTATGTTGTTTGATCTCTGAATAAATACATTGGATCATGCATTATCTCTCTAAACTTGTGTTGTTGCTTCCCTGTGTTAGCCTTAGCTATGAGGTTGGGCATTTCCTTTGAGAATTCTCCCTCCTTGGCACCTCGTCAGGTGGTATCAGAGTAAGGTTTTATTTGTAGAAAGCCCTAGTTGAATTGGTTGTAGGGTGCCAGATTGTGATATGGCCTACAATTGCAGAGGGTTGCAAAAAATGTTTGTGAAAGGAGAGATGATGATCTTTCTATGATGGATATGTTGAGAAAAATTTCTACTAGGCTTGAAGCTATTGAGACAACCCAAAGAAGAGGAAGAACTATTAAAGATGTTAGTGAAGATGAAGCCAAAGAAGTAGAAGGCGAAGAAAAATCCCATGTTCATGAAATAGATGAAGAAATATTCCTGAGAGCTTTAACAAGTGTGAATGCTAAACCACATTTCAATCCTCCTGAATATAATGGAAAGTTGGATTCAAATGAATGATTGGAATGGATATCTAAAATGGAGAAATATTTTGAATATGAAGGCACACCTACATATAGGAATGTGAAGATTTTTGGTACAAAATTGGAAGGACATGCATCTTTGTGGTGGGACCATGTGTAACTTGATCGATGTAGAAGAGGAAAATAAAAGATCAAGGTATGAGATAAGATGGTAAACAAATTGAAGGTAAAATCTTATCGAGTGATTATCAAGTTAGTTTGTTGAGAAGAATGCAAAATTTGAAACAAAGGGACATCATTGTAAGGGAATATACTAAATAATTCTATAGATTGGATATCAGATATGGACACATGGATAATGAAGTTGAAAGAATTGCAAGGTAGCTGAATGGATTGAGAACTTCCATACAAGAGGAAGTCAGTTGGTCAAGATGAAAAATATTGAAGAAGCCTATAAATTTGCATTAAAGACAAAAGAGAAGCTAAACAAAAGGCATGAGAAAAGGTGGTAGATTTTTTTGAGGAAGAGGTATATATTATGGAGAAAGTAGCAAATCTGATTAGGATAAAACAAATCAAGATAGAGGTAAATCAAAATGGAAAGGAGAAAGTTCATACCAAGGAAGAGGAAGTTACTCAAGAGGTAGTTACCCTATAGGTAATGATCATAAGAGAGAAGACAAAATTTGGTTTAAGGGAACTTGTTTCAAGTGTAGTGAAGGACATAGGGAATTTTAATGTAAGAAGGTTGGTAGTAGTAGTAGAAATGCACTTGTGTAGGAAGATTCACCTGATTCAATGAACAAACTGGAAGGTGGTGAAAACTTGATGATTAGCAGAGATTTGTGGAATGAAAGTACTAATGAGGATCCTTTGATGAGAGGATTATTCAAAACCAGATGTAAAGTTTCCAGAAAGTGTTGCAAGGTGATCATTAACAATGGAAGTTCATAAAATTTGGCATTAGAAGAGTTGGCTACAAAGTTATAGTTACAGAGGATGAAGCACCCTTATCCATATCATATTTCTTGGATCAACGATGAGCATTAGATTTTGGTAAGTGAACAATGTCTTGTGAAATTTAAGATTGAAAATTATCATGATGATGTTCTTTGTGATATTATACCAATGGATTGTTGTCACATCTTGTTGGGTAGACCATGGAAATATGATAGACAAGCTATACATGATGGTAGATTGAATATGCATACTATTGTGGCTAATGGGAAGAAACAAGGCTTGTTACCTCTGGTACAAGAATATAAGAATGAGAATTGCACTACTGTTAGAGTTTTTTTGGTTGAAGGAAAATAATTCATAAAGGATCGAAAGAAGAATGATGTGTGTTATACTTTTATTCCTAATAGACCAGTTGTCAAGACAAAGGATGATTCACCATCAGAGGTTACAAAATTGTTGACATAATTTTAATATATCATTTAAGATAATGTACCTAATGGGTTACCTCCTATTAGAAGCATCATTCATTACATGGATCTGATACCGGGATCTAGTTTACCTAATAAGGCACCTCACCGGTTGACATCTGCAAAGAATGAAGAATTGAATAGTCAAGTTTAGGAATTTTTGTAGAAGGGTTTGATTAGAGATCATTTGAGTTAATGTGCAATACCATCTATACTAGTACCTAAGAAAAGTTGAGAATGGAAGATGTGTACATATTCAAGAGCTATAAATAGGATCACAATGAAATACTAGTTCACATTGCCTAGGATGGATGATATTGTAGTGTCCTTAATTAGGTTGATAACTAGGAACATATATTCCTTTACGCAGGGATCAAATATCACAATTGGCAGTCATAATCTACTTAAGGACATCATTTGATTATCAACCTAGGGACGTTAGAGTTGAAATGGGTCTGCAAAGTATATGCACTAACCACCTATTTCAGACATGTGTTCCTATTTGGTAATATCATGTTGGAATTGAAATTGATGGAAATGAAATTTAGCTAACAACTACTTCTCAAAATGAAAACTAAACTCAGTCTTAAAGACAAGAACTACTCTGTCCCTAGTGGCTGCAAGAATAATTAACAACTCTGTAATTCTGCTATTTGTAGGAACAATCATGTTGAAGTTCTAGGAAAATGAAGTAGAGCTATTCTAATTGCATAAATGGAAAGGATAGACAAATTCCCTAAGTGGGCCCCCTTAGATAGTTTCTCAAGTACACAACAGATTAAACTACAAACTCCATGAAATGTTTTTTATTGAATTGAAACTGAAAAGTACATTGCTCATAACTTGCAACTTGAAACTATATTATTTGTAACTAAAGATAATAAAATAGTGATCTTCCTATGCTTCTCTAAAGGAGAACAAAGCTACTTATTTAGAAATGAAACCTAACAACTAACTAACCTTTTCCACAAAAATGGGAAACCTTTATTACAACTTGACCTTTACATTGAAGAAGTGGAGACAAGAAAGAAAAATGTGTCAAATCAGTTTGAAAGAATTGATGCACCACTATCCTAGATTTGCATGTCATCAAGGTATTTTCTAGTGGATTCTTGGAACGCTCCCCTTGCATGGAAGATAACTCTTCAACTGTCTCCTCATTTCTTGTTGCTGAATTGGTCTACTTTGAATTATCCCTATAACTATCTAGTGGAGGCTAAATCTTCTCCTTGAGACTTGGTACTTGCAATAACTAATAGCTATACCAATGGAAAAGGATCATCTCAACACGTCTAACTCATTGAATGATCTATTATTCTATTCATACATTCATTAGGTATCAAATTTGAACAAAAAATATTTCACATATGGTTGTAGGAAGGTGAAAAATAGTGGTTGTAGGAAAGGCATTTTATCTCAAAGAGTCATAAGGCACACGTATTTCATTAAATTGATAAAAAATCAAGCAATAACCATGGAAATGTTATGAAAGACTTATCATAATAAGTTTTTTATATTAAGCATAAAGTCTATATATAAATTCCATAATCACTACTTAATGTTTGTTTTAGCATAATAAAATACAGAAATATATTAAAAACATAGCCCAAAACATGCCAAAAATTGGGCTCATCATTCCCCTCAACCTACTACTTATTGGACCCTTTAGCAAGCCCAATATTCTTCCTACGGGTAAATTCTCTTAGGTCTACATTCAACTATTGTCCACATTCTCCATTCTGAAAGCTCTAGTAATATGCCCTCATAGAATCCAACTGCTGCCATATTTTTTTTCCTTTGGTTCCCTGTTATAGGTACCGTTTTCTCCCTTCATAGCCAAAAGTGGCCATAAGAGAATGGGTGGATACATGACTAATAGAAACTAATTTTATTTCTTTGTCCTTGTATTCCTCATGTACGTTTCTTCTCTTCTAGTGGTTTCATACAAGTTTTTTGGAGTATGTGGTTCTGCCTTCTTTAACCATAGTGGCAACTACTCCCATCTTGCCTTACTATGTTGTATAGCAATATCAAGGTCATAATTCACAATCTGGAAGCATTGGGAAAAAACTCCCTATCTCAAGGGTTCTATTATTGGCTTATCCCTTTTATCAACCCTTAGTTTCTTCCAATCAAAATAAATTATCATCTCCTTCTTGGATTCATTCCTTACTACCAGTGGCATGTTAGCTTCATCATATTTATAACTATCAAATTGTTCACCTCTACTTATTTCACTCTTTATCTAAGAGATCAAAGTGTTAATGTGTATGTCCTGTACAAAACATAGAGGATTCCATTCTATATCATGAGGCACAACCAATTTGTGTAAATAAAATTCACACAGGAGGTATCTGATGTGTTGTTGGGATTCTCAGTATGCATCATAGAATTCCTAAGGAGTGCTCAAGAAAGGATTATGTCCTTGCCAAATTCTTATCAATTGAAAATTTAAATACAACTCTTTTAAATACATAGCATAAATTGGAGAGGGAGATCTACACTGAATTATCCATGGAATGAAATTGACTACCTGATTTAGGGTGTCCATAATGTTAGCAATTTCCACATCTTTGTTCTGGATTACCCTTTTTAGTTTATCTATCTCCAATTCATAGGAGTCTTTTGATATTTAATTTCTTGATAACATGACACTCTTGCAATAAATCTTGTGAAATGAAGAGGAGGTCTATGGTTATTCCACTTTGGTACCTTGGTAGAATATACAATAATTGCTACACTATCTTGATGTGTTTCCTCTATTTATATGGTTCCTCTATCAGTTGATTTCTCAAGAACTTCTTATTCCATTTCAACATCCTATTGGTCTCATGGTATCTGAGGCTCATATATATCTTCTTAAACAACCTATGATTCATCCATCCCTTCATAATTCTTACCCCCCTCATTGGATTGTGATACTATTTCTTTTTATTCTTCCTCAATCCATACTGATTCTTCCTAAAACTTCTCTAATAACTATTCTTGCATCTACTCTGTAACAGTTTCCAGCTCCTCAAAGCCATCTCCCTAAAAAATATGTGTTGTCTCACCAACAAATTACTCATTTTCCTCAAGTAATGGACTAGGAGGATTTAAGGGTGATGGTGAGGATTGAGAGGCACTAAGTGAATGTTGTGAAGGTGGTGAACTAGGAGTAGAAGGGGTGGATTATATTTCCACAGTAGGAGGAGTAGGCGTTGTTTGAAATTTTGAATCCTAATGCTTCTTTGTGTGGGAGTATGGGTTTCCTTAGGCTTCTTTGGGCATATAGTTGCATAATTATAAGATTCTCCTACTTGTTTCCTCTTGAAAGAGTCTAGAGAAGATTTAGGGGTCTACTTCTTAGGTGACACCATTGGTGACTTCTCCTTATTCTTTTTAGGGGAAGTCCCAGTTTTAGTGATAGGGGTTTGCATTGGTACTCTAGGAATTCTTTTAGATAGCGGGACATTGTCTTGAGAGTTTGAGGTTTCAGGAATACAAGATGTGGTTGTCAAGGCTTCAACATTTGATTGAGAGATTCATTTCTTATAAGTAAGAGGTCGACCCTTGGGTCCTACAGCTTGCACTTCTGGTTCAAAAATGATAAATTCCTCCCAAGGCATGGGAGACACATCCCTAGCAGATCTCTCTATAAGCAGTTTAATAAGGAAATGATGGGATAGATAATTGATTCTACTTTTCCTATATTTTGCAGTAGTATTGGAAATTAAATTGTATAGGGAATATGGTATATTCATCAACAAACCATGATGCAAATGAGACACTAGTTTAGAATGGTGGGAATGCAGAATAGAAAACCAACCTTCACATGTAAGGTATTTGATGATATAGGTTTCCCATGGAAGACTCATCCATTGAGTTCCTTTCTTATCCACATGCAGAGGACATTCTCTAGGTCGAGTAAATTCCACCCTAGCACTTCGCACATCTCTTGTTTGAGGAAACAAATCACCAGTTTGAGGTAACCCTGTTACCTCTGCAATTCTTTCCACTGTGGCAATACATTTCAATCCCTTTACCTTGGCCTTCCCATTGTGAAATGTCTTAGTAAATTCTTCAGCAATGTCTTTATCAAATGTGACAGGCTTGAGAAATTAATCGAGCCACCCATATTGCCTAAATGACAGAAAATATTGCACATCTTACAAAAATACATAGTGATCTATTGCCTCATATTTAATGGGATGGCCTCGCATTCTTAATGTTTGTGAATCAACTTAGCTCACTACCAAGAATTCAACCTGAAAACTCCTCCATTCTCAATTCAACCTCCTATAATTCAAATTAACTCCCCTTTCTCCCTTCAACCTAAAATTTTAAACTTCTTTCAACAAATTTAGAAAAAGAGGGAAGAATTTTGAAAATTCAAATGCACATGTCAGACATAAAAATATTTATGGACAGGAACCAAAGTTACACTAGGAAATTATTATAGGAAGTAACAAAATTTTATGAATCCAATTAAAAATCTCCTAAAAATCTTGAGTTTTAGAAAAAAGGACAATAGTCTTGATGTGACTAAGTCTCTTGGTGGTGGAAGGTAATGGCGTGTGTTGGAAACAATTGTCTGAAGGAAATTGCTACTCAAATTATGTATTGTCTTTGATGTCACACAATGTCATAGTCCGCAGCAATCAGTTCCTACCGAGCTCAGTCGGTCTGCCAGACAAGAAAATCAGTGTTTACCGAGTTCAGTCGGTCATCAAAGAAAATTCAGTGTTTACCGAGTTTAGTCGGTCGTCAAAGGAAATTCAGTGTTTACCGAGTTCAGTCAGTTGTCAAAGGAAATTCAGTGTTTACCGAGTTCAGTCGGTTATCGAAGGTAAAGGATTGTCGGTGTTTACCGAGTTCCCTCGGTCTCTGAAAGATTGTAGAAAGTTATGGTCACCGAGCACTGTCGGCCCTTGAAGGATTTTTGCAAATAGAGTTTGCTTAATTCAGCTGACTATTATACTAAATAATGTCGATTTGACAAATCTAAAATCATATAAATAAAAGGTCAAATGTGTTAAATAAACAAGATATACAACAGAAGATTTACAGAAGAAAAGACAGGAAAGGTGTGTGCGAATTTGTGAAGGATGTTCAGATATCCTTAAGGTGCAGCAGAGATTTATTTGATCAGGAAGGATCACACATATGCAGAATAGAGATCTGTAATCAGCAAGGCAGTTGCATTATTATACAGGTCATTTTTCATTGTTACCTTCTTATCATTGTAACAGTGAATTCTAAATCTCTTAACTGAGTTGGTTTAACAACCATATTGTAAATCCTCTAACAAGGTGACAATTCCATTGAATTGTTTTCAAAACCTCTTACCAGGCCACTCCTAGCAGGGTGTTTAAATCCTCTAACAAGGTCACACCTAACAGTGTGTTTTGTAACCTTTTACCGGGTTGGCTTCTAACCGGGCATCACTTCAGAAAAGTGAAAATCAGTATCTAGATACATTGGTGGTTTTTTCCCATATTGGGTTTCCACATTAAAATCTTGTGTCTCTTGTGTTCTTAATTGCTATCTTAATCATACACTAGTGCTGATGAATATCTAAAAGATAATTTTGCTAATACTTTCTGCATCTTCAAAGTTACTGCAATCTATTTACCAAGTGCTAAATCAGATAACATTTTTAAGATATCCTAAGGGATCTAGAAAGAATTAATTGTGAAGTGTTTTATGGTTGAATGATTCACCCCCCCCCTCTCAGTCACTTCATCCATATTCCATCAATTGGTATCAGAGCTTTTGGTGCTTGCAGGAAGGGTTTCAAAGACCTAAGCTAAAGATCAGGATGTCTTATAAGAGGGAAATTCCAAAGCTCAACAGAGATAACTTTTCAGCATGGCAAGGTCTCATGCGACTTCATCTGGCTTCCATTGGTGATTCAAGATGCAAATACATTGACGAAGAATACACAATTCCTAATGGCACATTAACTGTTGAAGACATTGCAGATAAAAAGACTCACAACACCATGATGATAGACATTGCATCTGCTCTCAGCTATGAACAATTTGATGATATTAAAGACTGCACTACTGCATATGAAATGTGGATGGCACTGAAGAAAATATATGGTGGTGATGCAAATGTGAAAAGAGCCAAAGCAGAAAGCCTAAGAGGACAGTTTGACAAGATGAATATGAAGGAAGATGAAAACATTGCAAAATATGTTGAAAGAATCAAAGCAAGTGTAAGTGCAATTAGAGCTTCTGGAGGAAAAATCTCAGATGAAACTGTTATAAGTAAGGTACTCAGAACATTAATCCCTATCTATGCAATAAGAGTATCAGCTATTCAAGAAAGAAGATGTGAAACAAACCACAATATAACTTTGGATGCTTTAGTTGGAAGATTGACAGCCTTTGAATTAGACAACTATGACAACTATGTTCCTAGTTCCAAAAATATTGAATCAGCATTTGAGGCCAAGGTTTCACTAAAGAAGAACAAGAAAATTAAAGAAGTTCAGTCAGAAAGTGAAGAAGTATCAGAAGAAAGTTCTGATAGTGATCTTGAAATTGTAGAAGCATTACTTGCAAAGAAGTACTCTAGAGGGAAAGGTAAATATAAAGGTAAAACTCCTTTAATCTATTTTTCATGTGAAGAAATTGGACATATTGCAGCTAGGTGCCCAAACAAGCAAGTAAAGGAAGAGAAGAGAAGTCACAAGTACTATGGCAAAAAGAATTTCAAATCATTCAAGGATAAAGGTAAGAAATCATGTTTTATGGCTAAAGATTCTGATGATAGTGAAGAAGAAATTGTCTTTATTGCTATAAAAGATGAATCTGATGATGATGAAGATAAGATGGCACTTATTTCTCATATAAGCAAAGATGATATATGGATAATAGACAGTGGATGTTCACACCACATGACTGGTGACAAGACAAAATTTGAATATCTAGAAGACTGTGATAGTGGTAATGTAAGATTTGGAAACAATGAACCTTGTTGTATAAAAGGAAAAGGAAGAATCTCATTAACCAAAGAACTCATATGTGATAATGCTTATTGGGTTGAAGGACTAAAACATAATCTTCTAAGTGTAGCACAGCTAATCAACACTGGTTTCAAGGTTGAATTCATGAATGGTCAAGCAAGACTGCTGGATGAAAAAGGAAAACTCATTGGATCAGGCAAACAAACAAAAGGTAACTTATTTTATCTTGATCTCAGTGAATATTCATGCTTTATTACTCAAATAGAAGAAAGTTGGCTATGGCACAAAAGTATGTCATGTGAATTTTGATAACATGATAAAAATAAGAAAATTCAAGAAGGTTAGAGGCATTCCTACTTTGAAGAAACCTAATACTGGTCTATGTAAGAATTGTCAGATTGGCAAAATGAGTAAAACTAGTTTCAAGAGTAAGAACTATCAGTCTAAAGAAATTTTGGAAATTGTGCATACTGATTTATGTGGACCTATTGGAATACAAAGCTATACTGGAGATAAATTCTTTATTCTTTTCATTGATGATTATTCTAGAATGATGACTATCATGTATTTAAGAGAAAAATCAGAAGCATTTGAAAAGTTCAAATGGTACTTAGCAAGAGTGGAAAAGGAAACAGGGAAAAGATTGAAATGCTTAAGATCAGACAGAGGTGGTGAATTCATCTCCCATGATTTTAACAACTTTTGCATTGAAAGAGGAATCAAAAGACAGGTATCAGCTCCTAGAACTCCCGAGCAGAATGGAATAGCAGAAAGAAGAAATAGATCTATTATGGATTGTGCAAGGACTCTAATGATAGAAAAGAACATCGCTATAAAATACTGGAAGGAAGCTATCAGCACTGCAGTTCATACCTTGAACCGAGTACAATTGAAGAAAGACACATTCAAAACTCCTTATGAATTATGGTATGGCTATAAACCCAATGTAAGTTACATGAAAATATTTGGTAGCAAGTGTTATATCTTAAAAGAATCCAGAAGAAATAAATTTGATGTGAGAAGTGATGAAGGAATATTCCTAGGATATTCTAGCAAAAGCAAGGCATACAAATGTCTAAACTTATCTACTCACAAAGTCATAGAAAGTATACATGTAAAATTTGATGAGTTTGCAGAAAAGACTGAAGAAGAAAGCAAAAGGGAACCTGAGAACTACAGAAGATTCGTTTACATTGAACCTGAAACATTGGCAGACACAACTATCAATAAGGAAACTATATCTACCGAGCCGAGCATAGTTACTGAGTCACAAACTAAGTAACAGTAAGAAGTTCAAACTGAGTCACAGGAAGAAATTCAGACCGAGTCTCAGCCTAAAGTTACCAAGCAAATATCTACCGAGCCCGAGCAACCTAAAGAAGAGATCCTAGAAGACAACAGCATGAATCATTCAAAAGGCAAGGAACCTATACTAGCCAAATATGTCAGAAGACATCATACACCAGATCAAATCATTGGAAACAAATCAGATGGTACTATGACAAGAAGCAAGCTAAAAGGTACATGTCTGCTTACTGACTTTGAACTTAGAAATATCAAAGATGCATTGGAAAATGAAAGTTGGATTGAAGCAATGAATGAAGAATTAGAACAAATACAAAAGAACAAAACATGGACTCTTGTACCCAGACCTAAAGATAAGAATGTAATTGGAACAAAATGGGTATTCAGGAATAAGCTGAATGAAGATGGTCAAGTATCTAGAAACAAAGCTAGACTGGTATGTAAAGGTTATTCTCAAGAAGAAGGTATAGATTATGGAGAAACTTTTGCTCCTGTTGCAAGATTAGAAGGTGTAAGAACTCTACTTGCTTATGCAACACACAAAGGATTTAAGGTATATCAGATGGATATAAAATCTGCATTTCTTAATGGAATTCTTGATGAAGAAGTCTACATTGAACAACCGGAAGGTTTTGTTGATCCAGATAAAAAGGACATGGTCTGCAGGTTACACAAAGCATTGTATGGTTTGAAAGAAGCTCCTAGAGCATGGTATGAAAGACTCCATAACTATTTGATTCAGATTAATTTCAAAAGAGCCAATGATAACAGCAATCTGTATATTAAAGAAGGACCGAATGACAAAATTGTATTGGAAGAAATATTTGTGGATGATACTATATTTACAGGAAATGAGGATCAATGCAAAGAATTTTCAAAGAAAATGAACAAAGAATTTGAAATGTCTATGTTTGGTTTAATAAAATTCTTTGTTGGTCTTCAAATTCAGCAAAGCAAGAATGGTATATACATTACTCAATCTAAATACATTAAGGAAATACTTAAGAAGTTTGGTATGGAAGATTCAAAACCAGTTGGTACACCCATGTGTACTGGACTGAAACTTACCAAAAATGATGATTCAAAGGAAGTTGATCAGACCCTATATCGATCTATGATTGGAAAATTGCAGTATGTAGTACATACAAGACCTGATATTGCCTTAGCAGTCGGTATAGTAGCTAGATTCTTAGCAAAACCTAAGGAAAATCACATGATGGCAATCAAAAGAATCTTAAGATACTTAAGAGGAACTGAAGAATATGGTTTGTGGTATAAATTTGGAGGCAATCTAGACTTAAAAGTGTTTACTGATGCTGATTGGGCAGGAAACATTGATGACAGAAAAAGCACAAGTGGTGGAGCATTTTTTCTTGGAAAAAGACTGGTATCCTGGACTAGTAAAAAGCAAAATTGCACATCTCAATCCACAGCTGAAGCAGAATATGTTGCTGCTGCAGTAAACTGTTCAAATATTGTTTGGTTTAAACAGTTATTAGAAGGTATGAAGGTTGAAATCAAAGAACCAGTTGTTATATTTTGTGACAATACCAGTGCAATAAACATTTCGAAGAATCCAGTGATGCATTCCAAAACCAAGCACATTGCTATTAAATATCACTTTGTCAGAGAATTGGTGCAGGACAAGGAAATTAGATTAGAATATATTCATACAAAAGAATAGATTGTAGACATTTTTACCAAACCATTACCTAAGGATGCATTTGTGTATCTAAGAGGTAAGTTAGGGGTCATTCCCCTATCCGAGGCTCACTAAATACAGTTTTAGTGATGCATCAACCAGAACATGATTGAAAATCAACCAGTTGATGTAGCATATTCAAGGAATCATTGCATATGAATCAGTACTTGAGGTACATTAATTTACACCGGTAATATGTGAATTGTCTTTGGCATGTGTTGTCAAAGAGGAGTGTTTGCTATGTCTTTTCTATTACTTCAAGAAATTTTCAATAGTCAGAAGGAAGAATTTTTCAAGATAAAGGAAGTTTGCTGACAGAGGGAGATTTGAATCTGAACCGAGCTAATTCTTTCAAATTTCTTATGCTATGACATATTGTGTTGCCATCAATGCCAAAGAGGGAGATTGTTGGAAACAATTGTCTGAAGGAAATTGTTACTCAAATTATGTATTATCTTTGATGTCACACAATGTCATAGTCTGCAGCAATCAGTTCCTACCGAGCTCAGTCAGTCTGCCAGACAAGAAAATTAGTGTTTACCGAGTTCAGTCGGTCGTCAAAGAAAATCTGTGTTTACCAAGTTCAGTCGGTCGTCAAAGAAAATCAGTGTTTACCGAGTTCAGTTGGTCTTCAAAGAAAATTCAGTGTTTACCGAGTTTAGTTGGTTGTCAAAGGAAATTCAGTGTTTACCAAGTTCAGTTGGTCGTCAAAGGAAATTCAGTGTTTACCGAGTTCAGTCGGTTATCGAAGGTAAAGGATTGTCGGTGTTTACCGAGTTCCCTCAATCTCTGAAAGATTGTAGAAAGTTATGGTCACCGAGCACTGTCGGCCCTTGAAGGATTTTTGCAAATAGAGTTTGCTTAATTCAGCCGACTGTTATACTAAATAATGTCAATTTGACAAATCTAAAATCATATAAATAAAAGGTCAAATGTGTTAAATAAACAAGATATACAGCAGAAGATTTACAGAAGAAAAGATAGGAAAGGTGTGTGCGAATTTGTGAAGGATGTTCAGATATCCTTAAGGTGCAGCAGAGATTTATTCGATCAGGAAGGATCACACATATGCAGAACAGAGATCTGTAATCAGCAAGGCAATTGCATTATTATACAGGTCATTTTTCATTGTTACCTTCTTATCATTGTAACAGTGAATTCTAAATCTCTTAACCGAGTTGGTTTAACAACCATATTGTAAATCCTCTAACAAGGTGACAATTCCATTGAATTGTTTTCAAGACCTCTTACCAGGCCACTCCTAGCAGGGTGTTTAAATCCTCTAACAAGGTCACACCTAACAGTGTGTTTTGTAACCTTTTACCGGGTTGGCTTCTAACCGGGCATCACTTCAGAAAAGTGAAAATCAGTATCTAGATACATTGGTGGTTTTTTCCCATATTGGGTTTCCACGTTAAAATCTTGTGTCTCTTGTGTTCTTAATTGCTATCTTAATCATACACCAGTGTTGATGAATATCTAAAAGATAATTTTGCTAATACTTTCTGCATCTTCAAAGTTACTGCAATCTATTTACCGAGTGCTAAATCAGATAACATTTTTAAGATATCCTAAGGGATCTAGAAAGAATTAATTGTGAAGTGTTTTATGGTTGACTGATTCACCACCCCCCCCCCTCTTAGTCACTTCATCCATATTCCATCAACAATTTAGAAAAAGAGGGAAGAATTTTGAAAATTCAAATGCACATGTCAGAAATAAAAATATTTATGGACAGGAACCAAAGTTACACTAGGAAATTATTATAGGAAGTAACAAAATTTTATGAATCCAATTAAAAATCTCCTAAAAATCTTGAGTTTTGGAAAAAAGGACAATAGTCTTGATGTGACTAAGTCTCTTGGTGGTGGAAGGTAATGGCGTGGTCATCAGGAAGGAATTAAAGAAAGTGGTTTAAGCATGTGGAAAGGACTGAATGATATTGCAACCATATAGGAAATCTAATGTCTAATTTACTACCTATTTAAACATAATAAATGAAATAATAACCACTTCTTGAGTTAAATGGAGCTTACCTTTCATGATGCACCACAACTGCCTGATGTGACTCCACTTCATTCATTGCAAAGAATGGTTTTTTTGGAAAAGTGGAATTGGTGATGAATGAATGATGGATGAGGTGGCACAAGAGGAATGATACAGGTGGAAAATGGAATGATGGTATAGAGTGGGGATCCACAAGGATGCACCCTTTATTATGGTCATCTATGCACTTCTCATGCATTTCTTAGGGAATCAAGCTGAGACTCAATTCCTTTAGCTGTAGGGTCTTTGAGCTCTTTCTCAACTTGAAACTATTTTAGGAACTCTTCCTTATCAATAGGATTTAGGTAAGGCTTTGGTTGATTCCCATTGACCAATAATTTGAATCTGACATCATCAATTGTGCTCAACTATACCACACCATTATCAAATACTTCTATAATTTTGTATGGCTCCAACTGTAATCACCCAAAAATGGTCATCTAGACTATTAGCCCCTTTCTAGCATTATTTGCTAAATTCATCAATTGCTTATTCTTGATCAAATCCTAATTCTATCATTTATTCGATTATATTCTATGGATTAACCATTTTATCCCAAGTCTTTATTTAATTAAAAGGAATTCCCTCCCCTTTTATTAAATAAAAAATCCCCCACTTACCTTTTATCCTAAGTTGCACAAATAAAGCATTATTCCTATTTAATAAATATGAAGAAAGGCTTTTTGTCTCACATGAGGCACAAAAGTCAACACTTCTTTCTCATTGGAGGAGACTTGTGCACAAGGATTTATCCCACTTTCAAACTCCACCCTTGATCAAATCTTTTGCCTTTTAATCTCCATGGTCCATTTATCTTTAAAAGGAGAGCTCTCTTCTCATTCTAGGATCCCCACTCTTGATACTAATCTTATGCTACAAGTTTTCTTGGTGCCATTGGAACTTTTGAAGAACTTGTTGCATTTTAGTCCTCATATTTTCATTTTAGCTTAGTTCTCATAGCATTCTTAGCTTAGTTTCTTTTCATGCTTTAGCTTAGTTCACATAGTTTAATTAGTAATGACTTGTAACACTCTCATTTTCATAGTTTAGTTGTATTCTTGCATTCTCATTCTAGCATAGCTTGCATTGCATTTTCATTGTGATTCTTGAAGATATTGGCATTCTTACCCTTGTCTCTTTGAATCTCCCATTGTATGGTTTACTAGCAAGTTTTCATGCTTAATAGCTCTAGCTGAGAGCTCTCTAAACACCCTTGCACTCTATTCCTAGGGAGGTCTAGGTCACTTTTCAAGGTTTCCAATCCATGGATGCCCTTGGAATCAATGGCCTAGAGAAGTGCACATCTTGAGTGTACATTTTTGGCGCCCACCATGGGGAAGAATAGCTCTATTTTGCCTTTCTTTTCTTGCATTTCCACTACATTTTTGTCACTGTTATCTTGTTGTTTCAACTATTTTTTTGTTTTTTCTGATAGAGTATCATACGACATTTTTCAATATCGTATGACAGTTTCTTACATAGCCGTGTGATACTTTTCTAGTCAAAAGTATTGTATGTCCATACAAAACTTTGTCGCTTAGCTATACAATGTTCTATCACCTAGGGGTAGTGCAAAGTGTCGTGCAAAGAAAAAGTATCGCACCCTTATACTGCAAAGTATCATGCAAACTGCTGCCACTAGAAACTGTCACCTGGGCCTGAAAGTGACTATTTTTAGTTCTTTTTTGCAAGATTCGGGTTTTCTACTTTCTAGTTTTTGATTTGTTGTGTTAGGATAGAGATTTATTTGTAGATTATACCTAGTTTTGTTGTACTAACCCTTGTGGGCCTAACGAGTTGTGCTTGTAGGTGTGCCCTAATTGCTTGCATAGTTTGCTAAAAGAACGTATGTCAAAGCTTCAAATGCACAAGGGCTACTAATCTTTCTTACAGGGCTGTCCAAAGCATAAAAACCAAAAGTTTTTGTTCTTTCCTCTCATTTTAAAGTGTGGCATTATACTAGTTCATTTTCTTAGGCACTTAATATCTTGTCACTAGAATCTTTTGGTGGTAGGAGAGTATGCTCTTCACCCTTTTAGTGAACTAGAAATCTTGACCCGCCTCTAGATTTCAAAAGTAAGAGGGTTAATTGAACATTTCTTGAAGTGTTTGGGAAAGGCTTTTGAGATAGGAGAGTATGCTCTTCACCCTTGTGGTGAATCAGAAATCTTGACTTTCAAAGGTTGATCCACTTCTTGTTTAGTCTAGAATCCTTTAGAGGGCCTACTCTTGAGCAATCAAGAGGAACAACCCAAGTGGGGACAAGCTAATACCCGAGTATTCTGACCCACTATAAACTCAAGGCTATCAAGGACACAAAACCTTGGTAGATGTAATACTTGTCTTCGCTTAGTATGAGTACTTGTGGGATTGTGACCATGAGAAAAATGCTAAGCAATAATGCTTAAGGTACTCTTGTGGCCATGAGGTCTGTTACTTGCTACAAGGTAAGGAGTCCCTTCAGGGAGCAAGAGGGGTATTCTGAACATAAGCCCTCATTACGAACCTTAGATAGAAGCTACCCAATTTTGCTGCTCAACATCTTGGTGCAAGGATCGATCCTAGTGGACTACCCGAATCACCCCAAGATTTTACACTCACCATCTATGTTCCTTTGGTTGTGTCATTGACACTTCCATGACAAAGACAATATCTATTGTGGGAAACCACTTTGTGTGAGGCAATGGGACATCAAGTGTGGGGTAAGTTGTTGAGTATTGAGCCTTTGTCTTTCTAGGCTAGCAAGTTCTTGAATTGTCTTCATTGTGATCTACCCCTGTAAACGTTCTTGGACATCAAACATCATGGTAGTGTTCATAGGATTTTTTTGTTTTGATATCCCAAGTGCATGTCTTGGCAAGGTTTCTTTTGCCCTTGTTTAAGTGTTTTATGACACATTTGATCCCTCACTATTTGAAAACCTGTCTATTTTTTGTTGTTACTATGTTCCAAATTGAGAAATTAAGCTTATCAAATTGCAACTTTGATCAAAATTACCTTCAAAAATGGGTTTTGCACATTCACTAGTCAAACATCATGCGATACTGAACAATCATCACACGACTTGCTTGAGTATTATCGTGTGATACTTTGCTACTGACCTTGTATCCCATGAACATTATATATTCTATCACATCAACTACCTAGTTACTATTGCACTGTTGTGTGCGAAATATCATCTGGCCAAATTATATCATCCTACTATCCTGCAAACTATTGCATAGAGTCATTTTGTTGTATTACTGCTGTCTACAATCTGGAGCTATCAAATTTGAATCTTAGTTTGTCGCAGAGTGTCCTTTCCTGTTCATACCTAAATTTGGCTTGTTATTTGCATGTTTAAGTTTGTTCTAGACTGAGAAAGATGTGCTAAAACTATTGGATTTGAGCCTATCAAATGCTACTTTCAATCACTTGTCACACTTCAGTTACCTCTCTAGCTATTTGCTAATCGAGCTTCTTGCTCATATCTTAGCTTGAGTCAATTGACTACTATAAATTCTTGAGCACCTTTGACAAGCCATCTCTATTGTTCTATCTCGACAAGTGATCTTTATTAGCATTGCTTATCTCAAAATCTAAGAAAATTTTCCTCATTCTATTAGTCAAACAACATTCCTTTTCATGCTGGTTACAACTTGGTTTCAATTTGAGCAGGGGATTCACCCTCCATTCAACTATATGCAGTTACCTTCTCCTACAAGATGCTCATGAGCACCATTTAGTGATGACAGTTCTAGCCCAGACAAATCTAAGGATTCCAAAGTCATCCCGTGGTATAAAGGAGGCTTCCTTTTTTCTACATTCAAGGCCCCCAAAAGCACGGATAGTTTCTCACTTACCATGACAGAACAAGAGAAATATCACCATTTGCAAGAACACTTTGAGCATAGAGACAACCAAGCACGCTTAGATAAAGAGCATAATGGATGCTGCTAGGGACATGGCTTCAAGAGGAATGTCTCACGATTAAGCTGAGACTAGTGGTTATGAAAATAGATCTTTTTTTGGTACTAGTGGCAATCATGGTAACAATACGCCACCAAGGTCCCCTCCAAGATGAACTTTTGCCACACCTTCTTCAACTCCTAGACCTCCTCCCTCTCATCATGAGGAAGAGGCCAATGATGACATGTCTAGTGAAGAACTTATGAGGTTTGAACAAGATGAGGCTTCCCAACGTTTGATGCTTAAACTTTTAGAGCGTAATGGAGATCAATACTTTCAATACATGACTTCTATAGGATACAAGCTCCCTCCTAGTTATGATGTTTGTCAAATCATTTAAGAAAGAGTGCCAACCAAGTATGAAATCCTTAGAGAGGAATTACAATGAACAAACTAGCGTCTTTCTCAACTTGCAATAGAAAAGGAACCTCCAAAGGTCTCTTTTGTAGAATCTATTTGTGCTCTTCCCTTTGATATGAGTCTATACATGGTCCCATTTCCTAGGGATATTGAGGTTCCCAAATATGATAAGTATGATGGAAATGGTGATCCCCATGACCATGTGCATCATTTTTACACTCTTAGCATGGACTTCCTTCATGAGGACACATTTCTACTATGGTTGTTCCCTAGAAGTTGAAGAGGACAAGCTCTGGAATGGTTCACAAAATTGACACCTCCTCTCAAGACCTTTGATGAGTTGGCTAGGCATTTCACTCAACATTATTCATATAACATTCAGCAGCCTATTACCATGATAGATCTAGGTGCTCTCAAGAAAAATCAAGGTGAACCATTCACTACCTACTTGCAACATTGGAGGTCGTTATACTCTAGATATCCTTGTCAATTACCCAAGAGGGAAAAGATCGACATCTTTGTCAACACTCTTGTGCCTCAATTATATTATGATCTAAGGAAACAACTATTTTCTTCTTTCAATGACATGGTTGAAAGTGCGTACCATATTGAGGATGTTGCCATAAGGAAAGGGGATATTGTCATCAACAAAGATACCAGAGGTAATGGAAAGGATAAAAAAAAACCCTGGAACAAAAACAAATATGTTGTCAATGATGGGGTCATGGATGTTCCCAAAGCTAAAGAGCCCACTTTCCACCTCTCTAATGCTATCTATGTAGCTAAACAACAAGAGGCTACCAACACTCAAAGTACATCTAAACCTCAATATGTGGACAAACCCAAGAAGTCATATCAACAACAAGTCTACACCAAGTTGGTTGAACCTTATGATGTGATTCTTAAGACCTTGGTTGCCAACAAGTATCTTACACTTCCTGACAATTCTCATCCCTTCAATCCACCAGTTAAGCCTGATTGGTGAAGAGAGGATCATTTCTACAATTACCATAGAAATAAGGGACACAACATGGATAATTGTTTCAAGCTCAAAGATGCTATTCAAGATCTTATTGATGGAGGTGTAGTTCTCATAGATGACTTGGTTAAAAATTCTGATCACAAGGCCTTCAAAACCCCTCTACCTGAGTATGAAAAGGGGGAGTCCTCTCAAATGGACAAGAAAAATCATGATGCCAAGATTAATTATACATATACTCACAATGAGACTGTGATCAACATGGTAGAGCCCATTGAGAGTGTTTTTATGATGAGACCTCAAGGTAATAGTGACATCAATCATGATACGCCTAAGTTGGTCTTGCAAATAGTTGATGGTTCATCTTCCCAAAGTGAGACACTTAATGTTCTTACTAGGGGGCAAGCCAAAATTGTCCTTCAAACTTCTCACGATCCCAAACAAACCTCATCTTCAAAACAAGCAGCTCCTTCAACCATATCTAGCTATGACCTTGTTCACCAGTTGCAACAAACTCTGACCCAAATATTCATTTTCAAGTTGCTTGAGCTATCCCCTCTGCACAAAGAGATCCTTGAAAAGGCTCTACACATAGTAAATGTCCCTTATAACATTGATCCAAATAGGTTCCAGGCTATGGTCAATCATATCTCATCTCCTCACTATCTCTCATTTTCTGCAGAGGACGACACATCCCTTAGTAACCCATACAATCTTGCTTTACATATCGAGGTCCAAGTCTACCATACTTGAGTCTGTCGAGTCTTGATAGACAATGGTGTAGGATTGAATATTGTTTCTTTTCATGTTGTGCAAAAATTGGGGTTGTTCGAATTTGTTGTAGATCCTAGACAAAAGATCACTATCAAAGCATACAATGAAATGGAGAGGTCTTCAAAGGGTCTTATTGTCCTGCTTGTTTGAGTG
The DNA here is from genome assembly GCA_027943335.1 of Chamaecyparis obtusa. NCBI lineage: Eukaryota > Viridiplantae > Streptophyta > Pinopsida > Cupressales > Cupressaceae > Chamaecyparis > Chamaecyparis obtusa. Next base: position 583,940 of record BSBK01005292.1, read on the forward strand.
GGTCTAGTTGCAAAAGATATTGTGTTTCAAGTATTAGACATCCCACTCACATACAACATTCTTCTGGGTCATCCTTGGATCCATGACATGAAAGCTGTTCCTTCTACCTACCATCAATGTGTCAAATTATCGTATAATGGAGCTAAAATTATGATTCCTGGGGACAATGCTATTGCTATTAATACTCTCATTACTGCTAAAATGTTTGTCTCACACAATAAACCTTCTCATGATCCTAGTGTGTCCCTTATTGCTGCTAAGTAGAAATTAAAAATGATGAGTATTGGTATGGGTGAATACACATTGGATTCTATTGCGGCTATGCCTACCTCTCCTAAGTCATATGGTAGACCTTCAGACAAGATGAAGCCTTCTACTTCCACCATGATGGTCTTCAGTACCTTTGTTCAAGTGTCTGTACCCTTAGAGGTAGAAAAAGAAGAACAAGCTGTTAGAGATTAGATCTATAAAGAGGAAGAAGGTAGTACATCGATTGCTACTCCCATCTCCCCTAGATGCTATGGTAAAGGTTGCACATTTTTGCAGTAGATGGGATATCAAGGTCAAGGACCTTTAAGTGATAATAGACATGCTCTAGTTGAACCTTTGAGTCATACTGATGGTTGACACTCTAAAGATACCATAGGTCTAGGATACGGTGCTGAAGATGACCCCCCTGAATGTTCCATAAATGCTCCCATGATTAGTGACTCAGATACATATATGGATGAATCACCACTATACATTATGGCCCAAATGGGAGATGGTCTCCCTTCTACTTCACTCCTTTGGGGAGAAGAATGCATACCTAATGATGACACAGTTGAAGCCTCTACGTCTAGAGATGATGTAGCTAATGAATTTGACCCCAGAGATAGACAACATAGAAATATTAGGTAGTTACTCGAAAGAGGACATCTCACACATAATGACATGGGTGCCTTTACTTCTAGGCATCCTAAACCTTCTTGGTGAAAACATCCTAGTAGAAGTTCAACGACAGATTCAAATGAGTATGAATGGGACACTCTCTCAGAAGGATCTTCCACAGTGGCTATGGAAGTTGATGTGATTCATACTTATAGTGTCCAACCCAACGTAGTTGATGAGTCTTGTGTATGGTTTGATGAGTTCAGCCCATGTATTGCTTTAGTGAACCACAGTGGTCCTTCTATGCCAAATCTAGATCTTGATACTTTGGGAGCCTACTCTGTAGGCTCAACTTCTCTCGTTACTAGAGAGGGTACCTATCACATCAATAATCTTGAACTCATTACTTCACTTCCTCTCATACACTTAGATCTCATAGATTGGTCTATCCAAGATCAAAGACCTACATTACCTTCCTTCCAAAATGACTATGAGGTCACTTGTTACCTCAATACCGTTGGACCTATCACCTCTTCCACCAACGAACCAACAACAAATATGATAGAATCAGATATCAAGTACCCCAGTCATAAAATAAAAATAAAAAAGAAATGGTCGGATGGAGAAAACCACATTGTGGTGGTGTCTGAACCTCAAAATAGTAAAAATAAAGACACATCTAAGGGTGAAAACCTCTCTAAGGCACCTGAGGATGAGGTACTTTTTAGTCTTCCCAGCTACTTCCAGGAAATATCTTCAGTTTTGATAGAACCTACATAGCTAATCAACTTGGGAATAGAGGAGTCTCCTAAGATAATTCATGTAGCTCAGTCCCTCTTGGCAGAGGAGAAAGAACAATTTACCACATTTTTTCAAGAGAAAAAGATCAACTTTGCATGGACATATTCGGACATGCTTGGTTTGGACACTAAGCTTATTATGCATCACCTCTCCATTGTTCCAGAGGTAAAACCTATCAAACAAAAACTCAGAAAGATGCATCCTCATATGGCATTATTGGTTAAGGCTGAACTTGAGAAGCTTCTAAAAGATAACTTTATAAGAGCTATTGATTACGTTGAATGGATTTCCAATATTGTTCCTATTTCCAAACATGATAAGTCCATTCATGTATGCATTGATTTTAGAGATCTAAACAAAGCATGCCCTAAGGATGGTTTTCCACTTCCAAACATCAATATGATAGTGGACATGACATCGGGCTATGAAATGTATTCCCTCCTGTATGGCTTCTCCAGATATAACCAGATCAAAATCGCCCCTGAAGACCAAGAGAAGACAGCTTTAACATGTGCATGGGGTACCTTTTGTTGGAATGTCATGCCATTTGGTCTTAAGAATGCTGGTGCAACCTATCAAAGAGTTGACTACCATCTTCCATGATATGATGCATAAAAACATGGAAGACTATGTTGATGACACACTTGCTAAATCACAACAAAGAAGTGCTCATTTATCTGATTTGAGTTTGATATTGGACTACATGGAATGATTTCAACTCAGATTGAATCCTAAGAAATGTGCTTTTGGTGTCACTTTTGGGAAACTGCTAGGCTATATCATATCAACAAAAGGAATAGAGGTAGACCCAGAAAAGGTGCAAGCTATCATGGAGATGCCACCTCCTCGCAACATAAAACAATTAAGGGGTCTCCAAGGCCATCTCCAATCTATTAGGTGGTTCATTTCTCAATTAGCTGACAGAGCTCAACCCTTCAACAAGAATTTTCATAAAGGGGCTACTTGCATATGGAATGAGGAGTGTCAAAAGAACTTGGACCAAATCAAGGATTACCTAGCAAAACCTCCTATCCTTATGCTACCTATCCAAGGGAAACCTTTGATACTCTACATATCTACTACAAAAAATTCTTTGGGAGCTCTTCTTGCACAACAAGATGATATGGGCAAAGAATGAGCTATCTATTACATCAGTCGCACCTTAGTTGCATACGAGCTCAATTATAACAGCATTGAAAAAGATTTCCTAGTAGTAGTGTTTGCGTCCCAAAAATTTAGACATTACATGCTCGCACATACTACACAGCTAATCGTGAAAATTGATCCTTTGAAGTACCCCTTAAGTAAAGCTGCGCTTACCAGACGACTTGCTAAATGGATGCTGATTCTTTCAAAATTTGACATTCAGTATGTCAAAAGGAAATCCATTAAAGGAAAAGCAATCACAGATCAATTGGCCTAATTTCCCATGACTGATGATGCTCCTCTTCAGATAGACTTCCCAGATGCTTCAATCATGAATCTCACAGAGTGTATGTGGAAGATGTTCTTTGATGGTTCTCACACATAGAATGGGGTTGGTGCTAGAATCTTATTTGTTACACCTCATGGATACATGATTCCTAAATCTTATAAGCTTCTCTTTCCATGCACCAATAATATAGCTGAATATGAAGCCCTTCTCAATGGTGTTAAGCTTTCCCTAGAATGGAGGATTACAAAATTGCATATCTTTGGAGATTCATAGCTTGTCATAAATCAAGTAAATAATGATTACCAGGAAATTCCCTACAAGAAGATGATAGACTCTCTTAGGAATTATTTCACATCTGTTACCTTCCAACAAATTCCTAGAGCTGAGAACAAGGCCGTTGATGCCATGGCTACTTTGGCATCTATTCTACAATTGGAAGAACATGAGTCATGCTTTGAGTTCCTGGTGGAAGAGTTGTGTTATCCCACCTATGATTCCCTTGATGACCATGTCATTTACATTGTGGTCAGTCATGATTCATCCTGCTATGCTACTATATTTTCCTATCTCCAAGATCAGATTATTCCTACAAATCTAACATGCAATGAGAAGCATCAACTCATCCGTAATGCTTCACATTTTACCCTCGTCTCTGGTGACTTGTATAGGAAGGGTCTAGACAGAACTCTCCTTAGGTGTCTAGAAATAGAGGAGTTAGAAAAAGAGCTAGCTGAAGTCCATGATGGAATATGTGATTCACACTCTAATGGTCTTTCGTTAGCTCAGAAATTTCTTAGGGCTAGTTACTATTGGCCTACTATGCAAGCTGATGTTGTTCGATATGCCAAGTCCTGTGAGAAATGTCAACTACATGAGAATCTCATTCATGCTCCTGGATGCAAGCTTATTCCCTTTGTTACATACTGGCCATTTTAGTAGTGGGCCTTTGACTTGGTCGGCAAGATTCATCCTAGTTCTTCAAGTGGGCATAAGTTCATTATTATAGCTACTGAATATTTTACCAAATGGGTTGAAGTTGTCCCACTATCTGTAGCCATGGGAAAATGTGTTGCCTTTTTTATATTGAATCACATCATTTGTCGCTATGGTATTCCTTCTTCCATAGTCACAGATAATGGTGGCCAGTTCAAGAATAAAGACCTGAAACAATTGTGCAAAAAATTAAAAATTGAACAACATTGGTCTTCTATTTACTACCCTCAAGGGAATGGCCAAGCTGAGGCCTTGAATAAAACATTGCTGAAAATCCTTTATAGAACAGTGCACAAATCAGGCAAGGATTGGCATCTATAGATCAATCCCATGCTATGGGCTTACAGAACTTCTTTTCACACTCCTATAGGTGCCACACTTTTTTTCCTTGGTCTATGGTTCTGAGGTTGTCTTACCATTAGAGGTCAAAATTCCATCACTAAGAGTCTCTCTACATGGTTTGATTACTGACGAAGACCATAGGGCCATGAGAATTCATGAGCTCACCACTTTAGAGGAATGCCACAAGGTCACCTTTGATCACATGTGCACTTATCAGAAGAGAATGTTTTCTTCCTATAATAAGAAGGTTCATCCTAAGGAGTTCCAAGTGGGTGAATTAGTTCTAAGAGAAAATCCTAAGAATCAATAGAATAGAGAGCAGAAAGGAAAATTTGAGCCAGATTGGTTAGGGCCTTACATCATCATGACAACATTTGGGTCTGGGGCCTATCAGTTATCTACACCTAAGGGAGAAGATCTTGCCGAAACTATTAATGTTCTACATCTAAATAAGTTCTATGCCTAAGGTTCTTGAGCTCTTTGTATATATCTTATCAATCCTGAAAAAATTCCAAAAAAATTCATATATGATGCTGGAAAAATCCTAAAAAGCATATAAAGTCCTAAAAAAAGTGCATCCTAGTGAAGACCTAGCAATAGGCACTTTGATGTCTCACCAAAAAAAATTGAAAAACAAAAAAAATATCAAAAAAAATAGAAAAAGTGCCTTGGTGAAAACCTAGAAACAGGCGCCTTGGTAGCAAAAATACAAGAAAAATTATAAAAAATCCTAAAAAATCTACCAAGTGGTGAGAACCTAGAAATAGGTGTTGCTTGGGACCCTTGCACCTATGTCTATCAGTCTTGTGTGGTGCTCTTTCACTCCACTTCTCGCTTTGTCTCTCCTAGCATGGAATTGACTCTTGTCTTAGTCTAGGGGGCATACATTGTTTTAGCTTATCTTGGGTCTCTTTGTGTGTGAAGGTTTCTTGAGCAACTTGGTTCAAACAGTGTTTCTCAACACTTTCCAACTATGTTTTTCAACACTTCCCATGCGTCAAGTATTTCTCAACACTTATCAGATATCCTACCCACAGTCTAGAATGATACGATATTTCTCATCGGTAGATGCGATACTCAAAGTTTGACTCTATGACCTACACACACACACACACTTAAACACTTGACTCACTGAGACTTGCTTGACTTTATTTCTTTTGTGTGTTGTCTATGATGATTTCTTTTGATGAGTGTTCTCTCCCTAATAGTTTTCGATGATGCATAGCTAGAAGACTGGGGGCATGAGGACATGTTTTCCCTATTTTCTGTCTGTGGGTTTATCTTGTTGATCCTAGCTGTCATGAGCATTTATGCTTGTTAAACTTGACACTGTAGATGTACAATGTATTATCCTTGGTTATTTTCTACAAGTGCATGCTTATGGTCATCTTGAATTTCTTGTGTGTCGATGCAAGCATAATCTTTCTATACTAAACTTAGGGAACCTCATTGCACTAGTCATCTTGACCTACATGTCTTTGATGCTTAGGTGGGATTCCCACATACCTATTTGATACAGATCATATTCATATACCCATAGTTATACTAGTGCATATTGTATGATCTTGCGACGCTACCAATAAAGCTTGATGATGATTATTAGAGTCTAACAGCTTTGTAACCTTGTAAGTAAACCACTTTTCATAGTAGGTTGCATTCTTAGGTTCATGTTAGTTTAGTTTTTCATCTTGCATATGGAGAGAGCTCTCCTTTCATCTTTCACGAACTTGTCAGTCAACTATGCTCACCTTTCACTTCTTTTCAATCATGTCTTTCTCCTCTTGTCTTTCATATCACATCCTTTTCTATTCCTATCATCACAAGGGGTTAATCTTATCATCATATACAAAAATATCATTTTCAAAAACATGAGTCTATATCATAACATGAGAACTAAACATACATCCATGAGAGAAACTATCCATGAGCATTTATAAGCATATATCATACATTTGAGCAATATAACAAGACAATGATATTGAAACATCCATCACAATGAGACAAGTACATAAGATAGATCACAATCCAGTCATCTCATATATATATATATATATATATATATATATATATATATATATATATATATATATATATATATATATATATATATCATGATACAAATACAATGTGAGATCCCAAAATCTGGATCAAGTCTCAAGACATGTCTATACATCAAAAACCCTAGACCTAGGATTGAATCTCCCCCTCATGTGGAGGAGGTGCTAGTGGAGCTGGTCGCTCCATCCTATCAGCTCGCATGTTCGACCTCCCTGCCCTCTCGGAGTAGAGTGGCAATCGCTGACCTATAGGAATAGCTACTATGTACAAACCATGGTAGTATGTCACCCATGCTGCCTCCTTCCAGATCTCTGTGGCATCATCTCTCACCTCCCTCTCCCACCAATCTATCTCAGCTCGCGCATCCATCAGTTGTTGATCATGAATAGCGATCGTGTGGTCCATAACTACTGTACCTCAGCCTCTAAGGTCTAGACCCTAGCCTATAGATCCTCTCCTCCTCCAGCTACAACCTACTCTTGCCCTACATCAACCTGACGGTGAATTGGTCTCACCTCCTCCTCCTCCTCCTCATCATCCTCCACCTATTGGTGTGACCGTCTGCGGCCACTCAATTAGGACCTTTGGCCTCTCTCCACTCTCCCTCTGCCTCCCCCTCCTCCATCATCTCTATCCCCACCCTGTGCCTGTGGGTGTGCATCTGGAACTGTAAAACATGGGAAGGGATGTATTTGATGCTCTGATATGTATGTGACATTTGTCCTTGCATCTGCCATGTCTAACAGGTAATCCCATGGCTCCCACCGCAACCCTGTTGTCTCTTGTGCTGCTTGCTGGTAATCCAACATCGATAGTCATCCTAGTGTCTCCTCCTCCCGTACCCTAGCATATGTGGTAGTCTCTACTACCACTCTCTGCTGCCTGCCAAACTGCTTCCACACTCAGGTGATCACAAAATGCTCGACAATATCTGCATGCCTGCCTAGTAATGGCTAGCTGCATAACATGTACCCAAGCTCCCGATCCCTATCACTCCATTGCTCTCATGACCTGTATGGTCTCCACTCAAATGTTGTTAGCTCATCTATCAACCTCCTATAATATGTGAGGTCCCCACTGTGCGGCTGTGTGATCAACCCTGTATATCAGTATATGTAGGGAGTCCTCCACTCCTGAGGCTGTACCCGTGGTCACACAACAACTATGTGATCCCACACCCATATCTGTGTCAGGATGGCCTTGCATGCCCATGATCGGCCATCCCTATAAAAAATCTCATATAGTTTATGATACATATCTACAAGGATCACTGGTCCCCATGCCATTCATCTAGGTCATGCCACCAAGTCTGCAACCAGTCTCCCCCAACCTAGTGGGAACCTTCTCTGACTCTAGTCAGTGATCAAAGCATGGGCTACTATGGAGCACACGATGCATGACACCAGATAGTCCTGACTGTACTCCTCTATCAGATAGTCCCAACTGAGATGTCTATCTATGATGGTCACATCCTAGAAGAGGTCTTGAATGGCCTGCCTCCCATCTATGGGAGTCTAATCATAGTATACCTGTGCCAACAAAAAATCATGTCAGTTTTCATCATATGGAAACACTACATTAATGAACATCTCTACAAACATAATTATGCTCACCGCATCTCCATGGCTTGGTACACACAGGATCTGGTAGACATGCTCAAGTGTGAAAGGTGTTATGCTCACTATGCCACCTCTCTGCCACTACTGTCAATAATCTGTGGTTTACCCGTATATGGGGCATCTCCAAAAAGTAGCCAAAACCCATGCGTGTCAAAACTGCTCTCCCTAGATCATCTAGATCTCAAACATAGTGCAACCCGACCACCCTCGGTGCTCTGATGGTGAGCACCACCATAACCTCCTGCAAGCCATCAACCTACAAACTAGATGTTAGAACATGTCATGATGGATGTCCAAAATTAGTACAAGTAATTTCAAAAGAAAAAATTGTCTCTACACATGTTATATTGCTCAAATTAAAGTCATGCGATACTTCTTATTATACTGGTGCGCAACTATTTGCTGATACTGTATCGTGCAATACTTTCTTATATAGTGGTGCGATACTTTTACCTTGTGCGATAGTTCGCACCTTGTCACATGACATTTCATCCAGGCTCATGTGATACTTTCCTGGACAGCTGTGCGACACTTTATGGCCCCATGAAATATCACACGATATAGTATATAGCAGGTGTGTGATAATTTTAAAGTATCGCATGATGTTCCGCTAAGGAATAATTTGAAAATTCAAAAAACATGTTTTAAATGCAAAAAATGACTCAAACGGCTAGTTTTTTTGAAAACTTATTGGGGCACCATACTGAGGAGGCCGGTTGTGCAACCGACCATCCTTGAATCAATGTGTATGAATAGGAATGCCTGCTTGCTAAGCCATAGTCTCTCTCAGATTTCTCAAAGTTCTCAAAATTCACATAAGACAAATCAATTTGAAAATGACCTTTTCACCCCTTATATAGCATTTTGACCTTTTGACCTAATTTTCAAAACATCTCAGAATTTTGTGAAAATTGCACCCCTAGATAATTTTGATGTCCTAGATCCATTTTTGGGATTGAAATCAAAATTTGAGTTCATCTTGATGGTCAAAATTGCATTTCAAAATTTCTCCTTCTTCTACATAGTTGGCTAACTGTTTGAGGCCTAGTCCTTCAATCTTTGCTGGGGCATCTTCATTTCATCATCTCCATCTCTCTCACCCTTCTAGTCTTTCATTCATCTCCTTCACTTTGTCTCTCTAAGGTTTTGACTTTATCTTTATCCCATATCTCTTTCAGTCAAACTGGGGCATATTTTCACTGCTTGATGGTTATTCTATTATCTTTCATCTTCAATTATGATTTCTAGTGATTTGATCATGTTGCTCTCATCTTGCTTCTACATTCCCTCTACCTCATTTTGATTTTGATCCCAAGGGGGTAGACATATCCTATCAGCTATTCTCTAGAGCATATGCTTGACCATTCCATTTGCTATGATCTATCTATCGATCTATTACACTTGACATGTTAGTTCTCATCTCGAGTTCTAATAATGTCCATCTCTCTCCTAAGTGTTTAGTACTATCGCTACCAGGCTGACCATGCAAGATTTGCTATCTCTCTGCACTTCATTCTTTGGAGTCAGATCTCTATCTATTGCCTTCTTGGCTGATCTATTCTTTGACGTAATGTGTTCCTAGATTGATCACACATTAGTCAAAGAGGGGCAAATGTAATCACCCAAAAATGGTCATCTAGACTATTAGCCCCTTTCTAGCATTATTTGCTAAATTCATCAATTGCTTATTCTTGATCAAATCCTAATTCTATCATTTATTCGATTATATTCTATGGATTAACCATTTTCTCCTAAGTCTTTATTTAATTAAAAGGAATTTCCTCCCCTTTTATTAAATAAAAAATCCCCCACTTACCTTTTATCCTAAGTTGCACAAATAAAACATTATTCCTATTTACTAAATAAGAAGAAAGGCTTTTTGTCTCACATGAGGCACAAAAGTCAACACTTCTTTCTCATTGGAGGAGACTTGTGCACAAGGATTGCTTCCACTTTCAAAATCCACCCTTGATCAAATCTTTTGCCTCTTAATCTCCATGGTCCATTTATCTTTAAAAGGAGAGCTCTCTTCTCATTCTAGGATCCCCACTCTTGATACTAATCTTATGCTGCAAGTTTTCTTGGTGCCATTGGAACTTTTGAAGAACTTGTTGCATTTTTGTCCTCATATTTGCATTGTAGCTTAGTTCTCATAGAATTCTTAGCTTAGTTTCCTTTCATGCTTTAGCTTAGTTCACATAGTTTAATTAGTAATGGCTTGTAACACTCTCATTTTCATAGTTTAGTTGCATTCTTGCATTCTCATTCTAGCATAGCTTGCATTGCATTTTCATTGTGATTCTTGAAGATATTGGCATTCTTGCCCTTGTCTCTTTGAATCTCCCATTGCATGGTTTACTAGTGAGGTTACATGCTTAATAGCTCTAGCTGAGAGCCCTCTAAACACCCTTGCACTCCATGCCTAGGGAGCTCTAGGTCACTTTTCAAGGTTTTCAATCCATGGATGCCCTTGGAATCAATGGCCTAGAGAAGTGCACATCTTGAGTGTACACCAACCATATGGTATAAAGTTTCCCTTGATTGTCCTTGTATCTTAAATCATATAGTAAAGCTCAATCTCCTACTTTGAATTTATTTTCCTTTTTTAATTATCATGCCATCTGATTCTCTTATTTTGTATTATTTCAGTATGCTATAGGGAAATCTTCCTTAGCTCATCCAATGCATTGAGCTACATGATTTTATCTCTCTATGCAGTTGTTAAATCCATATCTAATTCCAAATATTTCCTAAGAGTTTTATGTTCAAACATTATAGGAATCATAGCTTTCTTCCCATACACCATTTCAAAAGGTGTAAAACCCATTGTAGTCTTCCAAGTAGTTCTATAGACCCTTATAGCTTCTGGTAACCTTAAAACCCAATCCTTCCTATGAAGGTCTAGTATTTTTTTCAAAATAGCCTCAATATATTTGTTAGTGATCTCTTCTTTGCCATTATCCTGAGGATGATAAGGATTTTACTTCCTATGCCTTATGTTGTACTCATTTACTAAGGCTTTAATGAGAGTAGAAGTAAATTGTGCCCCTTGGTCTATCACTATTTCTCTAGGAACCCCAAATCTAGTAAAGATTTCTTCATAAAGGAACTTGGTTACCTTATTATCTCTAGCATGCTTCATAGGCCTAGCTTCAACCCAATTTGTTACATAATCAATGAACACAAGAATGTAAGACTTAGCATTTGAGGGTGGATCAATTGGGCCTACAAAGTCCAATACCCACTTATCATAAGGTGTAATAATAACTTATCGAAAAAAGGAATTTCATATGATCTTGTTGGCCTCCCCATCTTTTGACATCTATCACACCTCTTGGTGTACTTGGATGCATCCTTATGTAGTGTTGGCCAATAATATCCATTATTTAGGATCTTCATGGATGTCCTCTTAGCAATAAAATGCCCACCACAAGATTCATCATGGCATGCATGCAATATGTCACGAGTTTCTTCCTCTCTCACACATCTACTCATTACTTTATTTGGCCCTGTATAAAACATGCAATCTGTGATCCAAGAGAAGTTAAAGCTTTTCTCAAATAAAAATCTCTTTTCCTTAGGTGAGAAGTGAGGAGGAGCTCTTTTTCCTTTGTAGGAGAGGGTAGAATGAAAATGACATCAATTTTGGAAGGGTCTATCTGTATTCCTACATCAGAAATGTAGTGACCCAACACTAATCTTTGGATCATCACGAAACATTTATGACTATTGAGGGAAAAATTATGATCTTCACACCTTTGTAGTACCTTCTTCAAATTATCTCAGGCTTCCTTAAATGTTGCACCATAAACAATAAAATCATCTATATATATTTCCATGCAATCATATAAAATACTAATCACAACTCTTTGGAAAGTTGTAGGAGCATTACAAAAACTAAAAGGTAAGACTGAATAGGAAAATGTTCTCTAGGGGAATGTGAAGGTAGTCTTCTCTTGATCCTCTGGAGAAATATTTATCTAATTATATCCACTGAAATCATCAAGGAAAGAAAAATACTTTTTTGTTGACAAGTTATCTAGGACTTGATCAATAAAGGGAAGAGGCAAATAATATTTCTTAGTTGTTGAGTCGACCTCCCTATAATCAACATACACTCTCCATTTCCCCGCTTTCTTCAAGACAATAACTAGTGGAGAAACCCACTGGCTATCTAAGACTGGGTAGATAAAACCAATAGTCAACAATTTTTGTAACTCCCCTTTAACTATTTCACTTAGGACTGGATTAATTTTCCTTTTGGGATATCTAACAGGTTTAAACTCACTGTTGATGAAAATTTGGTGTGTACATAGCTTTAGATCTAGCCCCTTCATATCACTATTATCCCAAGAAAAATATGTCTTGTGGGTTTATAGTATTTGGACAATTGACTCTTGTTGTTCACTAGTAAGCTTACTATCGATATTCAAGGTTTTTCTCCTTGTAGACACCCAAAACTCAGCAGGTGTCTTAGAATCATTCAAATTTACAAAATCTTAAGCAAATGCTCTAATTTTCATCAAAATGGATCAAATCAATTTTAAATGGACATTTATTAATCAAAATTGGACAAAATCATTTAAATCAAAGGAAAAATCAAATCATGACATCAAATAATCAAATACAAGCTTAAAAGGATCAATCACACTATATAATTGATTTTAATCAATTAATTATATAGTTTTAAATCAAAAATCAAATTGAACCTATTCCCTTACATGACTAATTTAATTAATTGATGTAATTTAATTAATCCTAATATCTTTCAGCATAATTTGAGCAACCAATAAGAATTGAGAACACAATGCACATGGATCACTCTAAATAGTTGAATCTCAATCACACATTTTTAACTTTGAATCTCAATCACTCAAATTTGTCTACTTGTCCAAACCTTTGAGACAATCATTTAAATTTTCCCGCCATTTAAAAATATTTCAAATTTTTTGACTCAACCAAGGCTAAATCATGATCAAGTCACTCTACCCCCTACCCTTGGGATTTTAGTATAAATAGAAGTCATTTTGAGAGCATAATATCTTAGAAAATTCAAGTGCATAGAATCATCATTATATGCAATTTGAGAGCAATTGTGAGAAATTGAGTAATATCTTGAGCATTTTGAGAGAAAATAGTGAAATTGAGAGCATTATCATGAGCATTTGAGTTAATCTTTGTATCATTTTGAGAATTGAGAGCTAGATTTATGCATTTATCATAATTTCTCATTCTAGGATTGTCACTAGTAGAGAATAAGGCTGAGAGCTCTACTTACCAAGCTTAGATAGAGAACCGTGAGATGTTATGGATGTTAAATGCAATTCTTAGATTAAATTTCCATTTTATTTTCATAAAATTGTTGTTAATTGTCCTAATTTCATTAAGGTGTAAACACTCACACACAAATGGCGCCCACCGTGGGGCCTTGAGCCTCATTTCTATCATTTTTATCAAGTTTTGTGTGTTTTTGGCTTCACTTTTACGTGAATTTTGTAGAAAATAAGAGAAACACCGCCTACGAAGGATCTAATGACACTCATGAGAATTATGACAATGCCTAGAAGAAGTTGACTGACACCTACAAGATTCTTTCTATTCTATATTTTCTTCTTCTGACGCCTGCGAAATAAAGTATTATGCCTGAGAGCATAAAGCTTCCTAAAATCTGAGAAACGATGCCTATTAGCTATACTTTGCCACCTGTGATACTTTATCTTATGTAATTTATAATTATTTGTCACGTTTAGCAGCTTAAGTGTTATGCTTAGTGATTTTTAAAAGTCTCTTGAGTCATTGGCAAGTGATGCCTATGACCTTTAAAATAACACTTACTAACCTTTAACTGATGCCTATTAGCTATTCTTTGCTTCTTATGAGACTTTATCTTACACAATTTGTAGTTATTTGTAATGCTTAGAAGCTAAAGGTTTACGCTTAGTAATTTTGAAAAGCATCTTGAGTCACTGGAAAGTGATGCCTGTGAGCTTTAAAATAACACCTACTAGCTTTTAATTGATTCTTATTAGCTTATAAATGCCGCCTAGAGTTTTCTGTTTAATTTTGTTGTTAGACTATTAAATTCTATTTTCTAACTCTCCATCTGTGTTTTTCCCATAGATGAGCAGACATAGGAAAGTACATAAATCAGAAAGCAAAGTTACTCAAGAGTGCAAAGAGGTAAGAATTCAAAACAAACGTTTAAAGGAAATCTGTACTGTTGCAATTTTAAATAGTTTAGAATTAGAAGAAAATCTTTACAAGCATTACATTAAGGTGTTAGATGCTTATAAAAAGAAATTTCCTACTTTGAACTAAAATTGTTTGCATTAAGTTGTTAAAATTTTCTTTGCAAAATCTTGTTAAGAACACTTAATTGCATTTCAATTTGTTCCTTTTGGTTTCCTTCACTTTGTATGGTTGTGTTGACTAATTTGTTGGAGGAGCTAGAATGGGAATGATAGCCACTAGGTAAGTAAGCAAATAAATGTCAAAAACTTCAAAAAAGCGCCTAACCTTTGCTAGCTACAAAAGAGGTATTTTTCATATCAAGCTTGCTTTGCTTAAATTGTGGCTTTTCTTTGGATCTAGCTTAATAGGAAAAACCTTACTATTGTCCAAATTGAACAAACATTAGGCATATGCTCTCCATTTTATGAAGTGGATCAAAAATCCAAATGTGTGAGTTCAACTTGGTTGAAAGAAAGGGATGAGGAATTAACCAAACATTTTGTTTATAAGAATCTCCTTGTCAAGAGGTTGAAAAAGGACAAATTTTTCTTGAAGTGTTTGGAACAAGGAACAAAAATAGGGATATGCTCTTCACTTTCTAAGTGAACCAAACTCCCAAACTTGTTGAACCAAGTTTGATTTCTTGTTTTTCTATATATGCTAGATAAATTAGATCTTTAGAGGGCATCCCTCCCGAGAATTTCCTTATGAGGACGGTGAGAGGGAATGACCCAAAGTGGGAGACAATCGCTTTAGCCGTGATACTATCTGACCCAATATAAACAAATACACTCTTCCTTAATAGGAGAGTGACTAGGTTGTGTGCAAGTATTCTTCACTTCCTCTAGTAGTCCTTTGGATTGCACCAAATCGTGCTTTTGTGCATGTGGGAAGCCCACAAGTGGGTAAAATAACTTGACATGATCTAGAATGGAGGTGTTCATTAAAAATCCTATTAAATAGTAATTTACCTTTTAGAGCCAAACATGTTTAAAAGCCAAATCTGACTCTAGGTAGATTGCTTGGAAGACATTCTTGTTTATACTTGTGAAAAATGATCGAGAACATACATTTTTAGTGTGGTTTTAGGGATATGGTACAAATTTGATGTGTGTGTTGTGTTTGTACTTTATTTTCAAGCAAGAATACTCTGCAAATATGATCAAATCACTTTTAAAAATCAAAATTTACAACCTGATTTGCAAAGTGCCGCCTACACACAGAGAAAAACCGCTTATACATAATGAAGTTATGCCTGTGACTATTAAAACAATGCCTGTAAATGATGAATTCACACATGTGACATTTTAAGAAATGCCTAGAAAATGTTAAGAAATGCCTATCAACAAGGAAAAGCTACCTACTCTCTACAGAGCGCCGCCTAGGCAAATTCTAGTAATCGCGTACTAAGTTTTAAGTCACGCCTACACACTGGCATGTGACGCCCAAAAACAAAGAAGGTAAAACAATGGATATTTCTCGGGGTTTTCAAAAAAATTGGATTTCATATCTAAATACCCTTTTGGACATTCTATCTATTCCAATATCCAGCCTAGTCAGAAATCTTGGTTTTAAACATTTTTGAAATTTTTTTAAGGATTTGGCCACAAGCAAGTGAGATAAAGCCTATTTTCAAGAGATTTATGCTCATGCCAGCTTTCACTCGATCTTACTACATAAAGAAAACCTTGCAATCAGATAGAACGTATCTAAGGCAAGAACTTCCTTTTTTGAGTGACACATTTACCTCCTCAAGAATACCACAAGAACCTATCCAAGGGGTAGAAACCAACATGAATTTTCCTTTTGGTAACTCGGGTTCGGATCAAACCAACAAAAATGGAGGAGGCATTGACCCAAATAATCTAGGGTCAAATAACAACAATGGAGGAGGAGGAATAGACCCTAACAATCAAAGAATTAACAACACTAACAATGGGGGCAATGGTGAACCAACTGTTGAAGATGCAACCGATGAAAAGGTTAATGAAGCCATACAAAGCCCATACTTCATGAAGCTCATGGAAAAAGCCTTAGCAAAAGATAGGGAGAAGTATTTTCTAGACCTACCTTGAGCAGGTCTTAAACTCCCTCATGACTATGATGTCAATCAACTTAAGGAAAAGGAAGTTGAAGATAGTTTGATTGATATCTTGAACAAGAAATTTAAATTATTCCTAACGCAATTGGACACAATGAAGCAAAGTGGGGCTCCAAAACCCTTTTCAATAGAAGCATTGTGTCCCTTCCCATTTGACAAGAGTTCAATCATGATACCATTCCCTAGTAATGTGGTCTTTCCTAAGTATGACAAATACGAAGGAGCATCTGATCCCCAGATCATTTAAGGGAATTTTGTGCATTGAGCTTGGAGTTCATGCATGACACTACTTATTTAATGAGGTTGTTTCCTAGAAGTTTGGGAGGCATGGCCATGGAATGGTTTTCAAAATTACCTTCGGGCATCTGGACTTTTGAAGAGTTAGCTGCTAAATTTGTAACACATTATTCATATAATATCAAACATGAAGTTACAATGATTACCTTATGCAACACCAGGCAAAAAGAGGGAGAAGGATTCTTACTTTTCTTACAAAGATGGAGAGCAGTATTCACTAGATACCCACAAAGTGTACCAGAAAAGGAAAAGATGGACATCTTTATAAATAGCTTGAGTAATGAAATGAATTATCCGTTGAAGCTGCAATGTCCTAGGTCTTTTCAAGATCTTATTGAAAATGGAGTGACTACGGAGGAGGTATTGGTTAAGAGTGGAGAACTAAAGCTATACAAGGATAACAAGAATTACAACAACAAAAATACCTCCAACAACAATAACAATCAAAATAAGAATCCTCCTAACATCTATAATCAATTTGGATTGAGGAACAACAACAAAGGTGTGGTCAATGATGGGGTTGTTGATGCTAATAATTTGAAACCCACTCCTTTTACTCTCACGAGAACACCCACTCAAGTGAATAATCCAGATCAAGCCTCCAAAGTGCCTTTCAACAACAATACCAATAATAACAACTTTAGGAACAATCAAGGGGCTAACAATCCTAATCCGTTACTTGTGTATGCACCCAAAAATGGTCACCTAAACTTTGGGCCCCATTTATTTGATTTATCAACCCTAAATCAATTTTATCAATAATCAATATTTTCAACATTATCAATTTCTTAATCAAATCTTAATTTCGATCTTATATTGGATTTTTATCCTATGGGCTAACCATTTTATCCTAAATTTTTATTTAAAAGGAATATTTCCTGTCCTTTTATTAAATAAAAAGCCCCACCTTTTCTTCTTATCCTAAGTTGCACAAATAAAGTATTATTCTTATTTTATAAAAAGGGAAAAAGCACTTTTTGTCTCATATGGACACAAAAGTCAACTCCTATTTTCTCATTGGAGGATACTTGTGCACATGGATTGCTCCTCTTTCAAGCTCCACCATTGATTAAGTCTTTTGCCTCTTAATCTCAATGGTCCATTTCACCTCACTTCTTATAAAAGGAGAACTCTCTCCTTCATTTGCATCCATCTCTTTTATGCTAATGTTATGCTGCAGGTTTTCTAGGTTATTTGGAGCTTATTGAAGACATTCTACATCAAGCTTTGAAGACTTGCTTTTCATTGTTGCATCTCATTTAGTTTCATAGTTCCTTTGTTTAGTTGCATAATCATGGCATATTAACTTAGTTTCCTTTTATGCAATAGTTTAGTCTCACATAGCTTAATTAGGAGAATTGTAATCCATTGCTATTTCCTTTCATAGTTGCATTGTACTTTCATTTTGATAGATTAATCTTGCATATTCATATTAGTTTGCATTGCATTTTCATACTTTGATTTCATTGCCGATATTGGCATTGTTGCCCTTGTCTTTGATTTGGAATCTCTCATTGTGTGGTCGATTAGCAAGGTCACTAGTTTGTAGCTCTAGCTGAGAGCAAATTTATCAAAGTCCCTTGCAACACCATGCATACAGAGCTATGAGTCACTTTGCGAGGCCTCATTGTTGAGCAACCTTGCATGTAATGATTCATAGAAGTGTGGTCACTTTTACACCATACATTTCTGGCGCCCACCATGGGGTAGAGTAGATAGACTTTGTCCTTTAGTTTCTTGCATTTTCATCATTTTTTGGATTAATTTTTTGATATTTTGCATTCTCTATTTTTCTATCTCAGAGTATCGTGTGACACTTCTTAGGTATATCATGTGATAGACCTTATAATACGGGTGTGACACTTTGTGCAAAGGAAGAATCACCCACCAGTATTAAGGTTTGTCGCTGGCATCGTGCGAAGTATCGCCCGCATGTTCTGTAGTGTATTGCCTAGACTGAGGTATATCGCTCGGGTACAGGAAACTATGTCGCATGATTCTACAGAAGTCTGAAGTATATCACCTGATTTGATAGAGACCTGTATTTTAAGTTTTATCATTCGAATCTGATCATATTTAGTTGTTGGTTTACTTTATTGCATTTAGATAGATCTAACTTGTATTTCTTAGCCTAGATTAGTCAATTTTTTGCATCATTTCCATTTAGATTTTGGATTTCCCTAACCATAATTGTCTAACAAGTTGTGGTTCTAGGGGTTTTGCTTGAAGGAGATTGCCATAAATTTCATACTAAAGGGCTACTAATGGTTTTTGCAAGGATGCCCAAAGCATAATCAAAAGCAAAAAGAAATTTTTTTCAAGTGTTTGTGATTTATTTCCTTTCAAGTGTGGCATCTACTAATTGTTTTAGGAACTTTAATACCTTGTGAAAGAGATTTTGAGGTGGTAGGAGAAGTATTCTCTTCACCTTTAGGTGAACCAGAAAATCTTGACCCATCTTAAGGTTTTGGAAGCAAGGGGGTAATTGAATTTGCTTGGTGTTTTTGGGAGAAGTTTTTGAGATAGGGGAGTATGCTCTTCACCCTTGAGGTGAACCAAAAACCTTGAACCTCAAAAATCATCCACTCTTTGTTTAGATTTAGAATCCTTTAGCGGGCCTGCTCTTGAGCAATCAAGAGGAACGACCCAAGTGGGGACAAGCCTTTTGCCGACTATTCCAACTCACTATAATCTCAAGGCTACCTCGGACACTAAAAACCTTGGTAGACATAACACTTGTCTTTTCTTGATGTGAGTAGCTCATGGGATTGTGACCATGGGGAAAGCATTGAGCAATAATGCTTAAGGTACTCTTGAGGCCGCGAGGTCTGAGTCCTCTATGAGGAGCAAGAGGGGTGTTATGAACGGAAGCCCTTACTAAGAACCATAGGTTAGAGGCCACCTTTTTTTAGCCACTTATCTTCTTAGTGCAAGGATTGATCCAAGTGGACTAACCCGGATCACCCCAAGATACTCACCATATGTGTCCCTTTGGTTGTGTTATTTGACACTTCCACGACAAAGCCAATATCTCTTGTGGGCAACCACTTGGTGTGAGGCAAGGGGACATCAAGTTGTGGGCTAAGTTGGTAAGTATTGAGCCTTGTCTTGTAGGTAGATATTGCTTGAAGTGATTTCGAATGTGCTAAACTAGTGTAAACGTTCTCAACATACAAACAATCGGTAGCTTCCATAGGGTGCAAATTTATTTTTGATATCGCAAAGTGTTTGTCTTGGCAAGGTTGCTTTTGCCCTTGTTTCAAGTATTTGAAGACATGTTTGATCCCCTACTATTTGCAAACCTATCCAATTACTGTTAAATTTGTGATTGAAATCAGACATTTTCACCGTCAGATTCAGAAACTTGAAATCAGACCTTAAAAACTTGAAATTTTGCACACATGTGGTCAAAAACTGCATCAATATCGCATGCTTAAGAGAGAAATATCATATGACAGTTTGCACTAGACTATATCAGCTAACAATTATTAGGTTTGTCACCTGCCAGTTTTGAGGTTTATCACCTGACATTGTGTGAAGTGTCGCTCGGTCCTAGGTTTATCACCCAGCCTGCCTGGAGTCTGTCGCCTGGAAGTTTTCAGCAGTATTTTTAGTTTCAGTCATTAAGTTGCTTTTAGTATGACCTGACCTTTGAGTAGGATATTTGATCTTGCTGTTAGAGACATGTTTTGACTGCAAATTTCTGATTTTAGCCTTCTAGGGATCATTTCAATTGATTTATAAGGTTGCCTTGAAAATAATTTGTCAACTTAGAGAGGTATTCCTAGTGAAAAGTTTGTCTTTAGAATTGTTGATTACACCCTTGGAGAATTCTGATCCTACTATTGTCCAAATCATTTTTCATTAATCTCAATTTCGACTTGAGTTTTGGCTAAGTCCAACCTCCTGATTCAAAAGTGCAAGGGTATTCATGCTTTGATTTGAAGCACCTCTTTGACAATGTTGGTGATGCCTTTTATTTTCTATCTTTTCATTTTCTCTTTGGACAATAGAGAATCTCAATTATCCTAGGTTGGAATTGACACTTTGAGAGATTGACCCATCATTAAGAATCTCTTTCTTTCATGTCAGTTACAACAAGGTACCAAGTCAATCAAGGGAAGCGACCCCCTATTATCCTTAGCCAGTTACCACTAGTTAAGATTCATCAACAGCACAAGGGAAAATACCCCTTTTCGATCAATCTCCTAAAAGTGAATCTGAGGTTTGTTTTAATCCAAAAGGTAATCCTAGTGAAGTGAGCACCTCTTTAGCACCACTTTCATCAAGTATGGACATGAGTTACACTTTCACTCGACAATAAAGAGAAGCCATGAATCAAACTCTTGAGGATATTTTCCAATGACATAGGAGTACCAGAGTGTATGGTGGTTCTTCTCATGCTAGTCCACATGGGTCACCCCCCAACAACACAAGGTATTTTGATGCTCATCAATGAGCTGAGAGACATTATAGGCAAACTCACTCAGATTCAGGGTCACAACACGAGGACCAAAACAATGAATCTAGTGACCACCACATCAACGTAGCCAACGCAATAAGGCATTCAAGACAATCTTCTCCACTTAAAGATACCTCTCGATATGCAAATATGAGATTGAAAAGCATTGAAAGGGAGAAGCAAGCCTATCTAGATGAACAAGCTACCAACAAGGAAAAATTTAGACAACTAGGGGAAGAGGAACGTGCATTATTGGACATAAGAAAAAGAGTCACCCAAGAAGAAGAAGATAGGCTCTATGCACAACAACTCCAAAATCAATTTAATGGGAGGGGTACCAATAGTGGGACCAACTCACCCCCATCTACCCCTTCACTGAGTCCTAGAAGAAGGTCGAGGATGCCCTCAATATCCCCAAGTCCTAGATGAAGAAGGACTTCAAGATATGATCACCATAGGAGATGGTCACCTCATAGACTTTCAAAACAACCCTCCCAATGAGCACATCATGGTTCATGACATGGAGGAAGTTATGCCAACATTGATAAAATGGATTTTATGACTATGCAACAAGAACCATCTTTTCAAGCATATGTGGAAAGATATGTGGAACAAAACAAGGACCAATTCCTAGAAAGTCTCATCAACAAAGGTGCTAAGGTCCCATATAATTTTGATGTCCACCAAACGATTAAGAAATAGAATCCTTCAACCAATGAGGTGATCATGCAAATGCAAAAGGATATAGAAAGGATGAGGGCTCCTAAGAGCACATTTAATTTGGACTCCATATGTCCCAACCCTATAGACAAAAGTGTGGTGATGATTGAATTTCCTAAGAAGGTTGAGTTCCCAACTTATGAAAAATATGACGGCATTGGTGATCCTCATGACCATGTTAGACAATTTTATATAATGAGCTTTGCTTTTCATCATGAAGACTCCTATTTAATGAGATTATTCCCAAGGAGTCTAAAAGGTCAAGCTATGGAGTGGTTCACCAACCTTACTCCTCCAGTGAAGACATTTAAAGAACTTGTCCAAAGATTTGTCTAACATTTTTCTTACAAGCTATCTAGGTCAGTCACAATGCTTGATTTGTGCAAACTCAAACAAAATCAGGGAGAACCTTTTGTCACCTTCTTGCAAAGATGGAGACGATTATGCTCAAAATATCCTAGGACAATTCTTGAGGAAGAAAGAATAGACATCATTGTGAGAAATTTAATACCAGAGCTAAGGTATGAGGTCAGGAAGATCTCATTTAATTCTTTTGATACCATGGTAGAAGTGGCATGTCGCATAGAGGATGTCCTAAAAGAACAAGGAATTTTGGCTAAACCAATGAATAACAACAATGGCCAAAACAACAACACTAATGGTAATAAGGACAAAAAGAACCCTTATTGGAACAAGAATAAGCAAGTGGTCAATGATAGAGTTGTTGAATCATCTCAACCTAAGAATGAAGAAGTTCTTAATCTCTCCAATGCAGTCCAAGCCATGAAGTTGCAAACATCTTCAGCACAACAAGAGAATAAACCCAAGTATCAAGCGAGACCTAAAATAGAAAAGAGGCAATTTACCAAAATTGGGGACTCCTATGTAGACATTTTCAAAATGTTAACTGCTCATAATTTGGTGCACCCCCAAGATCCTCTAAAGCACCGCATACCAGATCCTAAGCCTCATTGGTGGGATGAAAAGGCTTTTTGTGTCTTTCACAATGGAATTGGACATGATATAGAAAATTGTTTTAAACTTAAGCATCTTGTCCAAGATCTTATTGAAAGTGGATGATTACAAGTTGATGGTTTAACCACTAATGTGGATCAAAAAGCTTTTAAAGAACCCTTGCCCAAATATGAGAAAGGAGAGAATTCTAACAACAAGAATGGCAAGGCTGTTATCAACTACACCTACACAAATGCTGAAAATGTTATTAATATGCTTGAAGTTGTTGATGATAATGTCAACATGATGAGAGGGAAAGACCCTTATGGATATGATGTGGATTCAAATCCTATGCTTGATGAAGGACCCATTGTGGTACTAAGAGGTCCTCACTCACGAAGGATGTCTGAACCCCTCAATGCAGTCACTAGGAGTCAGTCTCAAGCTCCCATTGTTATTAGAGGTCCTACATCTAGTAAGTCTAAGCAGCCAATGTCAAAAGGTGTTCTTCCTAAATTTGACATTGGTCTTGATTTGAACTACAACCTTATTGATCAATTACAACACACACCAGCGCAGATATCTATTTTTGAGCTTTTGGAATTGTCCCCCAGGCATAAGCGTGTCCTTGAGGATGCTTTGTGAGTGGCTAATGTCCCTAATGATATAGATGTAGATCAATTCTAGAATATAGTAAACCACTTGGCCAGCCCTCACTACCTTACATTCTCAGAAGAAGATGACAACTCATTAAGCCACCCACATGATTTGGCCCTTCATATAGAGGTTATGATCCACAAGACCCGTGTGAGGCGCGTGTTGATAGATGGGGGTGTTGGGCTTAATATTTGTTCTTTGAGCTTATTGAAGGCCTTGGGTTATTTAGAAGAAGTCATTGATACAAGGAAGAAGATAACTATCAAGGCTTATGATGAAGCAGAACGTAGTTCTAAAGGATTGGTTGTTCTTCCTATCTAAATTGGTCTTGTAGAGAAAGATATTTTGTATCAGATTGTTGATGCCGGTCCTTTGGCTTACAATATTTTGTTAAGTAGACCATGGATACATGAGATGCAAGCAGTCCCATCTACTTATCATCAGTGTGTAAAGTTCCCTTACAATGGAATAGAAGTTTGCATACCTGGGGATAACACACTGTCAGTCAACACAATTTCAGCAGGGTCTCACGTTCCTTTGAATAGGGAGGCTAACACTTTTGATACTACATTTGAACAATGCAAGAATAAATTTAAGACCATAGATCTTGGTATGGGGGATTACAAAATGGA
This sequence comes from Chamaecyparis obtusa, assembly GCA_027943335.1. NCBI lineage: Eukaryota > Viridiplantae > Streptophyta > Pinopsida > Cupressales > Cupressaceae > Chamaecyparis > Chamaecyparis obtusa. The sequence goes on from BSBK01005292.1 coordinate 608,112, forward strand.
TTCATTCACAAAATTGCCAATTTCCTGTAGGTCTTATGGAAAACCTTCTCAAGAAATGAAGCCCTTGTCTTCAGCCATGACATTGTTCGATAAGTTCGTAGAATCCTCAGTTCTGATTCAAGAGGAAAAAGAAGAGGTTGTCATTAGGGACTGGATCTACTGAGAAGAGAAATACCTACATAATGAGAATTTTGCACCTTCCCCTAGAGCTTATGGGAGAGGGTATACATTGGTTAAGAATATGGGTTATCCAGGACATGGTCCCCTTAATCATAGGTTGGATGCTAAGGTTGAACCTCTTAACCATGCCCTTTTTGGATGAAAGAATAAGTCAACAGTTGGCTTAGGTTTTGAAAATAAGAAATAAAAAAGTGTCCCTATCTCAGCTACGATGGACAGTGACAATGACTCAGACTACACACCTAATCTTTCTAATCAACAAGACATGTTTGATGATTGGGTGCCTTCAACAAATCTCCTTTGGAGAGATTCAAAATATTTGACAACTGACAGTACTCCTATCCTAGCTGCGATAGATAGTGACTATATGAATGCTAGATTGACAATGGAAAGTGTTGCTATCCTAGCTGCGACGGATAGTAACAATGCTAGTGTTAGAGAAGGGGAAACTCTTCCCAATCTTGAGGCTTCTACATTACAAGGCCCAAATAATGATTTAGAAATAGACTCACATGAGTTCGAATGGGACTCACTTTCAGACACAACAGTTGATTTGGACATGGATGTTGTCCATACTTATAGTACTCAACCCGATGTGACCAACGAGCCTAGTGTAGGACTAGAGGATTGGACTCCTTGAATTGCCTTAGTGGATGACGCTTCGTTTGGTAGGACAAATCCTGACTCAGGTATCTTAGGAGGGGACTTGATGAATCCTGATTGTATGGTCACTAGAGATAACACCTTCCACATAAACAATTTTGAACCAGTCATTGACTTACCCCTTGTTCACTATGACCTAATTGACTGGTCTCAGCAACATCAAGAGCCTAAACTCCTCACTTTTCAGAATGACTACGAAATTGCCTGCTATCTGAATGCTCTTGAACCTGTAGTCTCTTCCACTAGTGAACCAACAACAAGTATGATGAATCCTAATATTAAGTACCTCAGTCTAAAAATAAAAGAAAAATAAAAAAAGAAAAATGGGTCTGATGGCGAAAACCACTTTGTGGTGGTGTCAGAACCAAAAATAGTAAAAAGAAAAGATGTATCCAAGGGTGAAAACCTCTTTGAGGCACCTAAGGATGGGGTACTTAATAACTTGCCAAGTTACTTCCAAGATAGGTCATTAGTTCTTATTGAGCCTATATAACTAGTGAATGTGAATACAAAAGAGGCTCCCCAAATAGTGCACCTAGCTCAGTCTCTATCAGTTGAAGAAAAAGAAGCATATACTAAGTTTTTGCAAAAGAAGAAAATCAACTTTGCTTGGACATATTCAGATATACTAGGGCTTAACACTAATCTTATTATGCATCATCTATCTATAGCTCCAGGAATAAAACCAGTTAAACAAAAGTTGAGGAAAATGCATCCTCACATAGCTCTCCTTGTTAAGGCTGAATTAGAAAAACTCCTTAGTGCAGGATTTATTAGAGCTATCGATTATGCTGAGTGGATCTCAAACATTGTTCCAGTTTCAAAGCATGATGGATCCATTCATGTATGCACAGACTTTAGAGACCTTAACAAAGCGTGCCCAAAGGATGACTTTCCACTCCCTAACATAGACATGATAGTGGATATGACTGCGGGCTATGAGATATACTCTTTAATGGATGGTTTTTCTGGTTATAACCAAATAAAAATAGCTCCCGAAGATCAAGAGAAAATAGCTTTCACATGTGCATGGGGAACCTATTGTTGGAACATCATGCCATTTGGCCTAAAGAATGCAGGAGCAACATACCAATGAGCTATGACCACAATTTTTCATGATATGATGCATAACAACATGGAAGATTATGTGGATGATACCTTGGCTAAATCTAGAAAATGGGATACACACCTCGACGATCTGGAAGTAATTCTAGATCGCATGGCATAGTTTCAGCTTAGATTGAATCCGAAAAAGTGTGCATTTGGAGTTGCCTCAGGTAAACTCCTAGGATTCATAATTTCAAAAAAAGGAATAGAGGTTGATCCTGAAAAGGTCCAAGCTATATTAGATATGCCACCTCCAAGAAATGTTAGTCAGATGAGAAGTCTTCAGGGATGACTCCAATCCATAAGGAGCTTTATTTCACAGCTTGCAGATAGAGCACAACCATTCAATAAAACATTTCATAAGGGAGCCACATGTGCTTGGAATGAGGATTTCCAAAAGAGCCTTGATCAAATAAAATAGTATTTGGCTAATCCTTTGATTTTGATGCTGCCTATTCCTGGGAAACCATTGATTTTATACATTTCAGCAACAGAGTCTTCCTTGGGGGCATTGTTGGCTCAATTAGATGATACTGGGAAAGAAAGGGCCATTTACTACATTAGTCATACTCTAGTATCTTATGAGATCAATTATAATAGCATTGAAAAGTCTTGTCTGGCAGTAGTGTTTGCTTCCCAAAAGTTGTGACACTATATGCTTGCTCATACTATACATTTAGTTGCAAAAATTGATCCTCTTAAGTACTTGCTTAGTAAGGCTACCCTCATGGGTAGACTTGCTAAGTGGATGTGGTTTTATCTGAGTTTGATATAGAGTACATTGAGAGAAAGGTCATAAAAGGGCAAGCTATTGCTAATCAGTTAGCTGATTTTCAAGTTAAGGATAGTGTGCCTATTTAGGTAGAGTTCCCAGATGAACACATTCTATACATGACCACTCGCACTTGGAAGATGTTCTTCGATGGTTCCAACATGCAAAATGGATCAGGTGTGGGAGTATTGTTTGTTTCTCCTCATGGGTATAATACACCAAAATCCTACAAAATTTTATTCCCATGTACAAACAATATTGCAGAATATGAAGCATTAACCAATGGATTGAAACTAGCTATAGAATGGAACATAACAGAGTTGCATGTCTTTGGGGATTCACAATTAATTATCAACCAAGTCAATAAGGAGTATCAAACCAAAGATGATAAATTGATACCTTACAAAAAGATGGTTGATTCATTGAGATGTTACTTTACCTTTGTGACATTTCAACAGATCCCTAGAGCAGAAAAAAAAGCTACAAATGCTATGGCTACATTAGATTCACTCCTACAATTGGAACAACATGAATCCAGGTATGAATTCCTGGTGGAAGAGCTACACCATCCCATATTTGAATCATCTGAAAGCCATGTCATTTTTACCCTGGTAACTCATGAGTCTTCCCGATATGGTGCTATCTATTCATATCTCTGTGATGGCATCATCCCTGACACATTCAACCATTCTAAACATCGAAACCTTGTCCGTAATGCCTCTCGCCACACCCTTATCTCTGGTGATTTATATAAGAGGGGTTTAGATCGGACACTTCTTAGGTGCTTGGAAAAGGAGGAATCTAACCAAGTGTTAGTTGACATTCATGAGGGCATTTGTGGTGGACACTCTAATGGTCTTGCCATGGCCCGAAGGTTGCTTAGGGCAGGGTATTACTAGCCCATAATGCAAACTGATGCAGTAGCTTTCTCTAAATCTTGTGAGAAATGTCAAAAACATGGAAACCTAATTCATGCTCCAGGGAGGGAGATAATTCCTTCTATTTCTCATTGGCCATTTCAACACTGGGCCTTTGACCTTGTTGGGAAAATTCACCCCAACTCATCAGGTGGGCATAAGTTTATCATCACAGCTACTGATTATTTCATGAAATGGGTAGAGGCAGTCCCTCTTTCTGTTGCCTCAGGAAAAATAGTTTCCCTATTTATTCTGAATCATATTATTTGCCGATTTGGAGTGCCTTCTGAGATTATTACTAATAATGGAGGTCAATTCAAGAACAAGGACCTAAAGCATTTATGCAAGAAGTTTAAAATTAAGCAACATTGGTCCTCCATCTATTTTCCACAGGGAAACGGATAGGCATAAGCCTTTAATAAAACCATTCTTAAAATCCTTCATAGAATAGTACACAAGAGTGGTAGGGATTGGCACTTACAAATCAATCCGACACTATAGGCCTATAGAACTAGCATTCATACACCTACAGGAGCTACTCCTTTTTCTCTTACCTATAGCACTGAAGCAGTGTTTCCTTTAGAAGTAGAGATACCTTCACTTAGAATCTCTCTCAAAGGTTTGATTACAAATGAGGATTACCATGCCATGAGGTTACAAGAACTAGAACTTCTAGATGAGAAGTGTAAGGCTTCCTTTAATCACATGAGAGTATATCAAAAGTGTATGTCCAAAGCATTCAATAAGAAGGTTTGCCCTAGGGAATTTCAGATAGGTGATCTTGTTTTGCGAGAGAACCCTAAGAATCAACAGAATAGAGAACAAAAGGGCAAGTTCAAACCTAATTGGCTTGGACCATACATTGTTACAATAGCTTTTGGTATAGATGCATATTTACTGTCGAATGAAGATGGAGAACAACTCCCTGAGCCCATCAACATTTTGCACCTAAAGAAGTTCTATCCTTGATGCGTATTTCTATCTGGGGGCATCCTTTGTACATATTTTATGATCCTAAAAAAATACCAAAGAAAATTCATATATGATGTTGAAAAAATCCTAAAAAGCATATATAGTCCTGAAAAAAATACAAAAAAATCAAAAAATGCAAAAAGTTCAAAAAAATAGAAAAAGTGCCCTGGTGAAAACTTGGAAACAGGCACCTTGGTAGCAAAAATACAAAAAAAAGAAAAAAATTGAAAAATCAAAAGATTCCAAGTGGTGAAAACCTAGAAACAGGCGCTACTTGAGGCCTTTGCACTCCTATTTGTTAAGCATACGTCCTCGACACTGAACCTTTCTCCATCATGTCTTGACCTTATTTGGCGTATTTTGGAATTGGTCTTTATTTTTGTCTAGGGGGCATACCTGTTAGCATAGGTACTTTAGGTGCATTTGTCTCTTGGGGTATTTCACAATAGGTGTTTTTCAACACCACCCCAAATAGTGTTTTTCAACACTACCCTTGCGTCGAGTGTTTCTTAACACTTATCAGATGTCTTACCCAATAGTCTAAGTTTGATGCGATATTTCTCATTTCCAGATGCGATGATCAGAGTCTGACTCTATGACCAACACACACACACTTAAACAATCAACTTGTTGAGATATGTTGACTTTATTTTTTCTTTGTGTGCTATCTATGAGGATTTTTGTGATGAGTGGTCTCTCCCTGAGAAGTTTTCGATGATGCATAGCTAGAAGACTAAGGGTATGAGAACATGTTTTATTTCTTTATTTGCTTGTGGGTATATTTTGTTGGTCCTAACTGTCATGAGCATTTATGCTGGTCTTACTTGACACTATGGATTGACAAGGTATTATTCTTGACTGTTTTATGCAATTGCATGCTTCTAGTTATCCTAACCTTCATGTGTCTTGATACAAGCATAATCTTGCCATATTAAAATTAGGTGATCTCACTGCACTAGTCATCTTGACCTACATGTCTTTGATGCCTAGGTGGGATTTCCACATTTCTATCTGATAAAGATCATATTCATATTCACATAGTTATGCTAGTGTGCATTGTATGATTTGATGACGCTACCAATAATGCTCGATGATGATAATTAGATGTCTATAAGCATTGTGACCTTGCAAGTCAACCACTTTTCATAGTAGCTTGCATTTTTAGGGTCATGATTAGTCTAGTTTTGCATTTTGCATATGGAGAGAGCTCTCCTTTTCATCTCACATGGACCTGTCAGTCGACTGCGCTCACCTTTTGCTTCTTCTTGATCATGTCTTTCACTTCTTGTCTTTCACATCACATCCTTTTCCTATAGCATTTTTACTTTTTGACCAATTTTCAAAACACCTTAGAATTGCGTGAAAATTGCACCCCTAGCTAATTTCGACGTCCTGGATCCATTTTCAGACTTGAAATCAAAATTTGAGGTTATCTTGATTGTCAAAATCATGTTTCAAAATTTTCCCCTTCTTCTACGCAGTTCACTGACCATTTGAGGCATAATTCTCCAATTTTTGATGGACTTTCTTCCTTCCATGTCTCTCAAATTTTCTAGTCTTTCATTCGCACTATTTCTAGTCTTCTATTTCTATTCTTCTACTTCCTCACTGGGGCATGTTTCATTGCCTATTTGTTACCCTATTGACCTTTACATTCGATTATGATTTCATTCTAATTTGATCAAATCTTTTATCAGTTGTTGTCTCTCCTCTACCTGATTTCGATTTTGATTCTGAGGGGGCAGTATCTATTGGATTTTTATTCTTGATTTCCTAATTTTCTTGATTCAGACATCTTTTGTGAGCTTTTGCTCAAATTTGAGATTCTTATCTCTTACTTTGAATGTGATCCTGAATCAACCTCATGTTCAAAGGCCTTTGTTTATGTCTGTCTGGGTGTGATCCTGAATCGACCTCACATTTGAGTTGTTTTGTGATCCCAGATCAATCTCACATTTCAACTTCATTCTTTGACTACATGTGTTCCCAAATCGATCACACATTAGTCAAAGAGGGGAAAATGTATGCACCCAAAAATGGTCACCTAAACTTTGGGCCCCATTTATTTGATTTATCAACCTTGAATCAGTTTTATCATTAATCAATATTTTCAACATTATCAATTTCTTAATCAAATCTTAATTTCGATCTTATATTGGATTTTTATCCTATGGGCTAACCATTTTATCCTAAGTTTTTATTTAAAAGGAATATTTCCTCTCCTTTTATTAAATAAAAAGCCCCACCTTTTCTTCTTATCTTAAGTTGCACAAATAAAGTATTATTCTTATTTTATAAAAAGGGAAAAAGCACTTTTTGTCTTATATGGACACAAAATTCAACTCCTATTTTCTCATTGGAGGATACTTGTGCACATGGATTTCTCCTCTTTCAAGCTCCACCATTGATTAAGTCTTTTACCTCTTAATCTCAATGGTCCATTTCACCTCACTTCTTATAAAAGGAGAACTCTCTCCTTCATTTGTATCCATCTCTTTTATGCTAATGTTATGTTGCAGGTTTTCTAGGTTATTTGGAGCTTATTGAAGACATTCTACATCAAGCTTTGAAGACTTTCTTTTCATTGTTTCATCTCATTTAGTTGCATAGTTCCTTTGTTTAGTTGCATAATCATGGCATATTAGCTTAGTTTCCTTTTATGCAATAGTTTAGTCTCACATAGCTTAATTAGGAGAATTGTAATCCATTGCTATTTCCTTTCATAGTTGCATTGTACTTTCATTTTGATAGATTAATCTTGCATATTCATATTAGTTTGCATTGCATTTGCATACTTTGATTTCATTGGAGATATTGGCATTGTTGCCCTTGTCTTTGATTTGGAATCTCTCATTGTGTGGTTGACTAGCAAGGTCACTAGTTTGTAGCTCTAGCTAAGAGCAAATTTATCAAAGTTCCTTGCAACTCCATGCATAGAGAGATATGAGTCACTTTGCGAGGCCTCATTGTTGAGCAACCTTGCATGTAATGATTCATAGAAGTGTGGTCACTTTTACACCATACAACTTGCACCATCTCCCAAGAGGACATTCAGACCTTTGGGTGAACCCCTTGAGAATGCATTGAGAACTCTCATTGCTAATAAGATTATTGATTTACCTAGAGCTCAACCATATGAACCACACAACAAGCCCAATTGGTGGAAGGAGTCTAGTCATTGTGAATACCACATAAATAGAGGACATACAACAAATGATTGCTTGTAGTTGAAAAATGTGGTACAAGATTTGATTGACAATGGTGTGATCCATATAGAAGGGCCTCACAACACTGAAGATCACATGACATTTAAGCAACCTTTCTATAACCATGATAAGGGTGAATCTTCCAATTTGAATAAATAAGGAAAAAACAATGTCAATTTTTCTTATCATTATCATAACATTATCAACACATTATCCAGATAGGAGCATGTTGTAAATGTTGTTGTAATCAAGGAACAACCCAAAAAGGAAACATCTTATACTATCACTAGGGGGAAAACTTCAAGGATTACCCTACAAGGGGTTGCTCCTAAACCTATTGGTCCTACACAATCAAGTATTTTGGATAAACAACCATCTACAACAACAAAGCCATATAATTTGGTGGACCAATTACAAAAGACTCCCGCTCAAATTTCTATTTTGGAGCTGTTAAAATTATCTCCAAATCACAAGGAGATCTTGCAAAAGGCCCTATTGGAGACTAATGTTCCTATTAACTTGGAGGAAGAAAAATTTGAAAACATGGTGGGACACCTCATTGCACCACATTGTCTCTCATTTTTAGAGCAAGATGATGTGTCCATCACTCATCCTCAAAATTTTCTGCTGCATATAGAAGTCCTCATTCAAAGACATAGGGTTAAGAGAGTTCTCATAGATGGAGGAGCTGGTCTTAATATTTTCACTTTAAACCTTGTCAAGTCCTTAGGTTTATCAAATCTTCTATTGATCATAAGAAGCAAATTACCATTAAAGCTTATGATGAGGAGGAGAGATCTTCAAAAGGCATGATTGTCTTACCTATTCAAGTTGGGCCTATAAAAAAGGACACCATATGTCAAGTCCTAGACATGAAGTTAACTTATAACATCTTATTGGGGAGGCCATGGATACATGAGATGCAAGCGATTCCTTCTACATACCATCAATGTATCAAATTTCAACACATGGGAGAAGGAATCACAATTGGAGGGGATTCAAATCCTTTTCAATATTGCAGCACATTGAAGCCTCTTCATGAATTATTTATTCCTCATAATAGTGAAGGGATTGTTCCAAATACTACCATTGAAGAACCTAAAGGTGATAATCCTAAGTTAACATCAAATGTTACCTCTACCTCAAACCCTATTCAAACTAACTCAACTACATTAGCTAAGGGAAAGGAAAAAGTGAGTTATGAGGGTCCAAGTTCAAATGAGAATTCAGGAAAAACATACACAATAGAGGTGGAATGTTCTAAACCTACCAAAGAGGAGAGAAACAAAGCTAAAGAAAGCCACTATAATCAAATGAGTGAGATGATGCACAAGTTTGAAAAAGAATGTAGAATCAATTCTAAAGGAGTAGGGGAATATTCTATTTCCCTATTTGATTTACCTACTTCCCCAAAAACACATCGAAAACCTTCCAATGCACATCCTCCTCACAAATACAACTCTCATATTCTAAGAGAGAGTGACAAGTCAGCACTTGAGAAAGAAGATGATGAGGTTTTACAATGGCTTTACAAAGATGAAAGTGATACGTCAAACAACCCCATGGAAATAATTCAACACATCAATATCCAAATTGATCAATATGGAAAGGGGTTTGAAATTATGCAAAAAATGGGGTATAAGGGAAGAGGACCCTTAGGTATGAGAAATAGAGGTTTTCTTGAACCTATTGAACCTTCTTGGAGATCAAAAGAAGAAAAATCAGGAATAGGTTATCAACACAAAGGAGAAAGTTCTAGCCCTATGCATGATTTTTATGAACAAGTGAACATGGAAGAGTCTGATATTGATAATGATGATTCCAAAGAATATGAGTGGGATTATTTATTCAAAGACTCTTTCCATGACAAAGAGATTGTCATAATGAATTCTTATACTAATGTTCCTAAAGAACAAACTCAAGATAGTGAAGATCCCGAGAGAATTCCTACATACATGCAACCCAATCCACATGAATCTAACATAGGGCAAGCACACAATTATCTGTGGGTAGGTGAACCTTGGGTACCTTCATGGTTGGATGATTCAAATGGTAGGTTTAACCCGCATGTCTTCTTTCCCGTAGAGGTCTTAGAGGACTCAAGTGAAGAAAAATTTGATCCTTCTTCCATGGATCATCTTGAGAAAGTTCATGTTATTGACCTTAATGATACAATGTATGAACCATTTAACAAGGCCATGTCCTTAACCCCAGCTAATGACAACTTTCCAATTGAATCATTATCCTTAATGCATCCCAAACTTATTAATTGGGACCTAATCGAACCAAATGATTTACTATACTTTCCCAATGACCAAGTGATGACACAATACCTAAATTCAATTGAACCCTCTTCCACCGATGAGTTTAATCCAAACATGATGAGAGAGGTAGGGGTCCAACCTCTTAATCCAAAAGAAAAAATGAAAAAAAGTAAAAAATTGAAGAGTTCTAGTGGTGAAAACCACCATGTGGCAGTACTAGAACCAAGAAAAGTAAAAATAAAGGATGTTTCCGATGGTGAAAACCTAATTGTGGCACCTAAGGAAGAGAGGTTGGATATGTTACTAGCACATGAAGAAGAAAGATCACCAATTATTATAGAGCCAGTGGAGAAAGTCAATATTGGAACCGAATTGGAGCCCAGATTCATACATTTAGCAACTTCACTTACACCTTTAGAGAGAAAGGATTTCATCAAATTTTTCCAAGCAAAGCAAGTGAATTTTGCATGGTCCTATGCTGACATGCCAGGATTAGATCCAAACTTCATCATGCATCACTTGAATGTCAAACCAGGAGTTAAACCTGTCAAGCAAAAAATTGAGGAAAATGCATCCACACATAGCTCTTCTAGTTAAAGCAAAATTGGAGAAATTATTGAAGGTGGGGTTCATAAGAGAAATTGCTTATGCAGAATGGATATCAAATATTGTACCGGTTACCAAGCATGACAAATCTATTCACATATGTATGACCTTTCAAGATCTTAATCTTGCATGTCCCAAAGATGACTTTCCACTTCCAAGTATAGATGCAATAGTGGACTTAACAGCTAGTCACTCCATGTTTTCATTGATGGATGGTTTTAGTGGATACAACCAAATTAAGATTGAACCTGAAGATTAGAACAGACAACATTTACATGCCCTTGGGGAACTTTTTGTTGGAATGTAATGCCTTTCAGCCTCAAAAATGCTGGAGCTACTTACCAAAGGGCAATGACTACCATTTTTCATGATATGATGCACACCTTCTTAGAAGATTATGTATATGACATATTGGCTAAGTCACATCAAAGAGAGGATCATTTAAGAATTCTTGAGAAGATATTTACACGCTTGGAACAATTCAAAGTCAGGCTCAATCCAAAAAAGTGTGCCTTTGGTGTTCAATCTGGGAAATTATTAGGATACATAGTTTTGGCAAAAGGCATTGAAGTGGATCCTAAAAAGGTTCAAGCAATCATGGACATGTAAATTCCTAGAAACATTAGCCAAATGAGGTCTCTTCAAGTAAAACTTCAATCAATAAGGAGATTCATTTCTCAACTAGCTGAAAAGTGTCACTCATTCACGAGATTGCTCCACAAAGACACCATTTTTACATGGGATGAAGAATGTGACAAGGCCTTTACTTTGTTGAAGACTTACTTAATCAATCCACCAATTCTAATGCCTCCTATCAAAGGAAAACCATTGCTATTATACATATCAACAACTGAGAGGTCTTGAGGAGTTCTTTTGGCACAAGAAGATGATCACAGAAAAGAGAGAGCTATTTATTATTTGAGCCAAACATTGATTAAGTATGAATTAAAATACACCTTCATGGAATGAGCATGCCTAGTTGTTGTCTTTGGTTCTCAAAAATTGAAACACTACATTTTGATGCACAAAGTGAAGCTCATTGCAAAAATTGACCCTTTGAAATACTTGCTTAGCAAAACTTCCTTAACGGGAAGAATAGAAAAATGGGTCATGGTGTTAAGTGAGTTTGATATTGAATATGTGGATAGAAAGGCCATTAAAGGAAAAGTGATAGAAAATCACTTAGCTAAAAATCCATTGGTTTCTACACATCCTATTCAAGTGGAGTTTCCTGATGCAGCAATTGTCAATATAGAAGCTAAGACATGGAAATTGTACTTTGATGGTTCATACACACACAGAGGTTCCAAAGCTGACATATTGTTGATTACCCCTCAAGGGTATACTATTCCTAAATCATACAAGCTCTTATTCCCATGTACCGACAACATAGCTGAGTATGAAGATTTAGTCATTGGTATCAAGATGGCTTTAGAATGGAATATTACCGAGCTACAAGTGTATGGTGATTCTTAATTAGTGATCAATCAAGTCAATAATGAATACAACACAAAATATAAAAATTTAATGCCTTACAAGACAATGATTGATGCTTGGAAAAAATTATTTGTGTTGATAACTTTTGATAAAATTCTAAGAGAGAAGAATAGAGTTGTTGTTGCAATGGCTACCTTGGCTTCATTACTCCAAAAGCCTGATCAAAATGAAAGGTATGAATTCTTGGTGGAGGAGTTGGAAAAACCACCATTTGACCTTCCTGATACCCAAATTATTGCTTTACTTAATGGACATGACTCACCTTGGTACGGTCCTATCTACACATACCTTAAAGACCAAGTATTACCCTTAGACCAATCCCAAGCCCAAAAATGACACTTCATTAGACAATCGGCTCGTTATATTATCCTTTTCGACACATTGTATCATAAGGGTCTTGATGGAACTTTACTTAGATGTCTACAGGAAGAAGAGTCTAAGGTAGCTTTACGAGAGGTTCACGAGGGCATTTGTGGTTCACATTCAAGCGGGTTAAACTTAGCTAAGAAGATCCTCTACATGGGGTATTTTTGGAAAACCTTAGAAATGGATGTTTGTCACTTTGTTAAGATATGCACAAAATGTCAATATCATGGTGATATGATACATATACCAGCTCAAGAATTACATCCTTTTGCTACACCTTGGCCATTTTATCAATGGGGGTTTGACTTGATTTTCGTGATTTATCCACCTTCATCCAATGGGCACAAGTACATTATCATGGCTATGGAATACTTCACTAAATGGGTAGAGGTTGTTCCTTTGATCACTTCTACAAGAAAACAAATCTCTCTGTTCATCCTTAATCACATCATTTTTAGATATGGTATTCCTCATGCCATAATTACCGACAATGGAAAATAATTTAAGAACAAAGATGTGGATGAGCTTTGTGATACTTTTCATATTACCCATCACTCTTCTTCCATTTAATATCCATGAGGAAATGGACAAGCTGAGGCTATTGATAAGAATATCCTTAAAATCTTGAAGAGGTCAGTGAACAAATCAGGAAGAGATTGGCATGTACAAATCAACCCAGCTTTGTGGGCTTATAGAACTAGTATCCGGACACCTACAGGAGCTACACCATATTCATTGGTTTATGGAGCCAAAGCTATTCTACCTTTGGAGGTTGAAATCCCATCCCTAAGAGTATCATTTCAAGGATTAGTAATGGATGAGGATTGTAGGGTTTCCTGACTTCAACAATTGGAATTGTTAGAGGAACATCAAGCTCAAGCCTATGAACATTTGAAATTTTACCAAAATAGGATTTCAAGAAGCTATAACAAGCATATTAAACCAAGAATATTTCAAGTGGGTGATTTAGTGCTAAGAGAGTGTTAATATGATTTAGAACAACAGAGAGTGGGGGGTGAATCAGTTGTTCTTAGGTCCTAATGTATAAAACAATCTCATAAACTTATCCTTAAATTAGATCCAAAACCAAAACAAACTCAGTCATCACTGATTCAATAATAGAAACATCTAACAATGCAGTCCACTACCCAGCTGTAACTTAACTTGTAACACATAGAAATGTTCAGATCTAAACATTCACACAAGTATAAAAACTCAAATTTATAGTGGAAACCCAATTTGGGAAAAACCACTTTGCAACATGATACTATTATTTTCACTCTTCTGAAGTGAGCTTAGTAAAAAGCCAACCCTATCAAAGGTTACAATACACACTGTGAAATGTGACCCGGTTAAAAGATTTCAATCACCCTGTTAAAAGTGAGCCTAGTCATAGGACTTACATACACTCCATTAGAATGCAACCTTGTTCAAAGGATTTAACATATGACTGTTAAGTCAACCTTTGTTAAAAGGATTTTGACTATTACAATGGTTAGAAAGTAGCAGCAGTATTATCTAAAAATTATACAACTCACTTTGCAAATATCAAATTTGATTCCGTACACTAATGCTGGTTTACAAACTTTGAAACTTTGCCATTTCCATCTCTGATATGCTCAAAACTTTTCTTCAAGCAATCACCACCATTCTCCTTTAGCCTTTTCTACTTATTCAGTCAGTAAAACTTTTCTCTTCTAGCATTCTCTGTTCACCATGTACATACGTATCACAATGTTCAAGTTCCCTTATATTTTCCTCAATTAGGTTAACTCATCTTTTGCCACTCAATCTCATTTATAGATCTTAGGGTTAGGTTAGATTCATTGAATCTACTCACTTTATGTTCTTCGGTTCCTTTTCTAGAATCATCTCAAATCTCTTAAATCTTTACAATAAAACATTTTACAATGCATTTAATGCTTCCAAACAATCAATAAATAAAGTTAAAATGTTTTACATAATCCAAGAATTCAACAATGTCGGCTCCAAAATTAAATTCTCTTCAAATATAAAATTGCTGATGCTCAGTCAATACTGTGATTGTTCACTTGGTCTTCATGTAGAATGCTCGATCAATACTAAAACTATTTCCTCAGCTTGCACTGTCTTCCTCGGCAATTTACTCATGCTCGGTCGACACTATAATTTTTCTCGACATATACTAACTCAGTCAACACTAACATCACTTGGCTTAAACAAGATTTTTCCATTCTTTTCTCGGTTAAGCCTACCAGTTTAGTCTTCAGTCTTACTAAGATAAACAATACATTATCTCATCATAGTGCAATATAGTCAAGTACACTTTGTAGTATCAAGATAACTCAACCTTTCCCTAGGTGCTATTGTTACCAACCTTGCTTAGCCCCTTAGCAACACTCAAATAGATATAGTACTTTCCTAAGTAGCAACAATCTTACCAATTAAGGTTTGACATCAATGACAATACAACAATTGTTTCAATTCAATTTCCAACAATCTCCCTCTTTGGCATTGATGGCAACACCATATGATATCATCTGAATAACACATGGATTACCAACCGACCCAAAATCTTATCTGTCCATCATAAACTTATTTATAATATCCTTAGCTTCATTCTGATTCAGAATCCTGTAAGCCTCACTCCTGTGACCATCAGAAGTATTCAGATCTCCCTCTATCCTGATTCTTCATTTCAGTTCATCATCCCCTTTTCTTTTAGTTCCATCATCTCATCAACTCTTAGTTTTCAGTATCATGTGTTATCATATCTCACGTGTTATCATATCACTACATTCTCCCTCTTTGACAAAAATTCCAAAGCAACAACTAAAACTTACATCCATCAGATGTAGATAATATTTGTGCAGCTCAGTGTTTTTCCCTCTGTCATCTTGCTTATGACTGATTCCTTGTCTTTGCTTCTCTTCACAACTCTAGGCCAGCCCTAAAGTGTAACAATCTTCTGCATCAATTTGTCAAATGTTCTATTGTAGCACATTTGATGCAGTGCTCCTAGCTTGTCTAGGTAGCTTCAGTTAGGGGAAGAACCCCTAATTGACTTCTTAAATACTCATGAGCTTCTTTGGGTAAAGCTTTAGTGAATATGTCTACTAGTTGTTCTTTTGTATTCACATATTCCATTCGGACTTCTTTGTCTTGTACTAATTCTCTCAAGTACTAATACTTGGTTGCAATGTGTTTGGTCTTAGTGTGCATCATTGGATTCTTAGAAATATTGATAGCACTTGTGTTGTCATAGAAAATAACAACAGGTTCAGTGATTTCTTCTTTCATGCCTATCAATAATTGTTTTATCCATACCAAGTTTGAATAGTTCACTACAGCAGCAACATACTCGGCCTCGACAGTAGATTGGGAAATGCAATTTTGTTTCTTGCTTGTCCAGGAGACTAATCTCTATCCAAGAAAGAAAGCTCCACCACTTGTACTCTTTTTGTCATCTACATTTCTTGCCCAATCAGCATCTGTAGAAACTTAGAGTTCAAATTTGTCATCCTTCTTATAATATAGACCGTAGTCAGCAGTTCCTTTCAAGTATCTCATAATTCTTTTCACAGCCATCATATGTGTTTCCTTAGGATTGGCAGAGAATCTTGCCACAATCCCAACAACTAATGCAATATCTGGTCTACTGTGTACAACATACTACAATTTTCTAATCATAGATCTGTACAGAGTCTGATTCACCTCTGCAACATCATCATTCTTAGATAAATTTTGTCCAGTAACCATAGGATTTCCCACTGGTTTAGCATCTTCCATCCCAAAAGTTTTGAGTATTTCATTAACATACTTATACTGTGTAATGAAAATTCCATTCTTCTTCTGATATACTTGTAAACCAACAAAGAATTTGATCTCACCAAACATACTCATTTCAAATTCAATTTGCATTTTAATTGAGAAACTTTTACATAATGCATCTTGTCCACCAAAAATAATGTCATCAACAAAATTTTTTGCCAACAAGATACCTTTACCTTCTTCATCCTTCATGTATAGATTGCTTGTGTCATTTGTTCTTGAAAATCCAATCTGTATCAAGTAGTTGTGCAACCTTTCATACCATGCTCTTGGTGCTTTCTTCAATCCATATAATGCTTTGTTTAGTTTGCACACCATGTGTCTTCTGTTTGGATCAATAAAACCTTCTGGTTGTTCTATGTAAACTTCTTCTTCTAGTATACCATTCAAAAATGTAGACTTGACATCCATTTGATATACCTTGAAATCTTTATAAGTAGCATATGCAAGCAGAGTTCTTACTCCTTCCAATCTAGCTACAGGGGCAAATGTCTCCCCATAATCTATTCCTTCTTCTTGTGCGTAGCCTTTGCATACCAACCTAGCTTTGTTCCTAGTGATTTCACCATTTTCATTCATCTTATTTTGAAATACCCACTTTGTTCCTATAACATTCTTATTTTCAGGTCTCAGCACCAGAGTCCAAGTATCATTCTTCTCAATCTGGTCAATTTCTTCATTCATTGCTTGTATCCAGTCTTCATTCTCCAATGCTTCTCTAGTTGTCTTTGGTTCAAATTCACATAGTAGACATGTTGGATCCTTAGTCTTACTTCTGGTCTAGATTCCAGTATCTTTGTCTCCAATTATCTATTTAGGCTTATGATGTCTTCTCACATATTTTTCCAAAATAGGTTCAGTTGTTCTCTCCTCTATTTCATCATGTTCCTCAACAAGATTGTCAGATTCAACTTCAGAATGCTTGCCAACCTCTTCCTGATACTGAACAACATTTTCTTGTAGCTCAACATGTTCTTGTTCTCTCTCGGCACTATTTTCCTAATGCTGGGCAACTTTTGTCTGTCGCTTGGCATTGCTTACCCGAGACTCAGCATCAGGTGCAAGTTTGTTACTTGCCTCTTCTTCTTCTTCTTCAATGTACACAAAAGATCTATAATCTTCTGGTTCTCTTTGACTGTTAGCTTCATTTCTTTCTGAATACTCATCAATTTTGATATTCACACTTTCCACAATTTTGTTACTGTTAGAGTTCAAACACTTATAAGCTTTACATTTTGTGGAGTACCCTAGGAATATGCCTTCATCACTGTTAGCATCAAAATTTATATTCCTAGTGTCTTTTAATATATAGCACTTACTTCCAAAGATTCTAAAGTATTTAACACTTGGTGCATGTCCATGCCATAATTCATAAGGTGTCAGATTTGTACCTTTCTTGATCTGTACCCAGTTAAGAGTGTAGACAGTAGTGCTTATAGCTTCTTTCCAATATTTTTATGCCACATCCTTTTCAATCATCAATTTTCTTGCACAATCCAAGATAGATCCATTTCTCCTTTCTGCTATACCATTCTATGGAGGTGTTCTAGGTGCAAACATCTATCTTTTAATTCCTCTATCATTGCAAAAAAGATTAAATTCATTTGATGTAAATTCTCCACCTCGGTCAGATCTAAGACATTTTAGGTTCCTACCTGTCTCCTTTTCAACCTTAGCCAAATACCACTTAAATATTGAAAAGCTTCAGATTGTTCTTTTAGAAACATCACATGCATCATCCTAGTATGATCATCAACAAATAAGACAAAGTATCTAGCACCACAGTAACTTTGTACACCCATAGGTCCACAAAGGTCAGTATGAACCAAATCTAAAATGTTTTAAGTAAAGGATTTTGTCTTAAAACTTGACTTTGTCATTTTTCCTAACTGGCATTCCTTGCACATCACATTCTCAAGTTTCTTCAATCTAGGTAGACCTCTTACCTTTTTCTTCTTACTTATCTCTACCAAATTGTCAAAGTTAACATGACACAACCTTTTATGCCATAACCAAATATCATCAAGTTGTGCAATCAAACATGTCTCTTCAGATAGGTCAAGATAGCACAAATTACCTCTATTCTGATCTCCACTTCCAATCAGTTCTCCAGCAACATTAAATATTTTAACTTGCTTGTGATGAAATTCCACTCGGTAACCAATTTTGTTAAGTTGAGAAACACTTAACAAATTGTAATTAACACCTTCAACCCAATATGCATTTTCACAAGATATCTTATCAATTAGTTTAATCAAACCTTTTCCTCTAACAGGACATGGTGCATCATTACTAAATTTTACACTTTTACCTCTGTAATGATGTAAGGTCTCAAACATATTTTTGTCACCAGTCATGTGATGTGAACAGCCACTATTAATAATCCATTTATCATTCTTGTTCACATAGGATATCAATGCAATTTTCTCATCCTCATCAGATTCATCTTTCATTGCCACATAAACTAATTCAATTTAAAAATCATCACTATCAGTGTCAATCTCTTTTTCAACAATGTAACAAGATTTCTTACCTTTTCCCTTATAGTCTCTATTCCATCAGTAGCTTCTGTCATCTTTTTTTTCTTTGTGTTTGCTTTTCCTTTCATCATCTTTATCCTTCCTGTCAGGACATCTAGTAGCTATATGACCAACTTTATTATATGCAAAACATATAATAGGGAGTTTACCTTTATACTTTCCTTTTCCCCTTCTCAGTCTTCTAGCCATAAGAGCTTCCAGATCTTCTAGGTCTTCATCAGAAGTGTCACTGTCACTTTCACTATCACTATCACTTTCACTTTCACTGATGCATCTTTCTTTTTCTTTCTTTGGCTTGTTTAGAACTAGCTGTGACTTAAAAGTAGATTCAACATTTCCAATGCTTCCAATAGTGAAATTATCATAACTAGAGAGTTCAAAAGTAGTCAACCTACCAACCAAACTTTCTAAAGAAAGCACATTAGTAGAGTTACATCTAGATTCATAAATAGCTGAGATCTTAATAGCATATATAGGATGCAGGGTTCTTAATACTTTCCCAATTATAGTTTCATCATCAATAGTCCCATTATCTCCTCTAATAGCATTCACAACTTCTTTTATTCTACTTCAATATTGTGCAATGTTTTCACCTTCTTGCATTCTCATTTCATCAAACTTACCTCTAAGACTCTCGGCCTTTGCTTTCAGCACATTCAAGTCACCACCACAGATCCTTGCAAGAGTGTCCCACATATCCTTTGCAGTTTTATAGTCCTTAATGTCCTCAAATTTTGGATAGCTTAGGGCAGATGCAATTTCCAGCATTGCCTGATTATGCTCTTGCTTAGCTATCATTTCTTCAGTAGTCAAAGGTGCGATAGGTGAGACATAACTATTATCAATGTAGTACTTTGCAGAGTCACCAATACCAGCCAGATGCAGCTTCATCAAGCTTTTCCATGCAAGGAAATTTTCTTTGTTCAACTTCAGTACATCCTTCTTATACATCCTGATCATTTGCTTCAAGCCCCTTTAACCTTGATATCTATCAACACTAATAATAAGCAACTTAGCTCTGATACCAATTGTTAATATGATTTAGAACAATAGAGAGGGGGGGTGAATCAGTTGTTCTCAGGTCCTGATGTATAAAACAATCTCATAAACTTATCCTTAAATCAGATCCAAAACCAAAACAAACTTGGTCATCACCGATTCAATAATAGAAACATCTAACAATGCAGTCTACTACCCAGCTGTAACCTAATTTGTAAAACATAGCAATGTTCAGATCTAAATATTCACACAAGTATAAACACCAGGATTTATAGTGGAAACCCAATTTGGGAAAAACCACTTCGTAACATGCTACTATTATTTTCACTCTTCTGAAGTGAGCTCGGTAAAAAGCCAACCCTGCCAAAGGTTACAATACACACTGTCAAATGTGACCCAGTTAAAGGATTTCAACCACCCTATTAAAAGTGAGCCTAGTCATAGGACTTACATACACTCCATTAGAATGCAACCTTATTCAAAGGATTTAACATATGACTGTTAGGTCAACTTCTATTAAAAGGATTTTGAATGTTACAATGGTTAGAAAGTAGCAGCAGTATTATCTGAAAAATATACAACTCACTTTGCAAATATCAGATCTGATTCCGTACACTAATGCTAGTTTACATACTTTGAAACTTTGCCATTTCCATCTCTGATCTGCTCATAACTTTTCTTCAAGCAACCACCACCATTCTCCTTCAGCCTTTTCTGCTTATTCAGTCAGTAAAACTTTTCTCTTCCAACATTCTCTGTTCACCATGTACATACATATCACAATGTTCAGGTTCCCTTATATTTTCCTCAATTAGGTTAACTCGTCTTTTGCTGCTCAATCTCATTCGTAGATCTTAGGGTTAGGTCATATTCATTGAATCTACTCGCTTTATGTTCTTCGGCTCCTTTTCTAGAATCAGCTCAAATCTCTTAAAGATTTACAATAAAACATTTTACAATGCATTTAATGCTTCCAAACAATCAATAAATAAATTCAAAACATTTTACATAATCCAAGAATTCAACAATGTCAGCTCCAAAATTAAATTTTCTTCAAATATAAAATTGTTGATGCTCGGTCAATACTGTGATTGTTCACTCGGTCTTCATGTAGAATGCTTGGTCAATACTAAAATTGTTTCCTTGGCTTGTAGTGTCTTCCTCGGCAATTTACTAATGCTTGGTCGACACTATAATTTTTCTCGGCATATACTAACTCGTCGACACTTACATCACTCAGCTTAAACAAGATTTTCCATTCTTTGCTTGGTTAAGCCTACTAGTTTAGTCTTTAGTCTTACTAAGATAAACAATACATTATCTCATTATAGTGCAACATAGTCAAGTACACTTTGTAGTATCAAGATAACTCAACCTTTCCCTAGGTGCTATTGTTACCAACCTTGCTTAGCCCCTTAGCAACACTCAAATAGATATAGTACTTTCCTAAGTAGCAACAGTCTTACCAATTAAGGTTTGACATCAATGACAATACAACAATTGTTTCAATTCAATTTTCAACAGAGAGAACCCTAAAAATCAGGCAGAAAGGGAAAAGAAGGGTAAATGGGAAGAAAATTGGCTTGGTCCTTTTATCATTGTTTCTTCTTTTGGAACGGGGACTTACAAATTAGCCAATTGTGATGGGGAAGAATTACAAGAGCCCATTAATAGCATCCATTTAAAGAGGTTTCATACCTAATCAAATGAGAGAGTATCAAAAGAAAGAGTATTAGATGAGTGTGAATCCGATGACTCGAGCATCACTTTTGTACATGAGAAAATCAAAAAGATCAAAAACATTGGAAAATTTCAAAATAAAAAAAAATTGAAAAATAAGAAAAGAAACAAAAAATGAAAAAGATAAAAAGTGCCTTGGTGAAAACCTAGAAATTAGGCGCCTTGGTAGCAAAAAAAAATGAAAAAAAAGAAATAAACCCAAAAGGTGAAAACTTGGCAATCAAGTGCCTTTTGTTCCCCTAAGTATTTCCTAGTTGCATGTGTACATATTGCATTTCCATTATCTTACTTGTAAATCTTCATTGCATCCATCATTTGTGCATAGTCATAATAAAACCTTTCAACCACATTGTTGCATTTTAGGTTTCATATTGCCCTAAGTTTGTCACATGATCACATCTATCACTTGGGGGCAGGAAAGGATTGGATTTTTGGTACAAATGGATTCAGTCATGCTACTTTCGATCACACATGAGAGAGAGACTTATCAAAGCTTTAGAAGAGAGAGATTTTTATTGAACCTTTGATGGATATCATTGTTCACAACCAAGTATTTTGATCCTACAACTTGATCCTTGAACCTTCATTGACTTTATTATTCAGGATTAAAAATTGACATCACTTAAATGATCAGAATGTTTGGAAATTCTTTTTGGAAAATATTGATACGTTGCAAAACACTTGAAGCTTTTTGATGATCTTTATTGGCTTTTTATCATGTCTTTTTAACTAATTGATGATGTTTCGACTAGATTGGCGATGATGGAGACATGATATTTTTTCTTTCCTTTGAGTGATTGTCTTGAGGGAGATCCAACAACTTATGTGAATTTTTCTAACGACATAGTCATCAAAGAACCATCGAGGACTTTCATATAAGGTGGAGGGTTGACCTTTTTTTGTTCATGCAAATGGATGTCTTGGCTATTTAGATCTTCCATATCTTAATACCAAAAACCAATTGCAACATTGAATCCATTGAAACCGGTATTCATACTCCCATAGTTGGTTATTCAACTAGTGAGGGTTGTACTAGTTTCCTAAAAGGTTACCAAATGTGATATAAAGCAGTATTCATATCAATAGGATGTGGTCAGTGATGGTTGTACTTTCTTTCCGGTCCTACAATTCTCAATGATGAAAATATTTCTCTATGGCATTTCTTTGCTAAAAGCTAGTGACAATTAGTTGCATTGCATTGTATTTTCATGTTAGATTAAGTGCATGGTTTGTAGTATTTTTCCAAGAGAAAGGGGGTTCACTCATTTATTATCTTGATCAATCATTAAAGGGGGTTCAATTAAACACTTTATCCTTGGTTCAAATCAATAATGTGAGATTATTTTTTGCATTCATTCATAGCATTACTCATTATTCATTATCCTTATATCTGAAAAGAAAAGAAAAAGATTCATTAATCATTCATCATTTGCATACATTTAGTTAAGGATTGCATTTTAAGAGTTGCATACATAAAAACATCAAAAATATAGTTGCATTATATATCCATATTTCCATAATAAATCATTTGCATCCACACATTGAAAATCAGAAAAACATATCAAAGTTACATTCTCATTTGCATTCATTTATCTATATCATATGTAAGATAAATTGCATCCATAGCACAATCAAAAGTAAATGCATCATAAAAATCATATAGAACTGCATATAAAGATAATCTCTCATAAACACATCACAAGAATCAAGGAAAGTCCATAATCATATAAATGTCCATAACATCAAAGATACATCAAATCTATATATCAAATATACAATATGATCGACAAAATGATACATCAAAGTCCCGAACAATAAATAAAACATGATATAAAATCAATGAGGAGATCCATAATCAATCATCAAGATCCTATAGGGGCACCCACTCCATCACCTGTACTTGATCCATCTGGTCCCCTATCACTTGATTTGACCTAAGTAGGAGGAGTTTGACTAGTACTAGCAATACTTGGCATCTAAGCCATCATACTCATAAACTGCTACATCATAGTAGCTACCTGATCCAGTCAGCCAACCACTACTATCAGAACTGTCTATAATGAATGCACATCCTGTATCAAAGCATCTCTACCAGGAGAAGCCTGTGAAGTCTGACCCATATCCTGAGGCCTAGGTATTTGAGGAGGAACCTGTAGTGCTAGAATCTATCCATGTGCCACTGAAACATGTTGTGACTATACCAAGGGAGCTTGTCCTCAGGGAACCTGCCTAGCAACATCAATGTGAACCTATCACCTGACTCTCTATTATCCCCATATTGCTATAGCTCTAGGCTATATAAATCCAATTCCCTAATTCGGCTGAGCCTTTCTAACAGCCCTATCCCTGAAGTGACCACCTCATCCTCTACCTATGATCCTAGGAGGTCTCTTTCCTCTAGGAGCTCGACATCATCTAGGTCTATCACCACTATACCCATCATCATCTCCACTCTCATCATCTGATGGCTCATCTCTGCTCGGGATCGGCTCTGTGGGATCTGTAAATCTCAAAAATTTGTTACGAGACCACCACTCTCTATACTCTAAGAAAATCCCAGCATCTGCCACATGGTCTAACATGTCCCATCTGATATACATCAATCTAGCAATCTAATCACATGAAAAATTGAAATCAATCTCCACACCCCACATCGATCTCTTTGCTTGGCCTTGAGCATATAAAGCCATACCCTGGGGCATATCCTGATATCGGCCATACTGCCTAGAAACTCTACCAAAGTAGAATCTCTCAATCATGAGGGGTGATCGAGCTATCATCCATCTCAGTGCAAACATGTATGGGAGCTCATCATCATCCTCCCACCAACCCTCACAAAATAGACACGGTCTTCATACTACCTGATCTATATCATCGATCATGTGACACCAATACTCTAGTTTTCCCAAATGATGCTAGACAACCATGCCAGTATACAAAAATGCATATGGATAAGCATGACCTCGAGTACATGCTGATACTAGTCTAGTAATGGGAAGATGCTCCCATACCCATAACTATAATATAACTGCACCTGTTGATAATGAGGCACTTGATCTATATACGACCTCAAGCAAATCATGATATAACTATGAAAGAATGCAAGAACCCCAATCAAAATGTTGAGGCTGTGCAATCAAATCCTCTAAAATGTGGCCCCATCCAATAGAGAATCCTCAACCTCATCGGTATGAAAGCAATAAACCATCTATCAAAGCACCTAACACTGCTAGCAATGTTGGAAAAAAAGAAAAATGTGCCCATGTAATCGTATCATCTCCAATAGTGTCATCATCAAATACCCATCTGCAAACAATGTCATCATATATAGAATCATAATATACTCTCTCACCCTGAGTAGGGATACAAAGCAATCTATAAACATCCTTGGGAGTGATGGTCATCTCCCCTAATGGTAAGTGGAAGGTATTGTGGTCAGAGTGCCAATGTTTTTCCACCGCTATCAAGAGACCTCGATTCAGATGGAACCGCAGGATGTCTAAAAGGAAACTCAAACCGCACATCTCTATAACATGAACTTTGGTTGGGTCAACTCCTGACCTAAATCTAATATCCAAGAAGCTACGGTCTGTATATATAACTTATAGAAATGTGCCTATTTTGCAAATCAAGGGAATCATATAAGTATTCTATATCAGTAGATTATTTTAAGTCAATCAATCAAATTCAATCAATCTTTTCTCTTCTTGAGTGTATCAAATCTCCTAACTCTATATCATGACAAAGGAATATACTTGTTTTGTCTCTCTAGATCATGAGAGAAAAATATCTATCCTATCACTTTTCTACTATCAGATTGACAAGTCAAACATTCATTGTTACGATTATCCTGATATCTTAATCACTTGTTCGCTTAACTACAACAGACCTATTTGTTGGAAATTTGTCTATACTAAGATATATGACTAGATATAGTGTTGTAATTATGGCAACAAAGTCATATATCAGTTTGGAGTCAGCGCACTAAGTGTAAAGATAAAAAACTAGTTAAGTGTTGAAAACTAGACAACATACAGAGCACCAGAGACTTAGAGCATCGACGCACATGTGTACAGATGAATTATGGTATGTACCCTAGAACTTAAGGTTGTTAGACTATAATTATGCTTAGTCTAAGAGCACATAAGTAGATATGAAAAGATGTAAAAGTTACAGTCAGTTGAAGTTGCATAGCCAGTGTGTGCCAACAGTGAACAAAACATGGAGCCGACAGTGACTATTTTGGTTTGCGATTATAAATTAAAGTTGTAGAGGCTATGCACCCATTGTATTTAGGTTTCTAACTTATGTATATGTATAATTGTAAACATGCTTAAGCCAATTCATTTGGAAGCATTGTTTGTAATTAGTTATAGGGCCGACCTATTTATGTATTTTGTATGAGCGCATAAATATAAGGTGCGCCCATTGTATTCGGTATGGAAGTCATAATAGAGTTGTGATAAGTAGAGTAGAGGTATGTGAAGTGAGCATAAAATGTATTAGAGCTTTGCTAGAGGTCAAAGCATTAGCGCACCAAAGGATGATCTGACAAGTAGTGTCACAGTGAATAGTTCACCTACAGGTATAGTGTGTATCTGATTCATAAGGTTGTAGCCTTCATCATTTGAGTAGTGAGCTCTAGGACAGTGAGTCACTCCCTTAACAAGGATCATTATAAAAGACTCCTAATAGGTTCCAACCCTTAACAAGGTCTACTATACTAAAAGCATTGTAAAGCTACTCCTAATAGGGTAAAGGATCTTCTAACAAGGATCACAAAACACTAGTGTAGATTATTAGTGGGTATCAAGTCCCATTGGGGTTTTAACCTATTTTGGTTTCCCCATAACCATATTGGTGTCATGTGTTGATTTCATGTTTCATATTTATGTGAATGTTTAATTTTAGTACTTAAGTATTTATAATTCAGTATTCAAAATAAAGTGAAAAGTTAAATTATAGTGAACACTGATTCACCCCCCCCCCCTCTTAGTGTTCTCATTCCTAACAATTGGTATCAGAGCTCTGGTCCTTAGCATAGAAGTTTAACCACTTGAGGAGATCATGGACAAAGAAGAAATGAAGCATCTGAAGAAGAATCTCAAAGTATCTCTTGAAGACCTGGACAATTCAAAAAGAGAAATTGAAGAACTAAAATAAAAATTCAGTGATGCTCAATTAGTTATCAAAAGACTAAGAAAATATTTGAAAGGATGCTCTAATAGTGAACTTGAAGAAAAAGTCAAGAAGTTGAGTGAAGAAAATGCATCCTTGTTAAGTCAGCTTGAAGAATTAGATGACAAACTGATGAACAATCAAGATGTCTACAATGAACAAGTCAAGGAGAACCTTCAACTAAATGAAGAACTAAAGGAAGCTAACTTAGAAATCTTGGAGCTAAAGAATATTAAAGAGAGCTTGGAATCTGAATTAAAGAAGTCAAAGGATCATATTGACAAATTATACACCAGTGCTGAGTTGGTAGAATCACAATTGTATGCAAGAAGAATCAAAGGAGACACTAGCTACATTGGGTACAATGAAGCACAAAATCAGATTGACAGTATGTGAGCAAGAAAGGATTCACAAAATAACTCTACTGATATTGAGAAGATTGAAGATCAAACCAA
Source organism: Chamaecyparis obtusa (assembly GCA_027943335.1). Classification (NCBI taxonomy): domain Eukaryota; kingdom Viridiplantae; phylum Streptophyta; class Pinopsida; order Cupressales; family Cupressaceae; genus Chamaecyparis; species Chamaecyparis obtusa. The sequence continues at coordinate 635,384 of BSBK01005292.1, forward strand.
AGACAATAGTGATCCTCCTAAGAATGAGTGCAAGCCTATAGAACACACCTGTTTTGCATGTAACAAGCATGGACACATTGCAAGGAACTATACAGAGGTAAAACCTTTCAATGGTTACTGTTATACATGTAATAGATTTGGTCATAGAGCAATAAATTGCAAGACTAGTAAGAAGAACAAGATTCAACGTGATCAAAGAAATCAGAATCAGACCAATGCAAGAAGTTCTCAGAATGTTACATGTTAGATATGTAATAATAATGGTCACTTAGCTAGAACATGTAGAATGGTGACTCATGTCAATGCGCTAAGGAATATTAGACCTCCAGTGATTTGTCACACCTGTAACAAGGCTGGACATATCTCAAAGTTTTGTAGATCAAGGACACAAGGTCAGGAAAGCCCTAAAAAGGATGAAGAACTAGTTTTGGATCCTGAAGCAAAAGTCAAGTTTTTGAAGGCCTCAGATGATGCAAGCATGATTTGGCCAAAAGGAAAGAAGGAAAATGTTGTTGAGAATGTATTGGATGCATCCCAAGTGGACGCACCCTCTACATCTGCATAAATGGCCCTCAGGATCATAAGGGGAGCTAATTCAGCTCTAGACCCCTGTGTGGCTGGTATACTCATCCTCAGAGAATGTGCCTTTGGACTTAAGCTATTGAAGTGTATAGGAACCTTTGTGCAAGAGCACACATGCTGATTGTTAGTGGAACTCAAGTTTGAAAATTTAAAGTGACAACCTGGTTTATGCAAGTTGGATTAATGGTGAATTTCTTACTTTATGTACAAAAAAATTTGTTTATTCACTCATTGCATTGATATTCAGAGTGATTGGAGAGTAGATTGAGCCTTGGAAGTTGTTGTAAAGATTTAGAGATTGAGCTATCAATAATTGCAATACATTTGATTGGTTGCAATAAACCCTAGCTCGTTGCGCCATTTTGGAAGCCATCATAACATCTCGGAGATCATTTGGAAAGAGAATATCAAGTAAGTCATGGCCACTCCTATTGTTTTTGATATTAATGAGAAGAAGAGTTATGTTTTCAAGAGGCACCCATTTAAATCAACCCTAGATGATTTAGAGGAAGCATTTTCCAGCACATCGATGGGCATCATGCATGTAGAAGACATAAGGGCTTACATCTATTGTAAGAAGGAACCTGTTGGACTGGATAGGTTAAGGGTGCACATGGACACAATGTTGAAACTTGACAAAATGTTCATGGATGAATACACTAAATGGAATGATCACCCCATTATTGAATATGCCATGACATATGAATTCTATGAAACTGAATTGATTAAGCTATTGCTAAGCAGAATCCATGATGACTTGTTTTGGATTGGAGATGTACTAGTAAGAATAATAGGAGACCTAATTCATGAGATGACAGGCCTTTCTAAGACAGGCGCCATCCTTCCTGTGGGTAAGGATGTTAGGAAAATGGTGGAGCAAGTGTGTAAATCCAGAAGTGATAAGCATGACATGACCATTGAGCCTATAGAGCAACCAGATATCAAGTTGATATCAATGATATTGGGTTACATATTTCATCATACCAGCAGGGTGAATAGTGTGTCTGCGGGCACTATTCTAGTAGCCATTTGTCTTGTGCAAGAAGATGGAGAGTTCAACTTGTGTGAGATCTTGCACGCATAGTTGATAGACAATATCAAAGCTATCAAACATGATAAGACTAAGGTATTTAGGTTTGGGTCCCTAATCATCTATATGTACCTTCATATAGTTGGTAAAGTGTCAGACTTGTATCTAGACAAATCCATTCCTACCATGCCATAGATATCAAACAAGGCATCCACAGAAAGCACACTAAGAGATTACATCACTTTGGAATTGAAGACCTTCAAAGAAAGAATGCAGATGAGATACAAGATTCCTAAGAGAATTGTAGAGAAATATAAGGATATAATATACTTCATGGTGGAGATTGATACTACATGTATGGAAGTTGTGGAACCTAGAACTAAGTGGATTCATCCACTTGGGTATGAGGTTGAAGAACAAGTTCTTGAATCTTATGCATAGGTACTGCTATCAACCCCTAAGGATGACAATGAACCTAGGTGGGGAACCTATGAAGAGTAGACTAGAGAAGTTGATGTTAAGCTGAACAGTGCTACAACAAAAAGCAAGGTTGCAAAGGTCACATCAAAGATCCTAAGAATACATGGTGTATCAAATGCAAACCTTGATAAAGCAAGGGATGAGAAGATTTCCCTAGAATTGAAGAGTGTAACAGAAGAACAAGAAGATCCCAAGGTGAAAAAGATAAAAATTGAAAAAGATGATAGTCAAAAGGATACATAAGACAATACTTCTTCTGTGCCCAAAGATACTCCTCTAGAGTATAAGCCTTTGATCAAAAGGAAGAAAGAAGCTAGCACTAGTCATCCATCCTCACAAGCATTAAGGAGCAATAAAAACACTCAGGAACCTCCTCAGGTAGGATTCAGACCTAGCCTTAAAGTTTTAAATGCAAGAATTGTTGATGAGGGAAGAATTGATCAAGTAGGAAAGTTCTATGAATCTTACAGTGAGATTGACAAATCATAAATTCATAGTATGATTATCAAACACATGATCAAGTTCAAGAAGACAGTCCTTGAGTTAAAAATAGAAATTCCAGATAAAATATGGGATATATTAGAAAACCTAAAGAGACAAGCTAATGAGGAAGATCAAAGGATCAGAGAAAAAGTATTAGAAGATACTCTACCTGTATGTTCTAAAGAAGAAGTGGAACTAATATTGAATTTGGTGAAGCCGCACCTTAGAACAAAAATGAGAACTCTTCATATCATGAACAAGGACTATGAGTTGATAACAAAGGAAATAGAAAAAGCATTTGAGAAGGTTTTTTTAGAACAACAGATCAAACCGCCTACTGTGCCCATCACTCATGCACCCATCAAGGAAGATAAAGTGGTAGAGCCCACTAATGTACCAATGACAGGTCCTCAAGACTTAGCGCCCATAGCAGAAACTCAAATAGAAGCAGATCAGTCTGTGCCCATGTTAGAATCACCCAAAGATAGCACAATTATCATAGATAATGTGGAAATAGCCATGGTAGCTATTGATAAGGACTTGGACAAGTTTGAGGAAGCATTTGTCAGCACTGAGGAAGTAGAAATCCTATGCAGCAATATCCCTCCCACTCAGCAAGAAGAAGTAATCATAGAAGATATATCTGATAAAGAAAAGAAAGGAGTAGAGGTAGAAAAGAAAGATGAATCTTTTGTTGATTTGGTCAAGGTGAAGCAAGAGGTGATGGATAGCACTCCCATCACTCCCTCCTCAACATTGTTGTCAAGTTTCACACCTGACACTAGCAGTTTGGACTCCTAGAAGGAATAAGACCTAATTAAGTTTAGCATCCTAGCTATGGAGAAGGCCAAGGAGAAGCAAGTAATGAGGAATCCTCTCCTGGTAGAATCAGTAAATATTTTGAATAGTTTTATACCAGAGAATAAGAAAATAGTAAAGGTACATTCAGTTGATGATGTGAGCACAGTCATCTCTTAGTTCAAAGTTAATTTTTCTAGTCTAGAAGAATTTACGGCCATAGTGGCAGAGGAGAAATACTTAAAGAAGAGACTCAATGAACTGATGAGTAATTTTGCACTAGACTTGAACTCTCTTAAGTTTGGTCAGGCATCATTGAAGGAATTTACAGATCAAGGAAGGAAAGTCATTGTAGAATCCATGGATCAGGATAAGTTCACTGATGCCCATCTTAAGAAGATCAAAGATGCAGAGGAAATGATTGAGAAGGTGAAGATTTTAGTGCTAGACACATCCACTGATGTAAACATGTGTAACAATTTCTATCAAGGACAATTGGATATAATTGAGAAGGCAGAAAAAGAAATGGAGAAGATAAGGTCTAGACAGACTCAATTGAGAAATGCTCTTGCACCCTCTCTAGACAATCTCAGTCAAAACATAAAGGATATTGATGCAACCATGATAACCTATGATCAAGGTCTGAGTATAGAATTAGAGAAGATGGAGAATCTTCAATATGCATTATGCGCCCATCTACATATAGTCAATTCTCTGATAACCTTCTGGAAGAAGGAGATCTAGAAACTCAAGATTGCATATTCAGATGTTTTCCCTTAGTAAGTGTATGTAGATAAATTTTTTGATGCACCTTTGTCATTAATGTCAAAGTGGGAGTTGTGTATATAATATGGAGTATATATATGTATAGGAGATATAAGGTTATGTATAGAAAATGTATAGAAGTCAAAAGTTTTTGTGTAAAGGAACAATTAGAGACGTGGCCATATTCCTTTGTTGCCATCAATGACAAAGGGGAGATTGTTGGAAAGTTGTCTATACTGAGATATATGACTAGATATAGTGTTTTCATTATGGAAACAAAATCATATAGTAGTTTGGAGTCAGTGCACTAAGTGTAAAGATAAAAAATCAGTTAAGTGTTGAAGACTGGACAACATACAGAGCACTAGAGACTTAGAGAATCAACGCATGTGTGTACGGATGAATTATGGTATGCACCTTGGAAGTTAAGGTTTTTAGACTATAATTATGCTTAGTCTAAGAGCGCATAAGTAGATATGAAAAGATGTGAAAGTTACAGTCAATTGAAGTTGTACAGCCAGTGTGTGCCAATAGCAAACAAAGCATGGAGCCGACAGTGACTATTTTGGTTTGCGATTATAAATTAATGTTGTAGAGGCTATGTGCCCATTGTATTTAGGTTGTTGACTTATGTATATGTATAATTGTAAACACACTTAAGCCAATTCATTTTGAAGCATTGTTTGTAATCAGTTATAGGGCCAACCTATTTATGTATTTTGTATGAGCGCATAAATATAAGGTGTGCCCATTGTATTCGGTATGGAAGTCGTAATAGAGTTGTGATAAGCAAAGAAGAGGTATGTGAAGTGAGCATAAAATGTATTAGATCTTTGCTAGAGGTCAAAGCATCAGTCCACCAAAGGAACTGATCTGACAAGCAGTGTCATAGTGAACAGTTCACCTACAGATATAGTGTGTATCTGATTCAGAAGGTTGTAGCCTTCATCATTTGAGTAGTGAGCTCTAGGATAGCGAGTCCACTCCCCTAATAGGGATCATTATAAAAGACTCCTAATAGGGTCCAACCCTTAACAAGGTCTACCGTACTAAAAGAATTGTAAAGCTACTTCTAACAGGGTAAAGGATCTTCTAACAAGGATCACAAAACACTAGTGTAGATTATTAGTGGGTATCAAGTCCCACTGGGGTTTTTACCTATTTGGGTTTCCCCGTAAACATATTGGTGTCATGTGTTGATTTCATGTTTCATATTTATGTGAATGTTTAATTTAGTACTTAAGCATTTATAATTCAGTATTCAGAATAAAGTGAAAAGTTAAATTACAGTGAACACTAATTCACCCCCCTCTCTTAGTGTTCCCATTCCTAACACTATCTATATTGGATATTCAATCATTCATCCAGAGACATCAAATTAATAAAAAAAAATCAAGTTTGAGCAATCAAAATTCAAATTTTTATCAAAATTCCTATAGGCGTCATTTGCCTACATGGAGGCAGTGAAAAAATCTTCTTAAGCGGTACTTTATCACGCAGATGCGGAACTTCTTTTCTTAAGTGGCATTTTATGACCCCAGGTTTCATTTAAACATGTCTAGGTGTCATTTAATTGTTAAGGGTTTTTCAGGGGGTGTTTTACACATAGTTTGACTAAAAACCCTAGTTTACAAGCGGTTTAAAATTGCTCATAGGTGGGTTTTAAACATGATTAGGCAACATTTAAATATGTGGATGCAACATTTTGTCTTCCTAGGCATCATTTAAACTATCCTAGGAAGAATTTGACAAATATTCAATGAAAAAATTAGGTTTTTTATGCTATAAATGCAAAAAAAAATTGAAATAAATGCACTAGGAGGGTCAAAGTCACTCACTAAAGGTTTGTATTCCAATGGTCTCTGATATCATCATCCTCTCTCAAAATGATGCTCTCGAATAGGGACAACCATCATAATCAACTTTATCAGGATCAGAGGAAAATCTCAATAGTAAAAAGAGCAAATGAATAGTAAAATTGGGTTTTCCAACCTATTTATGTTGTTTGACCTAAATTTTGAAGAAATTTTTGACCTTTTGATCTATATCTACACATCTATCAAACTGGGGCATTTGTTGTGACCTTGATTATCATCGATGTTTTTCATAAATGAAAACATATTGGATCTATTTTCAATCAATTTCATATTTTTATATCCGAAGATCAATCTATTTTATTTCTAAGGGGGCATTATCAGAGTATCAAATCTACATCAACATTGAATCTGGGGCATTAAAATTTTGAACTATTATCAGTGCGGCAGGTTGTATCAATTTTTGAATCAGGTTTTATCAAATCAATTTTCGAATCAGGTTTCAAATCAATTTTGTATCAATCAATCAAGTATCGAATCAGTGATCAGGACATGCAATTTTCTTTGAATCAATGCGCTAAGCACATCAATTCAAAGAAGGGCATTTGTAGACACCCAAAAGTGGGCAAGTGTCTTAGAATCATTTAAATTTACAAAATCTTAACCAAATGCTCTAATTTTCATCAAAATGGATCAAATCAATTTTAAATGGACATTTATTAATCAAAATTGGACAAAATCATTTAAATCAAAGGAAAAATCAAATCATGACATCAAATAATCAAATACAAGCTTAAAGGGATCAATCACACTATATAATTGATTTTAATCAATTAATTGTATAGTTTTAAATCAAAAATATTCCCTTACATGGCTAATTTAATTAATTGATGGAATTTAATTAATCCTAATAGCTTTCAACATAATTTGAGCAACCAATAAGAATTGAGAACACAATGCACATGGATCACTCTAAATAATTGAATCTCAATCACACATTTTCAACTTTGAATCTCAATCACTCAAATTTGTCTACTTGTCCAAACCTTTGAGACAATCATTTAAATTGTCCCCCCATTTAAAAACATTTCAAAGTTTTTGACTCAACCAAGGCTAAATCATGATCAAGTCACTCTACCCCCTACCCTTGGAATTTTAGTATAAATAGAAGTCATTTTGAGAGCATAATATCTTAGAAAATTCAAGTGCATAGCATCATCACTATAGGAAATTTGAGAGAAATTGTGAGCAATTGAGAAATATCTTGAGCATTTTGAGAGCAAATAGTGAAATTGAGAGCATTATCATGCACATTTGAGTTAATCTTTGTATCATTTTGAGAATTGAGAGCTAGATTTAGGCATTTATCATAATTTCACATTCTAGGATTGTCACTAGTAGAGAATATGGCTGAGATCTCTACTTACCAATCTTAGATAGAGAACCATGAGATGTTATGGATGTTAAATGCAATTCTTAGATTAAATTTCTATTGTATTTTCATAGAATTGTTGTTAATTGTCCTAATCCCATGAAGGTGTAAACACTCACACACATTCCTATAGCTACCTCCACTTGTGAGGTTAATTATAGCTAGATACTTTTGACAAAAAGGAAATTACTACTTCATGGGGAAATAAAGTGTTGTAGGATAATGAGATGAAGTAGACAAGGGAAGAATTGTCTGTAAGGAACAAGGAACTTCCTCGCAAAGGGGGTACCCTATGCCATAGTTGTTTTGAAGGACATTAGATAATATTTATTCCTCTTCTTGTTTTTGAATAAAAGGCTCCCTTCTAATCATCATCAAATTTTCCACATAATTCAGTTCTTCTACTTCTAAATCTGGCCAAACTAGTTTTTAAGATTCAAATTGCAGTTGGAATGGAGCATAAAGGGTGAGATTTTTGGTGTTATATCCATAAGAAATAGTCATGTTACCAAACCTACACCCTATGTAAGAATCAATAGTAGCTAACCAAGGTATTCCTAGTATTACATGATATCCTCGTAGTGTTTCTTTTGGAGACAAGAGCATAAAATCAGCAGGATACTCCCACGAATCTAGGGTGACTACTAGGTATTCTACTACCCCATCTGGCTTGACAATTGAACTATTAGTGAGATGTAGGAATGTAGGTGTAGTTATTAGTTTTGAAATAATCATTTGTACCATAATGTCTTTAGTCATGACATTAATAGATGCACCAAGGTAAACTAAAGCATTTTTAAACTGAATTCCATTTATAATGATTTCCACAATAGGATTACCAGGGTATGTATATTTTGGGATGGTACGCTTCCCTAGTATCAAGTCATAGGATTGACCTAAGAAATGAATAGTCTAAGGGTCCTTTTTCCTACTTATTTTCTTCAAGCATGCTTCCTTAATGGCTTTTCTATAGATTACTACTTCCTTTATTGCTTGAAACAAGGGTATTTTTACACATATATGCTTTAGTTATTCTAAAAATTCAAAGGTAGGCTACTAATTATTTTGAACAACCTCACCTTCTAACCTTTGTGGAAAATGAGGTGAGATTTTGTAGGACATATTAGGAAAATATGGATTTTGTATGGAATCTTTAGATGGAACAAGGTTACTAATGTCTTCTTGCTCATTCCCCTCAGATGGTAATTATGTGATTATGGGAGGAGAAGGTGTAGGTGACACTATTCCTAACCATAGGTTAATATTTCTCAAGTCGAGTCAAGGGCATAAGAAGGCTTCTATTGAGGATCAATAAAATAAACTTGTTTGTATTGATGAGGCTAGCTATTTGGGTTAGGTGTTGGCTGAGCAGGTAGCTGGGTCAGTGTAGGATTTTGGCTTTGGTTTCCTGAAGGAGGTGGCATAATTGACTATTTCTAGGGTTTCTAAAGGAAATCGATGAGTTGATTTGACCATTACTGGCATACCCTCCATTGGTTAGACTATTGCCAATTTCCTTGCAGAGGCTGTTACTAATTTTGGGGTTGTTACCACTGATTTTGATGAGGTGTCTTCCATTAGTTTTATTGAGTGTTTGGCCAAGGATTATTCCAATTAGGTTTTGGATATGGGCCATAATTTGGACGGTATTGTTTCTTCCATTGATTATTATATGAACCAAAAAATTTCAAAGGATCCTGAGGCATATCTTGTCTTGGGGCACAAGGAAAAAGAAAACTTCTTCATCCCCTTCTATTGCTTTGAACTCAGTGGGAAGATGTTGTACCTCCAAATTAACCACCATCTTGCATCTTCAATCCTTCTTATTTTGTTTGCAGTGAAGCCAATATTCAGCTAACATTGCCTCTGCTTCATCTTGTTTCCTCCTCTCTTGCATAGTGTCTAATTGAGCAACTACATTATTGATGATATCTTTCTTAAATTTAGACAAGAGATTAGAAATCTTCACCTTAGACACTCCTGAGCCATTTCCTTTTGCAATAGAGGATCTAAACCCTCTACCTTTCTTTATGGTTAGTCTAGATGAGTTGAGACAGATCTTCTTGATATCATCCCAATTTATTTTGGTGATATCCCCTCTGGCCATGAGGTCTAGTGCCTCCATGGAAGTATCATTAACTTCCCTTAAAATTAGAAGTTTTTGAGACTCCTTGTTCAGTTGGTGCTGAATTTTTTTCTTCACAATCAACAAAAACTTTGACACATAGTCCTCTAAGGTTTCATCCTCTTTTTGTGACATCTTAAATATTTCATCTCCTCTCATATCATTCTCCCTAAAATATGCTTTATACTTTCCAAAGAAAAGATTCTTCATTTCCTCCCAAGTGCTTGCTACATTGCCACCTAATCCAATGAACCATCTTAAAGCTAATTCCTTTAGGGTAGAGGGAAACAACTTCAGCTTGTGTACATCAGTGGTGTAGTGATAACTCCTACAAAGGATGTCAAACTCAAGAAAGAAGGTATCAAGGTCTTCTATAATAAGTCCATAGAACTTTGGCAGTAATGAGGTAGGAATATTCTTGATGTTATTATTTACATGTAGGTCAAGAATTGGGAATGGAAAGGGAAAATAAGGTCTTTCCATCCTTGGTGGTCCTCTTGGGTTACCTCTTGGCTAATAAACTACAAGGGAAAGAAGATTATTATATGGGTCCTGGTTGTTGAAACCTCACACATCATTCAAATGTTTAATGAGGGGATTCAGGTCAGCTGACTCATCAGCCAGGCTCAAATTTAACTCCGAGAAAGAGTATGAAGTAACTAAGTCCTAACCAACATCTACATATGGTTATTCTTCTTTGAAAAGGCATGGTTCAATTTCTTGGATATGTATTCTTCTAGGAAGGAATCTTCTGAATTGGTCTCTTCTTCTATGCAAACAACAAAATGTAAGTCTAAACTATGGAAAATATTGACATATTGAATTATAATCTAAATGCTAGGAATAAAATTCAAACTCCTACTACCATGTCTGCATCGGGCTCTTATTTTGATACCATCCCTGAAAACAATGCCAAAATATAATTTCCTTAATTAGGTTGATAACTAGGAACATATATTCCTCTACTCAGGGATCAAATATCACAACTGGAAATCATAATTTACTTAAGGACATTATTAATTGATTGTCAACCTAGGGACATTAGACTTGAAATGGGTCTGCAAAGTATATGCACTAACCACCTATTTCAGAAATGTGTTCCTATTTGGAAATATCATGTTGGAAATAAAATTTAGTTAACAACTACTTCTCAAAATAATAACTAAACTCAATCTTGAAGACAAGAACTACTTTGTCCCTAGTGGTTGCAAGAACAATTGACAAATCAGTAATTCTGCCAACTACAGGAACAATCACACTGAAGTTCTAGGAAAATTAATTAGAGCTATTCTAATTGTAAAAATGGAAATGATAGGCAACTTCCCTAAGTAGGCCCCCTTAGGTATTGTCTCAAGTACATGAGATTAAACCGCAAACTCCATGAAATGCTTTTTATTGAATTGAAACTGAAAAGTACATTGCTCACAACTTGCAACTTGCAACTATATTATTTGCAACTAAAGCTAATACAATAGTGATCTTCTCGTGCTTCTCTAAAGGAGAACGAAGCTACATATTTATAATTGAAATCTAACAACTAAATAACATTTCCCACAAAAATGGGAAACCTTTATTATAACTTCACCTACACATTGAAAGAAGTGGACACAAGAAAGCGAACTAAGTCAAATCAATTTGAATGAATTAGTGCACCACTATCCTAGATTTGTGTGTCATCAAGGCATCTTATAATGGATTCCTGGAATGCTCCCCTTTCATGGAGGATAACTCTTCATATATCTTCTTATTTCTCACTGCTAAACTTATCTACTTTGAATCAGTACTGCAACTATCTAGTGGATGCTAAATTTTCTCCTAGAGACTTGGTACCTGCAATAACTAATAGCTATACCTGCGACAAAGGACCAACTCAACACATCTAACTCATTGAATGATCTATTATTACATTCATACACTTATTAGGTATTAAATTTGAACAAAAAATATTTCACATATGGCTACATGAAGGTGAATAGTAAGGGTTGGAGGAAAGGCATTTTATCTCATAGAGTCATAAGGAACACATCTTTCATCAAATTGATAAAACAATAATAAATAACCATGGAAATTCTATCAAAGACTTTTCATAATAATTTTTTTATATTAAGCATAAAAGTCTCTATATAACTTCCATAATCACTACTTAATGTCTATTTTAGCATAATAAAAGATAGAAAGATATTAAAAACATATCCCAAAACATGCCAAAAATTGGGCTCATTAGATAATATGGATTTTTTAGTGGAGAAAAGTACTTTACCAAGATTGATTTGAAGAGTGTCTATGATCAAATCAAAGTCAGAGAAGAAGATGAATGGAAGACTACTTTCAAGACATGAGAAGGTTTGTATGAATGGTTGGTTATGCCTTTTGGTTTGACTAATGCACTTAGTACTTTTATGAGGTTTATGAATGAGGTCTTGAAGAAATTCTTCAATAAATTTGTGATTTTTTACTTGGATGAAATTATGATATTTAGTAAGAATAAGGAAGATCATTTGTTTCATCTGAGACAAGTATTGCAGAGATTGAAAGAGGAAAAGTTGTTGATTAACTTGAAGAAATGTTATTTCATGAAGGAGGAGATAATGTACTTGGGTTTTGTGATTTTAGCTGAAGGTTTGAAGATGGATCTTGAGAAAGTTGGAGCAATTTTGGAATGACCTACACCTAAGAATGCTAGTGAAGTTAGATCTTTTTATAGAGTGGAAAGTTTCTACTAAAAGTTCATAACGAATTTTAGTTCTATTTGTAATTCTATGATAGAGAATGATCGGAGACAATAAACATTTCAAGTGGACACATGGAGCTAAGAAAAATTTTGAGACCTTGAAGCAGAAGGTAGTTGAATTACCGCTAGTGGATTGACCTAATTTATCTAAAGTATTTCAAGTTGACTGTGATGCAAGTGGAAGTGCAATCAGAGCCGTATTGAGTCAAGAAGGTAGACCTATTGATTTTTTTGGTGAGAAATTGAATGATGCTAAGAGGAATTATTAATTCTATGATCAATAATTTATGCTATTGTCCAAGCTTGAAGAAATGGAGACATTATTTGATGCATAAGGAATTTTTTTTCTACACCAATCATAAAGCATTGTAGTATTTGGGTAGTCAGAATAGGTTGAATCAGAGACATATGAAGTGGGTTGAATACTTGCTTGATTTTAATTTTGTGTTGAAGCATATAAGTGGATTGTCGAATAGGGTTGCAAATGCATTGAGAAAAAGAAGTTTATTGACTGAGATGAGAGTTGAGGTACTTGGTTTTGATGATTTGGAAAATTTGTATGAAAATGACCCTAATTTTGCAGAAACCTAGAAATCATGTAAGGAACTGATCATAGATAATTAGAGTAAGTGGGTTGATTACTTCATTCAAGAAGGTATGTTTTTAAAAGGCATTCAATTACGTATACCAGGAGGATCAATGAGGGAAAATCTAATCAAGGAGAAACATAGTGGAGGACTTGCAAGACATTTTGGCATTGATAAAACAATGAGTCTGATTAAGGAGAAATAATTTTGGCTTCATTTTTATAAGGACGTTCAGAAATTTGTCATAAATTAATAAATTTGTCAGGTTGCTAAGGGGTTAAGTTAGAATACAGGGTTATACACACCTTTAACTGTTCCTAGTAGACCTTGGGAAGACATTACCATAGATTTTGTTCTTGGATTACCAAAGACACAAAAAAGGTAATGATTTTATATTTTTTGTGGTAGAAAAACTTTCAAAGATGTCACTTTTCATTCCTTGTACGAAAACATTACATGTTGTTCATATATTTGATTTATTCTTTAGAGAAGTTGTGAGAGTATTTGTTAAGATTTCTTGTTGGAGATAAACCTAGTATTTGGGATTTGGTTTTGGAACAAATAGAGTTTTCATATAACAATTTAGTGAACCAGAGTACAGGTAAAACACCCTTTGAAATTATTACTGGCATGCATCATAAAGGAATATCATATTTGAAAGATCTTGTCCTAGATAATAAGAGAAGTGTTGAAGTAGAGGCAAGTGTTGAAGCAGAGGGATATGCTGAATTCAATAAGACTTTGCATGATGAGGTGAAGTATAATTTGGAACATAGTAATCATAAATATAAGGATGTAGCTGACTGATCTAGGAGACATAAGAATTTTCAAGTTGGTGATGAAGTTATTGTTGGAAATTGCAATTGAAACAATTGTTGTATTGTCATTGATGTCAAACCTTAATTGGTAAGACTGTTGCTACTTAGCAAAGTACTATATCTATTTGAGTGTTGCTAAGGGGATAGGCAAGGTTGGTAACAATAGCACCTAGGGAAAGGTTGAGTTATCTTGATACTACAAAGTGTACTTGACTATGTTGTACAATGATGAGACAATGTATTGTTTATCTTAGTAAGACTGAAGATTAAACTGGTAGGCTTGACCGAGCAAAGAATGGAGAAATCATGTTAAGTTGAGTAATGTTAGTGTCGACTGAGTCAGTGTATGCCGAGCAAAATTTTAGTGTTGACCGAACAACAGTTAATTGTCGAGGAAGACAATATAAGCCAAGGAAACATTTCTAGTAATGACCGAACTTTCTACATAAAGACCAAGTAGTTGATCACAGTATTGACTGAGCATCAACATTTTTAAATTTGAAGAGAATTTAGTTTTGGAGCCAACATTGTTGAATTCTTGGATTATGTAAAATATGTTGACTTTATTTATTGATTGTTTAAAAGCATTAAATGCACTGTAAAACATTTTATTGTAAATCTTTAAGAGATTTGAGATTATTCTAGAAAAGGAGCCGAAGAACATGAAGCGGGTAGATTCAATGAATCTAACCTAACCCTAAGATCTATGAATGAGATTGAGCGGCATAAGATGAGTTAACAAAATTGAGGAAAGTATTAAAAGGGAACCTGAGCATTTGGATATGCAAGTGCATGGGGTGAAAAAGAGAATGTTGGAAGATTAGTAAAGTTTTATTGACTGTATAAGCAGAAAAGGCTGAAGGAAAATTGTGGTGGTTGCTTGAAGAAAAGTTTCGAGCAGATCAGAGATGGAGATGGAAAAGTTTCAAAGTCAGTAAACCAGCATTAGTGTACAGAATCAGATCTGATATTTGCAAAGTGAGTTGTATATTTTTTAGATAAATATTGCTGCTACTTTCTAACCATTGTAACAGTCAAAATCCTTTTAATAGAGGTTGACCTAATAGTCATATGTTAAATCCTTTGAACAAGGTTGCATTATAATGGAGTGTATGTAAGTCCTATGACAAGGCTCACTTTTAACAGGGTGATTAAAATCCTTTAACCAGGTCACACCTGACAGTGTGTATTGTAACCTTTGACAGGGTTGGCTTTTAACCGAGCTCACTTCAGAAGAGTGAAAATAATAGTAGCATGTTACAAAGTGGTTTTTCCCAAATTGGGTTTCCACTATAAATCCTAGTGTTAATACTTGTGTGAATGTTTTGGGTTGAACATTTTTGTGTTTTACAAGTTAAGTTATAGTTGGGTAGTGGACTGTATTGTTATATGTTTCTATTGTTGAATCAGTGATGACCGAGTTTGTTTTGGTTATTGGATCTGATTTAAGGAAAAAAATTTAAGTTTGTTTTATACATCAGGACTTGAGAACAACTGATTCACCCCCCCTCTCTATTTTTCTAAATCATATTAACAATTGGTATTAGAGCTTTGTTGCTTATTATTAGTGTTTACAGAAATCAAGTTTAAAGGGGCTTGAAGCAAATGATCAGGATGTATAAGAAGGAGGTACCGAAGCTGAATAAGGAAAACTTCCCTGCATGGAAAAGCTTGATGAAGCTACATCTGGCCAGTATTGGTGACTCTGCAAAATACTACATTGAGAATGGCTATGTCTCACCTATCGCACCTTTGACTATCAAAGAAATGAGAGCTAAGCAAGAACATAATCAGGCAATGCTAGAAATTGCATCTTCCCTAAGCTATCCAGAATTTGAGGACATTAAGGATTGCACAACTACTAAGGAGATGTGGGACACTCTTGCAAGGATCTATGGTGGTGACATAAATGTACTGAAAGCAAAGGCTGAGAGTATTAGAGGTAATTTTGATGAAATGAGAATGCAAGAAGGTGAAAACATTGCACAATATTGTGGTAGAATAAAAGAAGTTGTGAATGCTATTAGAGGAGCAAATGGGGTTATTGATGATGAAACTATAATTGGGAAAGTATTAAGAACCATGTGTCCCATATATGCTATTAAGATCTCAGCTATTCAAGAATCTAGATGTAACTCTGCTAATGTGCTTACTTTGGAAAGTTTGGTTGGTAAGCTAACTGCTTTTGAACTCTCTAACTATGATAATTTCACTATTGGAAGCATTGGTAATGTTGAATCTACTTTCAAGTCATAGCTAGTTCTGAACAAGCCAAAGAAAGAAAAAGAAAGATGCATCAGTGAAAGTGAAAGTGACAGTGACACTTTTGATGAAGAACTGGAAGATCTAGAAGCTCTTATGGCTAGAAGACTGAGAAGAGGAAAATAAAACTATAAAGGTAAACTCCCTATTATATGTTTTGCATGTAATAAAGTTGGTCATATAGCTGCTAGATGCCTTGATAGGAAGGATAAAGATGATGAAAGAAAAAGAAAATACAAAGACATAAGAGATGACAGAAGCTATCGAAGGAACAAGGACTTCAAAAGAAAAGGTAAGAAATCTTTTTACATTGCTGAAAAAGAGACTGACACTGATAGTGATGATTTTGAAATTGAGGTGCAACAATAGTTCAATCAATGTAATGAGTTAATCCTTTTTCTTCTAATTTACTCCAAGCATGCATTTTCTATGATGCATAATTATGTGGAGCTAAAGGACGAAACTTACGAGAACCCATAACTAAAAATGAAAAGATCACCAAAGAGAGAAAGATGCACAATCACACAAGAAACCCCCCACCCCCTCCAAAAAAAAAGATGATTTTGGCACTTTATACTTAGAGAGTGTACAATTGCCACTTGCTAAACAAGGAAAATTGGACTTCTAATTTTAGTGTTTAAAGCTATCATAATTAGGCTATAGAAAGCTCAAATGAACAATGCAAAAGATCTTTATGAGATGTAAGAAAATACAAATGCCAAAATAGACCAAGTCCTAAAGGTGATATGTCCACTCATAATGACTACAATTTAATAGAAAAAATGAGAAGTAGAAAGAAAATCATGCAATTTTAAAAAAAGGCACTTAAAAATGTGTCTGTATGAGCCTAAATGAAGCACGAGAAGTTGCAAAAATGAGGATTGGATAGGTACTATTGTGAAAATTTGAAAATTCTAAAAAATATATCCACCAAAATGAAAAAATATCAGCACTAGTGAGAAGAGTGCAAGATTATACCCCAAATAATAATAAAAAAAGGCCTTAGAATGACCAAGATATGAGCCTTCAAATTTGAATTGCAAAACTAAAAAGCTCAATGGTGAGGGGCCAAAAAAATTTCAAAATGTGGAGATGTCAACAACTTGCTGCATTAAATGTGAAGGTTGGATGATCATCATATTTGATTTGTAGGATTAAATTTGATGACCATATGACCATCACCACAAAAATGTGGGTTGTGCCATGTGACAAAAATATGATTCATCCATATGAAGATGACATCGACTACTAATTAAGATTTTCATATGATGATGTGTCACTGATGTGGCTACCTATATCACTATTGACATGGCAAGTGAGGTTGCAAGGGTGACACGTGTGGTTGGCTATCTTGTTGGTGTTGTGTGGTACAACCAGTACGTGACACATGGAAGTGTCAGATCTGTCAAGCATCAAGCAAGATTATTAGTCCCACATGCATGGTGTGAAGCAATTTTGTGATGTTTATATAGGAAAACACATTGTTGCCTTGTGATTTTGGAAAAGCAATGGAAGTCTCCACCTAAGACAATGATAAAATTTGTTAGAGGTCTATCATGTGGGTTGGTTTTCCATTTTTTGTGCAATAAATTTTGTCGAGTGTCATGAAAGGCAACGAATGTTGAAGGAGGGAGAACTTGGGAGGCAATAAAGGCCATTGGTGGTTATGAGTGGATGCTAGCAGTTGATGAGATCATAAGAGGTTACTGAGATCTGATGGCCATAGAGAAAAGAGCAGCCATAGAGGAAGATGTTAGGTCAGGAGGAAGTTGCAATTTTTGAAAGAAGAACATCGGTCAATGATTGTAGGGGCAGTTAGGGTATGACATGGCCTTGCGAAAATTAAGTACAATCTTGTGAAGTGGGATAGGGGGTCTACAGACCCCAAAAAACTATGAAAGCTTATTTTTTATACAATACAAAACTTTTCAATAATAAAATATTGCAAAAAAAACTTAAAATGCACTATTTTTAAATAAATTGTACTGTCATGAAGGGAGGTCCCACAACCTGCATGCCTTCAATTTTTTTGCCCTAAATACCATTTTCATCAAATATGTCTAAATTTATAGTCAAAATTGACTAAAACAACCTCTTGAACAAAATGGTGAGCTCTGATTTAGCCTTAGATATTCTTGAAGATAACTATTCCTCAAATATGCTAATATACCCCCTTTCAAATAAACCAAGATCTCTCCAAGAAGACTACTCAAATATGTTCCAATGGCTCTATTATCAAGTAAGAATTTTTCTATAGAAATAACTTAATATCTATAGGCCAATGAATAACACAAAATAAAGAGAGAACAAGATGGAAAAGAAAAAATTGTATTCTCATCAAGATGCAATATTTGAACTAAGTACAATGTATAAGTATCTTCATAGGCAAAGAAATAAGAGAACATGATAACTAGGAGGTAACTTATCACCCACACAAGGTGGAATCACATGTCCACCAAAGGTGGTTCATCTTCCATTGTGAAATGAAGTATGTGAAAACATGTGCAACAATGTGGAGGATGATAAAATGATAATAACACTAAAGGTGGAGACAACACAAAGTGGAATGTGATAACTACTATCACCACCTGAAGTAGAATTTCTCCTACACCATGTGAAACTAAATGTGTATCTTCCTAGGTGTCACATATGAAAACTAATATATTATGAATTGTCCTAAGTATTCTTAAGTAAAATTTAATTTGGTGAATAATTAATTACAAAACCAAATTTAACAAAAAATCCCAACTAGGGTTTGGATTGCACTTGGAATTGGCAATTTGCAATGTTCCATATTAGGATGCTATCGATTTCCAATTATTAACATCCATCACTATGAATTTAAATCATATTAAATTAAGAAAAACCCATTGATTCACCATACATACTTAACATTAAATTCCCTAATTGTCTCATAAAACCTTAAGAAGGATGGGAATCTACTTGTCCTTAGGGAGCTTGTGCATGAGCACCTGATGGACTATATGCGTCCATAAGACCATTTTGTAAAAAAATATTTTATGTTTTGTTTGGGTCATACAATAAGGTCATTGAGACCATTTTAAACATGTTTGAGTCATTCAATAGGTTATTAAATGATTATGATTTTATTTTGTAAAAGTTGTCAAATCTTGTAAGAAGGTTGTCATAAAATTGTAAAAAATGCAAGTATGGAATGTGAAGAGTCATAAGTTGTAATTGAGGGAAGTTGGTTGATTTTAATAATGATAATTGGTTTAAAATGAATAAATATGGCCTCCCAATTAGAATCCATGGGTTGGATAAGTTTGGAAAATGATTGAATAAGAAAAAATCCATTGTTTTGACAATTTCTATGTTGTATTTTCTAAGTTTTTATCTTGTTATAGTCTTATTATTTTATTTGGTACAAAAAATTAAATTACGGTAAAATAATGAAACCAATTGGAAATATTTTTTAAATGAATATAGTTTCTTTGGTTTTTGTTTGATTAATTTTAATTAAGTTTGGGAAATGTTATGGTAATTTTAGTGCAGGTTGCCTGGAACTCTACCTAGGGTTACCATTTTTTTTAAAAAGGGCATAACTATCAATTCAACTGCTGGATTTGGATAAAAAGTAGAAGAAATGTCTGAAATTTTTTTTTCTTCAATCTCACTAGAGATATTTCCATAATTTTATGTTTTACAAAATCTATGAGCCACTGTTTGTTTGATTTCTTCATGTTTTGCAAAAGTTTAGGCCTAATTGGTAGAAGGATAGTCAATTTTTGAATGGTTCCCTAAAAAAAACCTACCCTATTTTTGAGATATGTTAAGTAAAATCCAAATAGATATCTGAAACTTCTTTTACATTTTTAATGCCATGCCTAAATTAAAAGTTTTGGTGTAAAAACCCTATTTGAAGGGCTACTAGCAGATTAAAGGCTTGAGAATGAAAATCCATGTTTGAAAACTTGTGAAATTGAAATTTTGGTTTCATCTAAGTGATTTGGTATTAATTTATTATGGCTACATCAATTGGTATTAAAGCCCAAATATATGGGCAAGTGCAAAACTTTTGGATTTTTGTGTTTGTCTTTTGCAAGTTGAAGAGAGAACCTAGATGCTAAGAGACTAGGCCAAGAGAGAAAATAAGAGAAAGGCCTAAGGTGAGGTATAAAAGACAAGAGGAAGCAAGGTGAAAGAGACTTGCTTGAGAAATAAAATGAATTTTTTTAGGAGATTAATGTATGGTAGTTCGCATGGTAAGGAGATACCAAATAAGAAGCACAATAAAAGAAAGGAAAGTGAGATGAAGAAGGAAAAAGAGAAGGAAAAGAAAATGAAGATTGATGAAGAGATTAGAGATTTAAAGAAAGATATGTAGAAAATGAGAAAGGCTATGGAGGATTTTGATAAAATAATAGAACTTGAAATGCAAAGTGGCATTTACTAATAAAAAAGAAGGTATCATGGCCTATTAAAAATATTGTTCAGGAGAGAAGAAAGAAAAGAGTAGTTGTGGGAGAGGAAGTTGTAGCAATAGAAATAATTGAATGAAGCACTAAATTGCAGCAAAAAGAGATTGGTCAAATACTTTGGAAGGAGATGGAAGATTTAGAAGAAGAGGAGTACTACTTTGTTTATGAAATTCCTAAGCAATTGACTACTATGATGGAAGAGTTGGAAGATGTTGTTCACCAAAGGAGACCTTTAGAGGAAAAAGTTGAAGTGGAGTGTATGATGAAAGGAGACAAGGAGGAGCCCTCAAGGTATCAATATTTTATTTCTAACTTTTCATTGGATTATGTATGTGTAGATTATAAAGAACAAAGAGAAATGCATATAGGGTATGAAAATGGAGACATAGAAGGTGATATTGAGACATATGAACAAGAACTTGAATTTTGGTACCTTGAAGTTGAGAAGAGCCTTGGGAAGAGATGGTACAAAAAGAAGAAAAAAGATCAAAGGAAAGTTGAAATAATTAAGTCCAAGTTGCAAAAGAATTGGAAGACTAGGAAGAAGGAACAAACTTGCATTCAAGAGGACTTGAATTTTATTTTCTCCGGGAGTTTGGTGTAGGAGCACCTAATGGACTATATGCCTCCATGAGGCCATTTTGGAAATATTTATTTTATGTTGTGTTTGAGTCATGCAATAAAGTCATTTAGACCATTTTTAACATGTTTGAGTCATTCAATAGGTTATTTGATGATTATGAGTTTATTTTATAAAAAGTTGTCAAATCTTGTAAGAAGGTTGTCATAAAATTGCAAAAAATGCATGTATGGAATGTGAAGAGTCATAAGTTTTAATTGGGGGAATTTGGTTCGTTTTAATAATGACAATTGGGTGAAAAGACATAAATATGGGCTACCAATTTGAATCCATGGGTTGGAGAAAATTGGAAAATGATTGAATAAGAAAAAATCCATTATTTTGATAATTTCTAGCTATGTTGCATTTTCTGAGTTTTTATCCTATTACAATTTGATTGTTTTATTTGATATGGCCAATTAAAGTATAGTACGATTATGAGACTAATTGGAAAATGAATCCAGTTTCATTTGATTTTGGTTTGATTATATTTCATTAAGTTTGGAAAAAGTGTAATACCCCGCCACGGAACCCAGGAGAAATTAATCTAAAACATGCTACTAAGTTTACATAATATTTTTTTCCTTAAGAGTTTACAAACAATAATGAATAATAAATCAAAAGAAATATAACATAAGCCAATACATGCTCATAAATGTAACTAGTTTATGGATTACAAATCTCAAGGGTTCCATGTCGTAGAATTACTTAAGTGTTAATTAATTACTAAGAATAACTACAAAGACTAAATCTCACATATGCAAATAATAATAAATACATGATAAAAAAAATTGAACATAAATACAACTGATACCATAAGGTATACATAATAACCCCACATCCACTGCATAAGTTGCAGGGTATTTAATAACAACCATGAATAAAGTAGATACAATAAATGAAAGATAAGTGTACATCTCCAAAATAAAAGAATAAGGTACAACTGCTATAAGGATCATCTAGCACTGGCACAAGGACATTAGAATCTCAAATAGTTAAAGAACCACTACCACCTGACCTTGTGGAACCAAAGGTCCACTCCCACCATGCCGAGGAGATAAAAACATACCCCACTTGAATATCATAAACCAAAATCAACATAAGGTGAAACTAAGCAAGGTATCCTGGAAGCTCTCTATCTCAAGAGGTACAACTCAAAATGTAAAGGTAAACATACTAATCCCAGAGGAAACCAACACATGTAGGAGACCTAAGTTGAAGTCAAGGAAGTGTCATCACATACGTCAACCCCTTAGGATGATCTCACTGGAATTTATCTCCCAAGTGTGATTATATGTGGAACCAAAAATCCTCTCATACAAATAAGGATAACCAATCATGTCAAACCTCAACATCACTACTAGACGGCAAGCATCTTCTTACACTCTCATCCTTAGCCTATACTGGCACTTAAGGCATGGGCGAGGAACACATTATCTTATTAATTTATTTTAAAACTCTATTTAATATTTTAAGTTATCACTTATTAAGTAACTTGCAAAGGATACCTAGGTAGCCACTTCTGAGCTTTGACACCTCCAAAGCAAGCCACTTCCCCTCTAGAATCTAGATAACCTACCCTAAGCTCATAAGTCTCAAATAAATTTCATAAATCTCATACAAGTACAATGATCAAATATCAGTTCCATAGATGCCAACAGGAACACACACTGGTCCTCAAACAAAACATCACAAAATCTATACTAGTCCTCAAACCACAACATCATAAAAATATACTCTCTCAAAAAGCTCACAAACTAATGAGATTAAAATGAACAAAGGTTGGGTAAAATGATCGAAACTATTATCACATTACAAACATTATAAATATCTATGTCATAGTAAAAAGGTAAAAACCCAAGCCTCTGATAACAATTCATAAAAACCAACTTAATGCTACCCATACCGACAATCTAACACAACAAACAAAAACATAAATAATAAACACATCAAAATTAAATACTCATCAAATAATATTTAATTATAAATCATTATTATTCTTATTTTTGTTTTCTAAAAAGTTTTTATTTTATTTTTAATTTTGTCTAAAAAATAGAATTTCTAAAACTAGAATACCACTACATGCAAATAAATATATCTTCTTAAATAACATGCAAGTGAATATATCTTTTTTAAATAACATGCAATTGAATATATTTTCCTTAAAGAACATGCAAATGAATATATCTTCCTTAAATAACATGCAACTGAATATATCTTTCCTAAATAACATACATCTGAATGTATCTTCCTTAAATAACACACAACTAAGAATATCTTTCTTAAATAACATGCAACTAAATATATATTCCTTAAATAGCACACAACTAAATATATCTATCCTAAATAACATGCAACTGAATATATCGTCCTTAAATAACATGCAGCTAAACATATCTTTCCTAAATAACATGCAACTAAATATATCTTTCTTAAATAGCATGCAGCTAAATATATCTTTTTTAAATAACATGCAACTAAATATATCTTGTTGGAGATTTTCCACAAGCCAGTGCTGACTGTATGTTTTTCATTGATGAAAACATATGGTAAGTAGCGTGCGTGGAAGCCTAATGGAGAGATCCTTGAGCATATGGTTCCTAGATATGTTAACAGCATGATATCATAGACACAAAGGTTGATTCTGAGTGAAGACGGTAATACAATTGTTTGTATCAATAGTGTTTTTGATAGGTCCTAGGAAGAGTTCTATATGTGATTTGCAGTATGGTTGTAATGAAGCCTTGTGTGTTTACATTTATGTTGTAGACATGTTAATGAAGCTATGTTCATGGACACAGAGTCAGTTGTGCAGTACAGGTTGAGTTATGATGTTTCTAGTTGCCAGTTACAGTTTCTTGAGCTTATCTGATGGAGTTGACATTGTTTTTATTGTTGTAGTAGTTGCACCTATCATTTGGATATGAATGTTTGGAGAAGAGTTAAGAATGTTTGGTTAAGAGCACATAACATATTTCAACATGAGAAGAAAGTATCAATTAATTTAGTGGAGCCAAAAGTGTGAAATGACGCATCTACTCATATGGAGTTACACGGTCCTAATTAGTGTTGTGTGCTTAGTATAGCCATTGGAGGTGTGGTTGGAGAGTTATATTATTTCTTGGATATAATTTCAAGGAAGTTCTAACATGCCAACTTGATTATATCATTTGGAAAAAGATACTTATAGCCGGTTAGTTGTGATTGCTAAGTATGATAGTTAGTTGAAAGACAAGAGCAGAGCAGAAGGTACGAAGTATTGAGCCATCAGTAGAAGGTCTATGTGACTAAGAATGAAGTGTAAGCTATTCATTGGAACTGACCCAGACAGTAGGTCTAACTTGTAATTCACCAAAGATATAGCGTGTATCTGTTAAACAAAAGGTTGCAGCCTTCACCCCTTTGAGCAGTGTGGTCCCGGATAGTATGTCCTCACCCCTAATAGGGTTAATTATAAAAGACTCCTAATAGGGTTTGACCTTTGACTAGGTCACTTTACTTAATGCATTGTAAAGATCAACTCCTAACAGGGTTGTAAGATCTTCTAACAAGGATCATTATACTCTAACGCAGTTCATAGTGGGTTCTAATTTCCACCGGGGTTTTTACCTATTTGGGTTTCCCCGTAACCAAAATTGTGGTGTTGTGTTAAGTGTTCTTATATTGTGTTTATGCTTAATGTTATTCTATACTTAATTGGATAAAGAATTGAATATTGTAGATAATTGATTCACCCCCCCTTAGTTATCTCTTGGGGCTATCCCTAAAAATTGGTATCAAAGACAAGTACCTCGGAGAGAATTTTTAACAAATTGAGGTTCATCAGATAGAATTCTTTAAAAAAATAATTCCTAAGTATGATGGAGAGAACTATCTAGATTGGAAGAAAACAATGATGACACATTTGCAGTGCATTGCCTTTGAAATTTTTGAAGTAGCTACCAAAGAAGTGGAGATTCCCTTTTTTTCAGATCTTGCAAAGGAAGATGCAACTCTTAAGAAGAAGGAGATGTTCCCTCAAAATTCTATTGCCAAAGAAGCCCTTATCAATGCCTTGTCTAATAGTAAGTTTTCAGAGATCAAGAAAGTAGATAAAGCCTACAAGATATGGAAGTATCTAGAAGACATGTTTGAAGGAGATATCCAAGCCAAAAATGTGCGTAGAAAGACATGGAAGAAAAAGTACAATACATTGGAGATGTTACCTAAAGAGAACATCAGAGCCTACAATCAAAGGATTAATGAAGCTGTTGCAGGAATCAGAAACAATGGTGGACAAATTTCGGAAGAAGACATAATGGATAAGTTGATGAATACATTAACGCCAGAATATGAAAGCAAGATAAACATCCTACATGAGACTATGCAATTTTCAAAAGACTTCAAAAGAGAGACCTTAATAAGCAAGATTTTAGCATTCGAGATACCAAGTTTGAAGACAAAGCCTTAAAATGAGACAGCCTTCAAAGCTTCAGTCCATGGTAAGAAATCCTTGAACACTTCTGGTAATTTTGATGATGATGATGAAGAGAAAGAACTAGATGATTTCATTTCTATGATTGATAAGAAAGAAAGGAAAGGAAAAGGAAAATATGAAGGTTAGTTACCATTAAAATGCTTTTCATGTAACAAGATTGGTCACTTTGCTTCTAAGTGTCCTACAAGAGTCAAGAAGTTCAAAACTAATTACAAGCCTAAGTATACAAAAGAATGTTACTATGTTGGAAATGGAGTATCAGATGAAGATTCAGCAGAAGATGAAATTGTATTCATTACTCTTGAAGACATAGAGAGAATGTTTGATGAAATGGACCTTGAAGATGAAAAGAAAGCACAAGAGTTACCATTGATTTCGCAAGCAGATATTAGAAAAGATTGGATCATTGACAGCAGTTGTTTACATCACATGATAGGAGACAAAGATAGATTTGTACATCTAGATAAGTACAAAGGTGGCATGGTTAGATTCAGAGACAACACTCCTAAACCTATCATAGGTAGAGGAGCTATCACCTTGGATGGAAAGAACAACACTGATGATGTTCTTTATGTTGATGGTTTGCAGCATAACCTACTAAGTGTTGGACGGTTTCTTGACAAAAGATATCAATTGGAATTCAAAGATAACAAGTGAATCATTAATAACAAAGAAGGAGAAATGATTGCATCAGGTTCAAAGACAAAAGGTAATGTTTTTCAACTTAATTCAGAAGCAAGTTGTTTTGTTGCTAAAGTAGATGACAGTTGGCTTTAGCACAAAAGACTATGCCATATCAATTTTGACAACATAGTGAAGATAAGAAATGTAAAGGCAGTAAGAGACCTTCCTAGCATTGGAAAACCGGTTGATACAATATGCAAGGAATGTGTGATGGGAAAGAATGTGAGGAATTCATTCAGAAGCAAGCATAATTTGGTAGAGAACAAATTGGATCTAGTGCATACAGACCTATATGGACCAACTCAAACAAGATCATACTATGGTGAAAGGTACTTTATTTTGTTTGTTGATGATTACTCTAGAATGATGTGGGTTGCATTCTTAAAAGACAAATCATAAGCATTTGAGAAGATCAAAATATTCAAAGCTAAAGTTGAAAATGAATCTAGATTAAAAATAAAATGTCTGAAATCAGATAGAGGAGGAGAATTCACCTCTGATAGATTTTATGAGTACTGTGAAGAACATGGGATAAAGAGACAACTAAGTGCACCTAGAACCCCTCAACAGAATGGAATTGTAGAAAGAAGGAATAGGATCATACTTGACACAACACACACCATCATGATTGAAGGAAAGGTTGCACACACCTATTGGAGAGATGCGGTCAATATTGCACTCTATACTATCAATAGAATTCAATTGAAGCTAGGAACAGATAAGACACCTTATGAGCTATGGTTTGGGAATGTACCTATAGTAAAATACTTTAGAATCTTTGGAAGCAAGTGCTACATCAAGGGAGATGAAGTTATTGGCAAGTTTGATGCAAGAAGTGATGAATGTATTTTTCTTGGTTACTCTACTAAAAGAAAAGCTTATAGATTTTTTAACTTAAGATTGAAGAAGATCATTGAAAGTGCTCATGTTAAGATTGATGAAAATTTTATAAGTCAAGAGAGATATCATGATTATGCACCTATGATTGAAGAAGAACCTAGACCTACCACTAGAGAAATAGTTGTTGAAGAAATGTTTGACAACATTGATGTATTATTCAATAACCCTAAAACTAGTGAAGAAGAATCACATAAGTCAAAAGAGAGAGTCACACCCAACGTTCCAAAATTTACATCTAGATACCATTCAAAGGAAGATATCATTAGAGATCATAATAACAAAGTCATGACAAGATTTAAAGCAAAAAGTTCAACAACTAATGAAGAGGTATCCTTACTTTCATAAATTGAACCTTTAAGTGTTGAAGATGCATGTAATGATTCAAATTGGCACGAAGTATTGAAACAAGAGCTAGATCAGATAATTAAGAATGACACATGGGAATTGGTCCCTAGGCCTAGTGATAAGAATGTGATTGGAACCAAGTGGATATTCAAAAACAAGATGAATGAAGATGGAATAGTAGTAAGAAACAAACAAAGACTAGTATGTAAAGGATATGTGCAAAGAGAAGGAATTGATTATTCAGATACATTTTTCCCTGTAAGAAGATTGGAAGCCATAAAATTGTTTCTAGCCTATGCTCCATTCAAAGACTTCAAAGTATATCAGATGGATGTCAAGTCAGCATTCCTAAATGGAGAGATGAAGGAAGAAGTTTACATAGAGCATCTTGAAGGATTTACTTTATCAGACAGTCCTGATATGGTATGTAGACTAAAGAAAGCCCTCTATGGACTTAAGCAAGCCCCTAGAGCATGGTATGAAAGACTTGATGGATACTTGAAAAAGATTGGATTCAAGAAAGGAGCACCAGATTTTAACTTATTCATAAGAGAGACACCTAATGGATTATTGTTGGTTGTTGTATTTTTTGATGACATTATTTTTGGTGGTGATGACAAGCTTAGTGTAGAATTTGCTAAAGAGATGCAGAGTGAATTTGAAATGAGCATGATTGGACCTATCAAGTACTTTTTGGGATTGAATATGCAACAGACAGACAAAGGTATTTTCATTAATCAATCTAAGTATGTGAAAGAGATATTGAAGAAGTTCAAGATGGATGATTGTAAGTTAGTAAGTACCCCTATGATAACAGGATGCAAGCTTTCAAAAGAAGATGATTCAACAGTAGTAGACATAACCTTGTATAATTCTATGATTGGTAAACTAATCTATCTTACTCAATCTAGACCTAATATTTCTAATGCAGTTGGTATAGTTGGAAGATTTGCAGCTAAACCTAAACAAAGTCATCTTATGGCAATAAAGAGGATATTCAGATATTTGAAAGGAACTATAGACTATGGTTTATGGTATCCTAATTCAAAAAATGTAGAACTTCATGTGCATACATATATAGATTGGGCAGGATGCGTGGATGATAGAAAGAGTACCTTAGGAGGATAAGTATTTCTTGGAGATAGGCTTGTTACTTGGACAAGCAAGAAGCAGAATTGTATTTCTCAGCCCATAGCAAAAGCAGAGTATGTAGCAGGAGCATTAAATTGTTCTATAATTGTTTGGATCAAGCATATGATAAAATATTTTGGAATTCAGATTGATTATCCTATTTTTATTCATTGTGATAACACTAGCACTATCAATATGTCAAAGAACCCTGTGATGCATGCAAAGACAATTTACATTGAGATAAAATATCACTTCCTAAGAGATAAAGTTGTAGAGAAAGAAGTAAAATTGAACTATATGTGAGTACAAAAGATCAACTAGTAGACATATTCACAAAGCCTTTATTGAAGGATACATTTGAGTATCTCAGGGAGAAGCTGGGAGTAATTCCCATCCCTAAATTTGATTAGAGTTTGCAGGAGTGCATCAGTCCTTAATGACTGATGAATAGTTGAATACTCTACTTCGAGAGTAGTACCGATGCTTATTTGTTTTGGTGCCCTTTTCCATTGATGTCAAAGGGGGAGTGAGTATATAGTCATGAAACACAAAACAACCATCTTATTATAGAAAGGGAGAGTAAGTATTTAGCAAGAAGAAACAAAATAGTAAGGGGGAGTATACAGTAAGGAGATAAAGTAGTTGATATTCAGAGCATTCAACAGTAGATGGAGGATTTCTTGGGGGAGTTTTGTTGAGGAAATGGAGAATGTTATAAAAGAATTTCTCATTTGGATTGGTGGTGTTTTTCATTCCATATGTTGCCATCAATGCCAAAGGGGGAGAATGTTGGAGATTTTTCAGCAAGCCAGTGTTGAATGTATGTTTGTCATTGATGAAAACATATGGTAAGCAACGTGCGTAGAAGCCTGATGGAGAGAGCCTTGAGCATATGGTTCCTAGATATGTTATTAACATGATATCATAGATACAAAGGTTGATTCTGAGTGAAGACAATAATACAGTTGTTTGAATCAATAGTGTTCCTGACATATCCCAAGAAGAGTTATGTATGTGGTTTGCAGTATGGTTGTAATGAAGCCTTGCATGTTTATATTTATGGTTTAGACATGTTTATGAAGCTATGTTCATGGATGCAGAGTCAGTTGTGCAATACAGGTTGAGTTATGATGTTTCTAGTTGCCAGATACAGTATCCTGAGTTTATTTGATGGAGTCGACATTGTTTTTATTGTTGTAGTAGTTGCACCTATCATTTGGATATGCGTGTTTGGATTGGTGTTTGGAGAAGAGTTAAGAATGTTTGGTTAAGAGAGCATAACGTATTTCAACATGAGAAGAAAGTATCAGTTAATTTAGTGGATCCGACAGTGTGAAACGATGCGTCTACTCATATGGAGTTGTGCGATCCTAATTAGTGTTGCGTGCTTAGTATAGCCATTGGAGGTGTGGTTCGAGAGTTATATTATTTCTCTAATATGATTTCAAGGAAGTTCTAATAGGCCAACTTGATTATATCATTTGGAGAAAGATACTTACAGCCGGTCGGTTGTGATCACTAAGTATGACAGTTAGTTGAAAGACAAGAGCAGAGCATAAGGTGTGAAGTATTGAGCCATCAGTAGAAGGTCTATGTGACTAAGAAGGAAGTGTATGCTATTCATTGGAACTGATCCAGACAACAGGTCTAACTCACAGCTCACCAAGATCTAGATATAGTGTGTATCTGTTAAATAGAAGGTTGCAGCCTTCACCCCTTTGAGTAGTGTGCTCCCAGACAGTGTGTCCTCACCCCTAACAGGGTTAATTATAAAAGACTCCTTACAGGGTCCGACCTTTGACTAGGTCATTGTACTTAATGCATTGTAAAGATCAACTTCTAAAAGGGTTGTAAGATCTTCTAACAGGGATCATTATACTCTAGTGCAGTTCATAGTGGGTGCTAATTCCCACTGGTATTTTTACCTATTTGGGTTTCCTCGTAACCAAAATTGTGGTGTTGTGTTAAGTGTTCTTATATTATGTTTATGCTTAATGTTCTTCTATACTTAATTGGATAAAGAATTGAATCTTGTAGATAACTGATTCACCCCCCCACCCCTCTTAGTTATCTCTTGGAACTATCCCTAACATATCTTTCCTAAATAACATACAACTGAATATATCTTCCTTAAATGGCATGCAACTAAATATACCTTTCCTAAATAACATGCAATTGAATATATCTTCTTTAAATAACATGCAACTGAATATATCTTTCCTAAATAACATGCAACTAAATATATCTTCCTTAAATAACATGAAACTGAATATATCGTTCCTAAATAACATGCAACTCAATATATCTTCCTTAAATAACATGCAACTGAATACATCTTTCCTAAATAATTTGCAACTCGATATATCTTATTTAAATAACATAAAAATCTATATTATTTACAAGCACATATCTATATTTCTATTTCAAAAGGATGCATTTTCTCGAAAAGTAAACTATTTCAAAACTCTCAAAACCATGGAAAGTCATAATTGAAAACAAATCAAAGAAAAACTTTTAAAGAAAACCCTAATCAAATTTTCCTTCCAAAAGATTCCCTAACATTCTTGATTATCAAAGAAACACATCTTTTTAACAAACACTCGTCATTTACACACAAGATCTAATCAAATACGAAGAAGACAATGATTTCAATGGACAATTTTTAAGTATTTTAAAACCCTACCTTAATACACAAAGTTGAATCGAAAATCAATTCCAAATCTTGAAAACCCAAAGCTTTCATAAACACCAAAATTTTAATCCTCCAAAAAATTGCCAAAAGATAATTCTTCAAAACCTGATTGAATAATCTCTCCAAATTGTCTCCTAACTCTCTTATATAGAAAATCCAAATACCGAAGTTGAAAGAATGCAACTCCAAAATAACAAAATAGAACTCAACTATTAAAAGCAATAAAGTTGTTAACTCCAAATCACAAAAATTAGAACTTAACTCCAACTTCGTTTATATCAAACCTTTATTTATTAAAAAAATTATTTTAATTAATAATTCTCATTCATGCAAATCACTCAACTTCTAACTTAAATTTATATTTCAATTTTATTAAATTGAAAATGTAAATTTAATTGCATAATAATAATTAATTAATTTAATTAATATTTTTAGCATATTAATACTATGTAAATTGATAATTAAATACTAATTCATTATTTATGCCTTTAATTTTAATTTTAGATTTAATAATTAATTAAGTCCTTTATTTTTATAATTAGACCTTTTAATTAAGTTTTTTTAACTAACAAATATATTTAACTAAATCTCATTAATTAAATACCCTTATATTTAATATATCTATATTTAATAAGATTTAATTATTTAATTACATATTAATCTTATAGATCACTTAACCATTTTAACATTAAAATCACATCAAACCACATGACATGTCAACATGAAGCAAACCAACTAAACCAAAATGCAACAATCAAGCCTAAAGGAAGGGCTCACAAATTTACGTCACCTTGAAAAATCTAGATAGGTAGAAAATCAGATACTTGTCCACTATTAGGACAATTAATGGCTTAGGTTAGGATTGGACCTATATGTTATCTCTAATCTCTTACCATTAAAATATTACGATAAGGCACACTCATCCTGACAATTCAAAAAATTTGATGCCTGATACCTGAAATCCTGCATAAAAGATGACAATGTACATACATGTATAAATATATAATAGATAATGGTAGGGTTCGACCGATCGTGTGGATCTTGCAAGCAAGTAACTACGACTCCGTCCCTCAACCATATCAGGCACATCAAATAGAAATATAAAATATACACACCAACCATACACATGCAAGTATGGGATCATTAAAACCATAAACATAAATAACATCAAATCTATCCGAGGATCTAATACACACATGAAAAGTGGCCTAAAAGAATTTGACCAATTAAATTTTAAAAAAAACTATGGAAAGGGTATTACATCGACCTCCCCTAGAATTAAGCTTACTCTTGGA
This sequence comes from Chamaecyparis obtusa, assembly GCA_027943335.1. NCBI lineage: Eukaryota > Viridiplantae > Streptophyta > Pinopsida > Cupressales > Cupressaceae > Chamaecyparis > Chamaecyparis obtusa. The sequence goes on from BSBK01005292.1 coordinate 667,876, forward strand.
AGCCTACAAACAAATAGAGATATGCATCCCTTAATCATGAAGCGTCCTACTAAGACAAAAGACAAAATGATATCTAAAAACAAGCCGAAAAATAAGGACATGATATATGGTCATCAAGAGCAATATAATTATGGTTTAAGCATAAACCAAAAATTATATTGATCAATCATTCATTATTTAACAATTTAAATAGATCTAGATCTTTCTTCATTCATCATTATAGAAAATATCTAGTAATCAATAGTATAAAGAACAATTTCATATCTACATCAAATAATAAGTTGAGAAGATCATGCAAACCTAGTTAATGCAACAATCATATCAAATCGAATATGAACATACAAGTCTAATATCATACCTCTAGAGTCATAAACAATAGTCTGAAGTACAAAAGAGTTATATGTCTAAGTTTTTTTTCAAGCTTCAACTACTAGACATCTAATGGATGTACAAATTCGCAAAGTTCCTAGTGTAAAAACTCAGGCTTTGATACCAAGTGTAATGCCCCACCCCAAGAGAAATTAACCTAAAACATGCTACTAAATTTACATAATATTTTTTTTTCTTAAGAGTTTACAAACAATAATGAAAAAAAAAATGGAATCAATATAGCATAAGCCAATACATACTCATAAATGTAACTCATTTACGAATTACAAATCTTGAGGGTTCCATGACGTAGAATTACTTAAGTGTTAATTAATTACTAAGAATAACTACAAGTATTAAATCTCACATATGCAAATAATAATTAAGATATAATCAAATAAATACGAACATAAATACAATTGATACCATAAGGTATACACAATAACTTCACATCCACGACACAAGTCACAAGGTGTGTAATAACAGCCAAGAACAAAGTACGTACAATAAATGAAAGATAATAGCACATCTCCAAAATGAAAGAAAAATGTACATTTGCTACACAGATCATCTAGCACTGGCACAAGGATGTTTGAATTTCAAATGGTAAAAGAATCACTACCACCTGACCTTGTGGAACCAAAGGTCCACTCCCATCATATTAAAGGGATAACAACAAATGCCACTTGGATATCATAAACCAAAATCAACATAAGGTAAAAGTAAGCAAGGGATTTTGGAAGATCTCTATCTCAAGAGGTACAACTCAAAATGCAAAGGTAAACATACTAATCTCAGAGGCAACCAACACATGTAGGAGACCTGAGATGAAATCAGAGAAGTGTCATCACATACGTCAACCCCTTCTGATAATCTCACTGGACTCCATCTCCCAAGTGTGAACATATGCAGAACTAGAAATTATCTCATACAAACAAGAATAATGTCAATCATGTCAGACCTCAACGTCACTACTAGACGGGTAAGCATCTTCTCCCACTCCCATCCTTGGCCTATACTAGCACTCAAGGCATGGGCGAGGAACACATGATATTATTAATTTATTTTAAAACCCCATTTAATGTATTATATTATCACTTATTAAGTAACTTGCAAAGGATACCCAGGTAGCCACTTCTGGGCTCCAACACCTCTAAAGAAAGCCACTTTCCCTCTAATACCTAGATAACCTACCTTAAGCTCTTAAGTCTCAAATAAATCTCATAAATCTCATGGAAGTACAATGATCAAATATTAGTTCCATAGATGTCATTAGGAACACACACTGGTCCTCAAACCAAACATCACAAAACCCATACCGGTCCTCAAACCATAACATCATTAAACATACTCTCTCAAAGAGTTCACAAACTAATGAGATTAAAATGAACAAAGGTTTGATAAAAAGATCAAAACCATTATCACATTACAAATATTATAAATATCTATGCCATAGTAAAAAGGTAAAAACTCAAGCCTCTGATAGCAATTCTTAAAAGCCAACTTAATGCTACCCATACCGATAATCAAACACAACAACCAAAAACTCCAATAATAAACACATCAATATTAAATTCTCATTAAATAATATTTAATTATAAATCATTATTATTCTTATTTTTGTTTTTCTAAAAGAATTCTCATGTATAAAATTTAATTTTTTTTTCTAAATATAGAATATCGCTATGCAAATTTCAAAAAGTTTTTTATTTTTTTTTAAAAATTGGTCTAAAAAAAGAATACCACTACATGCAAATAAATATATCTTCTTAAATAACATGCAAGTGAATATATCTTTCCTAAATAACATGCAACTGAATATATCTTTCTTAAATAATATGCAATTGAATGTATCTTCCTTAAATAACATGTAACTAAATATATATTTCTTAAATAACATGTAACTGAATATATCTTTCTTAAATAACATGCAACCGAATATATTTTTCTTAAATAACATATAACTAGATATATCTTCCTTAAATAACATGCAACTGAATATATCTTCCTTAAATAACATGCAACTGAATATATATTTTCTAAATAACATGCAATTGAATATATCTTTCTTAAATAACCTACAATTGAATATATCTTTCCTAAATAACCTACAACTGAATATATCTTCTTTAAATAACATGCAACTGAATTTATATTTCCTAAATAACATGCAACTGAATATATCTTCCTTAAATAACATGCAACTAAATATATGTTTCTTAAATTATATGCAACTGAATATATCTTCTTTAAATAACATGCAACAGAATATATCTTTCCTAAATACCATGCAACTGAATATATTTTCCTTAAATAACATGAAACTGAATATATATTTTCTAAACAACATGCAACTAAATATATCTTCCTTAAATAACATGCAAATCTATATGATTTGCATGTACAAATCTATATTTCTATTTCAAAAGCATGCATTTTCTCCAAAAATGAACTCTTTCAAAACCCTCAAAACCATGGAAGGTCATAATTAAAAACAAATCAAAACAGTACTTTTAAAGAAAATCTTAATCAAATTATCCTTCCAAAAGATTCCCTAACATTCCTGATTATCAAAGAAACACATCTTTTTAACAAACACTCATCATTTACACACAAGATCTAATCAAACACGAAGAGGATAATGATTTCAATGAACAACTTTTAAAGATTTTAAAATCCTACCTTAATACAAAGTTGAATTGAAAATCAATTCCAAATCTTAAAAATCTAAATCTTTCAAAAACACCAAAACTTTAATCCTCCAAAAATTTGGCAAGAGAGAATTATTCAAAACCTAGTTGAGTAATTTCTCCAAATGGTCTGCTAGCTCTCTTATATAGAAAACCCAAATACCAAAATTGAAAGAATGCAACTCCAAAATAACAAAATAGATCTCAATTGCTAAAAACAATAAAGTTGTTAACTCCAAATCATAGAAATTAGAACTTAATTCCAACCTCATTTATATCAAACCTTTATTTATTAAATAAATTATTTTAATTAATAATTTTCATTCATGCAAATCACTCAACTTTTAACTTAAATTTATATTTCAATTTTATTAAACTAAGTGTAAATTTAATTGCATATTGATATTTAATTAACAATTATATTTTTAGCATATTAATAATATGCAAATTGATAATTAAATACTAATGCATTATTTATGCATTTAATTTCAATTTTAGATTTCATAAATAAATAAGTCTTCTATTTTTATAATTAGACTTTTTAATTAACAAATGTACTTAACTAATTCTCATTATTAAATACCCTTATATTTAATAAGATTTAATTATTTAATCACATATTAATCTTATAAATCACTTAACTATTTTAACACTAAAATCACATCAAACAACATGACATCTCAACATGAAACAAACCAACTAAACCAAAATGCAACAATCAAGGGAAGGGCTCATGAATTTAAGTCACCTTGACGAATCCGGATAGGTAGAAAATCATATACTTGTCCACTATTTCAAGACTATTAATGTCTTAGGTTGGGATTGGATCTATATGTTATCTCCTCTCTCTTACTATTGAGATATTGTGATAGGGCACATTCATCCTGTCAATTCAGGGAAATTGATGCCCAGTACTTGAAATCCTGCATAAAAGACGAGCATGTACATACATGTATAAATATATAACAGACAATGGTGAGGATCGATCAATCGTGTGGATCTCACAAGAAAGTAACTACAACTTTGTCCCTCAACCATATCAGGCACATCAAATAGAAATATAAAACATACACGCCAACCATACACATGCAAGTATGGGGTCAGTAAAACTATAAACATAAATAACATCAAATATATCTGAGAATCTAATACACACATGAAAAGTGACCTAAAAGAGTTTGACCAATTAAACTGAAAAAAAAACTATGGGAGGGGTATTACAAAAAAGTTATGGTAATTTTAGTGCAAGCTCCTCGGAACTTTGCCTAGGGTTACCAGTTTTGGAAAAAAAGGCATAACTCTCAATTCCATTGTTGGATTTGGCTAAAAATTGGACTAAATGTCTGAAAATGTGTTTTCTTCAATCTCACTGAAGAAATTTTCATAATTTTGTGTATTTCAAAAGTTATCAGCAACTATTCATCTGATTTCTTCATGTTTTGCAAAAGTTTAGGCCTAATTGGTAGAAGGTCAGTCAATTTTTTAATGGTTCCATACAAAACAATCTACCCTAGTTTTGAGATATGTTAGGTAAAATCCAAATGGGTATATAACATTTTTTATGTTGTGCCTAAATCAAAAGTTATGGTGGAAAAACCCTATTTGAAGGGCTACTAGCAAATTAAAGGCTTGAAAGTGAAACCCACGTTTGAATGCTTGTGGAATTGAAATTTTGGTTTCATTTGAGTGATTTGGTATTACTTTCTTACTGTTGCATCAACTTGGACACCTCTTTACCATGTTTGGCCTTTTTAAAGGCCACACACTTTCACAATTACTACCCTTTGAAAGGCTCACAACCCTCCATCATTGCTACCCCTTAGAACTTACTTCATCCTTCCATTAATCCTTCCTTAATTCTCATGCTTCCTCTTTCTTTCTTCTTTTCTCCTCATCCCCTTCCAAATGAAATTCTCTTCTCTCTTTTATATCTCATATTTGAGGGAGTTGCATCTTTTCATTCATGCCTTTTTTGATCATTCATTAAACTAAATTATATTTTAATCATTAGGAAAGAAAGTTTACATTGAATAATTTAATTTGTTTGTTGTTAAGTTAGTTGGTTGGGTAGTTCACTCTTGTTAGTTTTACATGAGGGAAAAAAAAGGCTTTATAAATCCATTTGAAAAACAATGTAATATGAATATTTTACGGAATATCAATGTCGATTTATTATTTTCTCACAATGGTTTGATCTTTAACAACAAAATGTTCACCGTTCCATCATCAGTATTAGAGCAATAATGAGGTTTTGGGCCCATGAAAGAATAAAAGGAGGATGAAGGTAATGACGGTTCATCTCAAAAATATTCATGCACTGGTTTGATCTTTAACAACAATATGTTCACCATTCCAACATTGGTATCAAAGCAATAATGAGGTTTTGGGCCCATGAAAGAATAAAAGGAGGATGAAGGTAATGATGATTCATCTCATAAAATTATATTGATTTTTTTTTTCTACAAAGAATAATAAATCTGAAAAAATCTTCTTATGTGAATATCATTGTTTTTTTTAATTAAAAAAACCATACATAGTATTAGAAAGGCACATCCAAGAGCTAAGAGTTTCAAGTTGTTGAGCATTTAAACAATACATGATTGGTAGTGTTATTGAAAATAAGGCACTAAGAAATTCAGTTTAAAAGTTGTTGCGATATCGTAGAGTTATCTAGAAGAGGATTTAGTAGGCAATATATTCTTTTGTGTTGGCACAACATAGTAGATGATTGCTGCAATTGTCAAATTGAACTATTGTTATCATCACATGCAACTTTTCCTTAGGTGTGGTAGATGTATTTTTTGGTTGTTAGTGGCATGTGGTTTTCTGTAGTAAAACTAGAGTGCTATAAAGCTATGAACAAAGGTTTGCTAATGTTCAATGCATTGTCAATAAAATGATTCTTAAAATAGGTAGGTGAATCTACATTGGTCATTCCTATAATTGTCTAATAATTATTCTTATCATTTTTTTACATTTAAAAATTTAAAATTGAAGATATATATTTCTCATCAAGTCATGGTCACACATATAACAAATGTTGGTTGTACTCTTGTGATCATTTGTGGTATATTTGGTAGGTTTTTTAAAGTTCTTGAAGGTTCATATGTGGAATCCATTGGATCAAATGTAATAGTATCAAATTGAAGGTTGGAGGAAATAGAGGCAGGAGGATATTATAACCTTGAGCTAGCTTCTTGCTTAGGGGTGATTTATTGCATGAGAATCACTTTTTATTTGTCCTGAAAAAGATGGGGCTTGTTGTACTTTGAATACCTCTTCATGGAAAAAGAGAGAGGGAATTTGTAGATAATTGAGTTTGTCTCGATCTGTAGAATAGTTTTTTCATTTGCAGATAATTGAGTTTGTCTCAATCTGCATAGTAGTTGTTTTAATGTGTAGATAATTGAGTATGTCTTAATCTACAGACATGATAAGTGGTATGCTTGTGGATAATGAAGAATGTCTTGACTCATAGGTAGTGTAGGAATTTTTCTAGACAAGAGGAGTTTGGGATAATACAATTATGGTTGGATAAGTAGCCATTTGCCTAGACCAAAAAATTTAGGTTGACATTGATGAAGAGTTGGAGATTCAAAACATTTACCTAGATCAAGAAGTGTAGGTTGATGCTAACGAAAAAAGTTGGAGATTCTAGACATTTGCCTAGACTTGGAAATTTGGGTCAATGTTGATATAGTTTTGTTCTTGTTTTTCTTGTAAGGTTTACATTGAATAACTTAATTAGTTTTTAGTTAAATTAGTTGGTTGGGTAGTTCACTCTCATAAGTTAGTTTTACATGGGAAAAATAAGACTTTATAAATCCATTTGGAAAACAATGTAATATGAATCTTTATGGAATATCAAAGTCAATTTATTATTTTCTCGCAATGGTTTGATCTTCAACATGTTCACCATTCCAACATTAATTTCATTATTTTATAGTTATATTATATTATTTTTATATTATTATTAAATCTTATTTCAGAAAGGAGACTTCACACTATTCGCCTAAACTTCAATTTCTTACAAACAAATAATATCAAAGGGTCTAAATTGTCAACACAACTCATATAAAGTGCTTCCTTAAACACTCTATAAGACTTATATTGCAAGACAAAAAAAATCATCTACACAAATTCATAAAATTTACTCCTCTACCTTCATCCAAATCTACAAGCATAGAAAACTAGGTAAAATTTGTTAAGCTTAATTTAAAAATTACCAAGAGAAATAAAATTTACTCTTCTACCTTCATCCAAATCTACAAGCATAAAAAAACTAGGTAAAATTTGTTGAGTTTAATTTTAAAAAATTACCAAGAGAAATATAATAATGTTTGCCTCTTATCATCCTTCCTAGAAGAGTCATTACTAAAATTGGTAGTGCTTAGGAATGCATTATAACTTGGGTTTGACTTTGGTAAATGAAAATACACACAATATCCCTAGACTCGAGCGGTTTGAAAATTTTCTACATCATATTAGGGTTAGAACTCTTATTTAAAGTTTTTAACTTCTTAAATGTTGGCTACTTTCATTGTCTTTAATATTGACACAACCCTTTTTCTTTCTAAAAACCTTGGTCATATTATAGATATCCCTCAGCATTATGCCATACATATACTAAGCATGCTAGATAGGTGGGAGTGGATTGCCTAGAGAAGTTGCGGCCAACATAGTAAACAATTAAACTATTATTTTCATAATATTAAGAGAATTTACTACATCAAAAGCTCAAAGCACCTCTACATAGGTACTAAGAAGTAAGAGGGAATTTTTTATTTATTAGCTTGTAGTAGACCTTTGAAACAAAATTCCATGTTTGCTTTTCTGCCATTCCCATTGCCTAAGTAAGAAAAACAAATTCCACGTTGCTTTTGTGCCATTCCCATTGCCTAAGTCACAAAAAGTTAAATTAGGCTGGATGAGGACCACACGTAAGCAAATACACCCAAACCAAGGGAATAAATGTGGGGTTTCGATGCTAAGATCACCTAGGAAATATGGAAAAGAGGAGTGGTATATAAACAAAGTGACAAAAATAAATATCGTTCACATACAGAACCCTAGCAGAGCCAAAATAACCCTCGAGACAATCTTGATTAAAAAAAATTATATATGGAGTCTTTCATTGATATCTAGCAAGAAGATAGCCAAACATGGCATGCCATATTGATATACAAGTACTGTAGGTCTTTGAGTTAAGCAACATTCTTTGTTCCTTGGAGAACGCTGAAGCCCTATTTTAGACAATAAGCTGCTATTAGGCAAGAGGCCATATTTCAGAAAATAAGCTGCTACTCCCCACCGGAAAGCAAAACCGTACCAATCTATGCTACAAATAATATAGGGGCAATCATCGAATTATATCCCAAATATGGATGGGAATGAGCTAACGGATCTCTAATACACAATATTTACATGTACCCTTGCCAATGGACCAATTCCATAACAGTCAACTGTCTATAGGCCGTTTGCAGGCTGCACATTCTCATTGGCATTTTCATGATTGAAATGGGACTTGAGACCAATCCAACACTTGTAGTAATCATGATCTCTATGTGGAGAGTTCAGAGCCCACGGTGTGATTCTAGGTATCAGAGAAGATTCAAACATGAAGGCCATGGTATCTTTTATTTTGGTTGGCTTTGCATCATTTCCTCCTGCTATTGTGGCCTGAAATCACCAAAAAAAAAGGGGAATATCATTAAGTTATTATCTGCCAGGAAAAATATATGATGCATTCCTTTAGAGAAACTAAAGAGAACCCTACCTCAAATGTACTAGTATCCGGTCCATGTGGAGTCATGCAACTATGCAAGCTTGCAGCTCCAGCTACAAATCCGTCTGCTTTAGCCTGAAGATACATTTATGTTATTTTATATACCATATAAAAATGGATCCTGAAGAAAGAAACAGAAAACAAAAAAAGTAGTTTCCCTGGCAAAAGTAACAACAAACTTTGAAGGTTGCAGAAGTAGTCAGTGATGTTTTCAACAGTAGGCAGGAAAACATATTGAGAAGGTGGCTGAAGAAATGCTTGGTGAGAATTTCAACTACAGGCTATGAAATGTAAATTTCAGAACATTCTTTAACCGTTCTTTTGTGAACCCAATGGTTGCTGACTAGACTGCTATTCTACTGCAAAGTAGCTGTGAGCCTGTGACTAAGTTGCATATAATATTCATAGAATCCTCCTTCCACGCAGGCCATGCATTAATCATTTTGCAAAAGACATTTCCCATTTTAATAAAAAACAATATCTTCAAAATTTCATGCGTATAAATAAACCTTTTCTCATGGTAGAGCTACTTCCAAATAATATTTTTTAATTGATTCTAATATTATTAATATAAGAAAATAGTTATTTCTCTTTAACCAAATTTTAAATCAATTATTAATTAACTTCCTTTGAAGAGTAGAATCACATATCCAAAAATTATTTATCCACTTGCACAAACTTGATTCCTCATTCTTAATCTTCAACTTCCAAATTCCCCTGTTAATTTCATTTTTTCTTTCCCTTTTATTTATTTTTTATTATTAATTTTGTTTTAAATATTTGTTTCAAATTTTCAAAACAATTTTCAAGATAAATAGATAAGGAGCATAACGACTCATTCCACAGGCGATTTTGGGGTTGGTATCCCCTGCCCTGGAGATATTCCTAAGGTGTATTGGAAGAGGCTTCCGTGGCTGAATGGCTTCCTCTCCTCAACAAATTTTGCACTGTCACCCTGATGCAACACAAATCCAAAGCCAAAATGGGTTGTGATACTTTGAAGAAGATAATGAGTTTGATGTCTATATATCAGCATGATTGGACATATAAATCCACCTGTGCCAGGCAGTCTGATGTACTATAATATGTAATTGTTGCCCAAAAAATTCCCTACCCATCCATTTTTGGTCATAGGCTGGTTTGAACTCCATTCCAAGGTCTGCATATTTTTTACCCTGTCGAGCACCTCAAAAAGTTTCATGGGCTTCGGCCTTGTCTTCTGGTCTCTGCAATTTGTTTAGACTCTCTAGTCTGCAAGCCATTTATTTTGAAAATCTAGCCGTTGGACCCTTAAAACCCTTCAAACCCCTTTGGCCTTTCTAATTCACCATTACCTTTTCGGGCCACTTATATTCCTTAAACGCATGTGCTTTATAAAATGACCACCTTCATGTGTTACCACTAGGCTGTTGGGCAGGGTCCCTTTTAATATTTCCTTTAGAGCCTAAGTTTCTGGCAAATATTTCCATGCGACTTCCCCTTTAACTTGTGGCTATTGCATGATCTCATGACTCTAGGTTGTCAGATTTTCTGACATGCGATCATGCGACAGGGTGACACCTGTCCGGGCGGGCCCTCTCTTCGTTCTCAGCTAACAGTGCTTCATATCAGTGGGTCCACTGCCACATAGTCCGAGGTGTGCGTTTCTTATTGGTCAAAGGGCTAAGGATGTGGTGCCTTGTCAAAGCGCGCCCAGCGTGTTGTCTTTCTTGAAGATCTACGGCTGTCGTATGATCGCATGGAATATTCTTGGCGCATGCGATCATACGCCAACCATCTTACTTTATCTCCAGGCCCTGTCAGGTGGGTCCTCTTGTTCCGACGTGCTCGCGTTTCATTGGCCCGCTGGATTATGATGTGGAAACCTGTTAGTGGGCTTGTGGTTTTTGGCTTATGAGGCAGGTTAAGATCCGAGCAAGATATACGGTTGTCGTTATACCGTTGAAGTAATATGCATGGTCTTTAGCATCACGGTATAACAACAACCGTCCGATGAAAGATTTAGTATGCTGTGGGTCCAATGTGTCTCCTGGCGCTAACATGCTCGATTCTTATTGGCTGTTGGGCAGAACAGTTGGCACTTGATTGTGGGTCCGGTTGTCAGAGGATCCGTAGAGTTGATGAAGATCTACGGTTGTCGCGTGATCGCAAGGGATCTCCTGAGCCCATGCGATCATGCGACCACCGTTCGATGCAGAGTCAGGATTTTTTTCTTAAGAAAGATGCCAGTCGTGCTGAAGTGTTCCCTCCTCATTGGTTCTGACCGATGAGTTAGCGCTTGACTTTTCAAAGGGTCTCCCGATTGTTACAAGGATGATCTGGGCCGTTCATCTGCCGGGAAAAGTAGATATTGACAATCACGTTTCAAATTCGACCTGTTAGCCGTTAATATTTAAATTCAAATATATCTCTGCAGGGTTTTGCTAGGGTTTTGATCTAGCGGTTGATTGCGACAAAATGGGTAGCTCAAATTGAATTCTTCAGGACGGTTGCAGTTGGGAGGATGATTAGAAGATCTGATGGCCGTCTCCTGCGATTTCTCAGGGTACCATGTTGATTTTCTCGTGCCGAAGAAAAATTGAAAGGGTGGCGCCACCTGTGGCCTTCTGTACTTCAAAAATACAAATCAAACCTATATCGAATTTGGGCATTTATGGCACACCCGACTTGTAGAGGGGTAGTTGGATCAAGGTTTTTGTCTATAGGCAATTTTAGTACAGGGATGGACACGCAAACAGTAATCTGATCGGTTGAGATATTTCCATGCATTTATGATCAGACATGATAGAATTAGGGTTTGATTATTATTTGACAAATTATGTAACCCTAGTTAAGTTTTGCCTACGTGCAAAAGGGAGATGTATATAATGTTTTGGGAGCTTTTTTGTGCTCGGAGTTGACAATTGTAAACGAAGGATTTTCTCTTTCTCAAAATTTATCTGTGGCATTCTTTCTGCCCTTTGATTTCTACAGTTTGAAGCTTTCATTGATGGTTGTGATATTGCAAGGTACTTTGTGACATTTTTATGTCCCCATGCTTTCTTGTCTGAATTGTCTCTTAATGGATTAAGTATTTGAATGTTTTCAGCAATATCTTGCTTTTCCTTGATCCCTCTTTCTTTCTGCAGTTTATGTGTATGCCTGTGAATGATTTGATTTGAATGCTCTTGTGGGTATACTTCAACCCCTGGCAATCTGTCTCGTTCTTATACCCAATTGCAGAGGTGAATGTCTGTTTGCAGGTTATAGTTTGTGTCTAAGTCCTTAGGAGTGCCATTGCCCTTGTGAAATTCTCTCTTTCCCTGCATAGCATCTCTCTATTGCAGACCCTTCTATGAAATATTGATGCAAGCCTATTCAGTGAGTTGTGATCTCCTCGACTTAAGATTGTGTGCTGAGTTCATTTTCTATACTGTAATTCATACCATATTTTCGGTGTATCACCTAGTAGGTAGTTTGCTTTCAGTCATTTTCCCTTTCATGCACTCCTTCTATCCCTTTTCCCCTCAAGAGTTTATTTTCATCTCAAAAAGCAAATTTAGGTGATTATCTAAGAGGAACCAGCCTAGAACCTGGAGGTCTCATCTCAGTTAGCATAGGTCCCACACCTGGAGATGATTCCCATGTTATACTAGGTTATCAAGACCAAGAGAGCTTGAAACAAGGGTGCAAACTTAGTGTGTAACAATTATGGCACGCCCGGTGGGACTAAGGTTCAGATTTATGTTCAAGGTGCTGTTATAAGTCCAAGGATTCAGATTCAAAGATACCTCACCTTGGGCGTAACAATTCTGGGACGCCCGGTGGGACCCTAAAAAGAAGTTCATTGTTTGAAAGATTATGCTATCTCTGATATACTGATTGCATAATACAGACCTTAGAGAGGTTTATATTCAAGTATATCTGGCGACTCCCTTGGTGTTAAGAACAAGCAGACCCAATTTCTGATAGAGCTTATGGGAAAGATAGACCCTTATTATGGCGAGACAATTTGCATTTGTGCCCTTTAATCAAGGGAGTCCATTAAATTTTGCCCAACACCATGATGTGCCCTTGGCAGCACTAAAGAGTCTACCTGATTTCACAGGTGAAGGCCAAGCAACAACTTTTGAACACATAAGAGATGTGGCTACCATCTGTAGTATACACCACATCACAAAAGAGGATGCCGCCACCAAGTTGTTGGGTGCCTCCTTTATTAAGGGTAAGGCCCTAGAATGGTTTAGAACTCTGGCAGTTGGCTCCATTACTTCATGGGATAGACTTGGAGATCTCCTAAGCAAATACTTTGAGGATGATTTAGACTCTTTGTCTCTGGTAGAGCAGCTCCAAGCAATAAAGAGAGATCCTCGAGAACAGATGACTGATTTTAATGGCAGATTCCTCAAGACATGGAATAGGATTCCAATTAATATAAGGCCTTCAGCAAATTGTGCTTTCCTTTGTTTTTTGAGAGGCCTAACTAGTGGCATATCTGTCATGATTCAGTCTTTAGGAGGTACTTCATTACCTCAGGCTTTTGACCTAGCTGTAAAGGCAAAAAATTGCTCAATTCAGGCTGGTATGATACCCCCAAGGCCACCCATGCCTATCTCTCCCAATCTTCAGCCCACTATACCTCTGCAGATGCCTCCTTTTACTCCCATACTTGCATTAATAGAACCTCAGGCCAGCACTAGCTATGGGGAGTCCATAGGCGACCCTTCTCAAGAGCTACTCAAATTAAAAAGCAGTCAACGAGAGGTGAGAAGTGATCAACAAGCAACAAACCAAGAGATGATGAGCCTGCTGCAGGCTCTAACCGAGGATTTGATCATTTTAAAGGGGCAGAATCAAGAGGATAGGCCACCTTATCGACAACAAGGTCAAAGTCCTAGCCAGCAGTGCCAAGCTCAGGAGCAATCCTACCAACAAAGTAGACCACAGTATCAAGAAAAGCACCAAAGTAGAAGGCAAAATTTGGTAAAAAGGCCTTTCCATCCATATAATCCAGTCAGGAGGACATTCCCAACACAGAACATCCAAGCAGCCGACAGTCACCTAAACCCATTTTTTGGGAAGGAGGCTGCAGATTTTCCGCTTGTTCTCTTGAACTATGAGCTTCCTGATGGAGAAAGGTCAAAGGTGTTACAACAGAAGACAGTGGCTTCTCAAGCACATCCCCCTAAGGATGGGATGCAACAAGCGCCAGGACAAGAAACTCACAAGGTTCAAATCCCAAGTTTCTTTCCTGGTAAGTCCACTGACACTTCTGTTGAATTTCCAAGCTTTAGATTTTCTCCTCCAGTTTAGAATCTTAGTCAATAGGAGCCTAATCTCCATGCATTTTTAGAGCCTATTCATGACCCTATCTCAAATTTTCAGCCACTTCATCCTATTCCTATAGATGAGATACCTAAAAGGTTTGATTTCCTAAATGATAATGAGCCTGTCCTGCAACAGATAAAGCCCTATAAGCCAATTCCTAAAGAGCCCCCTACACCTCTTAGCATTTCAGGCCACGAGTGATTTTTGTCTTTTAGGTGTACTTTTTCATGATGATCATGAGGAACAGGTAGAGTTATTACATCAGGATGGATTAGGGCAGTCAGATAAGGATAAGAAAGAAAGTGAGGAAGGTGAAGACCCAGCTGATCTATTTGGAGAGATGCCTTCTTATATTGAGCAGGATGAGGTAGCACAAGATTCACTAGTTGAGCTCACTAATTGTGATAAGAAAGATGATATAAGTGCTGCTAACTTAGAGCAACAAGATGATTTTGATCTGATAATTGATGCTTTCTGCTCAACTCTTGTTGATGATCCTCATATTCCTGAAATGGATAATGACTTGCGTGTTCTTAAAGAGGAGTTTGGAGATCAGAGGGTTAATTATGTCCCAACTACAGAAGAGGAAATGGTATGGCAGACTATCATGGAAGGGCAGAATTTTGATCAAAATGCTGAAAACACTCATAAGGTCCATGCCGAGCAGCAGGAGGGGCCTGGTTTCATGCTCTCAAGGGGGCGTCCTATCAGATATCTATCCCAGGTGGGGTCAAACAGGACATTCATGATCAAGTGTTCAATGGAGGGTGATGTCAGAGGTCCACTCATTAGTGACCAGGAGCTTGTTCGACCTGATCAGACTCCCTGGGAAGATAGCACCTATGGACTGATCAAGGTTAGATGTCTGGACTACCAATTTCAAAAGTTGATATGCCAGGTAGTTCAGTATGTTTTTGTTTTCCACTTTCTCCTGGTTGGCATCAAATGTGCAAAGTATAAAACTCTAAGGAGGATGGGGAATTATTTCAATTTACCAGTAAATGGTTTTGTTTGACTAGTATTCTCCATCGGTTAAGTTTAGGATAGGTTAGTTTCCTGTTTTCTGTCTCTGTTTTCTAGATTAGTTCCCCTGTTTTCCAAGAAGTGCTCGAGCACAGTTTTGTTCCAAGTCTGTCTCTCTATCATGAAAGTTTTTATTCTCAAAAGATGACTCCATGCCCAATGAATTGCATTAAGGCCACTGATCAAATGTCTAGCAGGCTGACATCCAACAGAAATTGCCAAAATGTTGCCCAAAAAATTCCCTACCCATCCATTTTTGGTCATAGGCTGGTTTGAACTCCATTCCAAGGTCTGCATATTTTTTACCCTGCCCAGCACCTCAAAAAGTTTCATGGGCTTCAGCCTTGTCTTCTGGTCTCTACAATTTGTTTAGACTTTCTGGTCTGCAAGCCATTTATTTTGAAAATCTAGCCATTGGACCCTTAAAACCCTTCAAACCCCTTTGGCCTTTCTAATTCACCGTTACCTTTTCGGGCCACTTATATTCCTTAAACGCATGTGCTTTATAAAATGACCACCCTCATGTGTTACCACTAGGCCGTCGAGCGGGGTCCCTTTTAATTTTTCTTTCAGAGCCTAAGTTTCCGGCAAATATTTCCATGCGACTTCCCCTTTAACTTGTGGCTGTTGCATGATCTCATGACTCTGGGTTGTCAGATTTTTTGACATGCGATCATGCGACAGGGTGACACCTGTCTGGGCGGGCCCTCTCTTCATTCTCAGCTAACAACGCTTCATATCAGTGGGTCCACTGCCATGTAGTCCGAGGTGTGCATTTCTTATTAGTCAAAGGGCTGAGGATGTGGTGCCTTGTCAGAGCGGGCCCAGCATGTTGTCTTTCTTGAAGATCTACGACTGTCGTATGATCGCATGGAATATTCTTGGCCCATGCGATCATATGCCAACCATTGATCTTACTTTATTTCCAAGCCCTGTCATGTGGGTCCTCTTGTTTTGACGTGCTCGCGTTTCATTGGCCCGCTGGATTATGATGTGGAAACCTGTTAGTGGGCCTGTGATTTTTGGCTGATGAGGCAGGTTAAGATCCGAGCAAGATCTACGGTTGTCGTTATAACGTTTAAGTAATATGCATGATCTTTAGCATCGCGGTATAACGACAACTGTCCGATGAAAGATTTAGTATGCCGTGGGTCCAATGTATCTCCTGGCGCTGACATGCTCGATTCTTATTGGCTGTTGGGCAGAACAGTTGGCACTTGATTGTGGGTCCGATTGTCAGAGGATCCGCAAAGTTGATGACGATCTACGGTTGTCGCGTGATCGCAAGGGATCTCCTGAGCCCATGCAATCATGTGACCACCGTCCGATGTAGAGTCAGGATTTTTTTCTTAAGAAAGATGCCAGTCGTGCTGAAGTG
The DNA here is from genome assembly GCA_027943335.1 of Chamaecyparis obtusa. NCBI lineage: Eukaryota > Viridiplantae > Streptophyta > Pinopsida > Cupressales > Cupressaceae > Chamaecyparis > Chamaecyparis obtusa. The sequence goes on from BSBK01005292.1 coordinate 684,428, forward strand.
TTCGCTCCTCATTGGTTCTGACCGATGAGTTAGTGCTTGACTTTTCAAAGGGTCTCCCGATTGTGACAAGGATGATTTGGGCCGTTCATCTACCAGGAAGAGTAGATATCGACGGTCACGTTTCAAATTCGACCTGTTAGCCGTTAATATTTAAATTCAAATATATCTCTGCAAGGTTTTGCTAGGGTTTTGATCCAGCGGTCGATTGCGACAAAATGGGTAGCTCAAATTGAATTCTTCAGGACGGTTGCAGTTGGGAGGATGATTAGAAGATCTGATGGCCGTCTCCTGCGATTTCTCAGGGTACCATGTTGATTTTCTCGCGCCGAAGAAAAATTGAAAGGGTGGCGCCACCTGTGGCCTTCTGTACTTCAAAAATACAAATCAAACCTGTATCGGATTTGGGCATTTATGGCACACCCAACTTGCAGAGGGGTAGTTGGATCAAGGTTTTTGTCTGCAGGCAATTTTAGTACAAGGGATGGACATGCAAACAGTAATCTGATCAGTTGAGATATTTCCATGCATTTATGATCAGACATGATAGAATTAGGGTTTGATTATTATCTGACAAATTATGTAACCCTAGTTAGGTTTTGCTTCTGCCTACGTGCAAAAGGGAGATGTATATAATGTTTTTGGAGCCTTTTTGTGCTCAGAGTTGACAATTGTAAACGAAGGATTTTCTCTTTCTCAAAATTTATCTGTGGCATTCTTTCTGCCCTCTGATTTCTGCAGTTTGAAGCTTTCATTGATGGTTCAGATATTGCAAGGTACTTTGTGACATTTTTATGTCCCTATGCTTTCTTGTCTGAATTGTCTCTTAATGGATTAAGTATTTGAATGTTTTCAGCAGTATCTTGCTTTTCCTTGATCCCTCTTTCTTTCTGCAGTTTAAGTGTATGCCTGTGAATGATTTGATTTGAATGCTCTTGTGGGTATACTTCAACCCCTGGCAATCTGTCTCATTCTTATACCCAATTGCAGAGGTGAATGTCTGTTTGCAGGTTATAGTTTGTGTCTAAGTCCTTAGGAGTGCTATTGCCCTTGTGAAATTCTCTCTTTCCCTGCATAGCATCTCTCTATTGCAGACCCTTCTATGAAATATTGATGCAAGCCTATTCATTGAGTTGTGATCTCCTAGACTTAAGATTGTGTGCTGAGTTCATTTTCTATACTGTAATTCATACCATATTTTCGGTGTATCACCTAGTAGGTAGTTTGCTTTCAGTCATTTTCCCTTTCATGCACTCTTTCTATCCCTTTTCCCCTCAAGAATCAAATTTAGGTGATTATCCAAGAGGAACTAGCCTAAAACCTGGAGGTCTCATCTCAGTTAGCATAGGTCCCACACCTGGAGATGATTCCCATGTTATATTAGGTTATCAAGACCAAGAGAGCTTGAAACAAGGGTGCAAACTTAGTGTGTAACAATAATAGGTTAGTAGTGGCAGCCATAGTATGGATTTACCAAGATAATGGGGTCAGTGCGATTACAGTAGTAAGCCGTGGCTTTTTTGGGACGGGAATGTAACTCCACGAAACTATATGCTTGGTTTTTGTTATACTAGCAGTGGCCGTTACTTTGTAACCTTTTTTTATATATATTAATATGTAACACAGCAATATATGCTGCAACTCTCTGAGCAAAAAAAAACCATAAATTAAAATTATATCCATAATTTTTTTTCAAAATACTAGGAGAGGTGGAGGGGGGAAGGGGGGTGGGTCGGTCATGACATACTCCTCTGTTAAATTATGCATCATCCCAATGGTATCAAAACTATATTCAAATGAAATAAGTAAAAAATTATAAAATTTCCTAGTTTCAAACTAAATGGGAATATAAATGTTAGCATTTCAAACGGGTAATTCCCATGTGACATTTTCTGTATCATATTAATCCCGCTGAACTTTACAGTGATCTACCATCATGTCGCGTAAGTGATATTGCACCTCTTAGAAATTCTGCATGACTCTACTGTTATTTTTCCCAATTCTTGGGCCTATAAGAAATGCCAATTCAAGATACGTTTATCATCTAGTATGTAATTCTTAAGGAGAGACACATGGAATACGTTATAGATTCTATTTCCTAGTATGAAATAAGCTACCCTAGTAAGTTTGTCCACTAACAATATTGTATTAACTCTATATGATATTATCGACAACCCTTGTACACAATTCATACTATTTATTTCTTCATTTTTTACCAAAAGTGTAACTTCTTAAGGTCTGAATATATCTTATTAACTTTAGATGACTTGAATTGGGATTATTTTGAGCTTCAATTAAAATTAAAATTCTCAGTTCTACAACATATATCCTATTGTGGTATCAAAGAAACTCAAAATATATCGTTTAAATCTTGGATCTCTTGGATCAACTTATAAAATTGGATATTGTTTTTGTTCTACTATTACTTATCTTTGAAAGTGATTTTAGTAGTTTCTATAGCCTTCAAATGTCTACCACTTAGAGCACTTCTACCCTATTTTCTTTACCCTTAATGTACTCAGTTTCAAAATCATATTCAGAATTGCAGCCATCTTTGCTATCTTGTATTCAAATTTGGTTGAGCAAAATATAATTCAACCTTAGATGATCAGTTTCCAGTGTCTCCTTTTCTGAAGTGCATGCACCATAAATGTCAATTCGAAACAATGAGGTGCATAATTCAACTCACGTGTCTTTATTTTCCTAGACTTATAAGCAATTGCACCTTCATCTTGTAGAAGAACACCTCCAAGACCTTGTGTAAAAGCATCAGTGACAACCACAAAGTGTCCATTAGGATCAGGGAGATTCAAAATAGGTTTGTAGACTTCTTCTCCTTTAGAATTTGAAATTCTTTGTCACACTATTTTGTCCATATGAATTTTTTATTCTTCTTTTATAAAGAATAAATCAGTTTTGCAATGTGAGAAATACCTACTATGTATCTTCTATAATACTTGACTAAACCCATTAAACTTCTTACTTCATCAGATACATAAATTATTAAATAAGAAACGATCATTCCATTATAGCCTTGATCTTGTCATATGTAATGCAATTCCTTCTAATGATATTATATGCCCTAAGTAATAAAATTTCATTTAAATGAATGCACATTTGATAGCTTTCCGTACAACCTATGTTCTCTTAGCTTTTGCAAGACTAGAGGTGGCACTAAATCTTCTTCAATTTCAGAGTAGATTAAGATATCATCTAGAAACACAAATACAAATTTATCTAGATAGTCATATAAAGCACCATTCATTAAGTACACGAAAGCAACAGGGGTGTTGGTTACACCAAAAGGTACAACTACAAATTCATATTTTAATATCTAGTTCGATTTTTTGGGGGGGGAGCAATATCTTCATCTTTGATTCTCACTTGGTGGTATCCTTACGGAAGATCATTTTTGAAAAAAAAATATTGTTGCTTCTTTGATATGAACAAACAAGTCTTTGATCTAAGACAATGGATATCTACTCTCGATATTCCTTTATTCAATAATTAGTTATCTTTGCATAACCTTAGGGTTCCATCCCTTTTGACAAAAATAATTAGGCTTCCTAAGGTAAAAATCTCGGTTTATTAATCTCTTTCCTAAGAGCTCTTCTAGTTGCATTTATTTTAAAAGGAGTCTTAAAAAGAGGTTCAGATCCTGATACAATTCAAACATCCTTTTAGGAGATGTCTTGGCAATATTTATGTGATGTCCCCTTCAAGCTAGTGACATCATGCTAGCTAATGGTTAGCCTATCAGTGGACCCTCATAGGCTAGTAGACATGGATAGGGGGTCAGTAATGGCACAGGGGAGGTATGATCTTCTAATGGTTCAGTTTTGGCAGAGCTCAGTGTTCTCAGTTGGCTTGTGAGATGATTTTTGGCTCACTTATTTGGATTCTGCTCTGTTTGGCAAAAATGGCTATTTTTAGGCTTATTTTGGAGCTATAGAGATGGACCCCTGCTATTTTTAGAAATACCCCATGGTCACATGGAGAATATTTTCACTGGCTCCCAATTCAGACGGCTTGATCAGATTCACAATATTATGGGAGTTATGACATTTTTCGTGGCTAAGTATTAAAGAAGAATAATTATTTAATATAAAGTTATATTATAACTTTATATTAAAATCACTTAAGTTGAGGGTCTTAACATCATGAGAAGGGGGCCAAATTTAGTAATAATTTATTTGACTTCTTCCTAAGTCTAAATGATAAAATAAATCATTAATTTAATGTTTATAACATTAAATTGTACTTGCTTGAGAGAAATCGCAATTCCTGCTTTTTGGGTGCGATTTAGACTTGGAAGGTTATATATGCTTAGCGTGAGAAGAAAAGGGGATCTAGTTTTCATTATTGATTGAATTTTCTTCAACTCTTGAGCTCTGAGAAAGGGTTTGGCAGTGCAGCCATTGGAGAATGTAGTTCTTCTGTGTGTTCATCATTTGAGCCAGTGAGATATCTGGTGAATTTGATATCCAGCAGAAGTTTCATCCAGAGACTTCTATTGTGCTTCAGTGGAGATTTACTTCAGCATTTACAGCATTGATTTACAGTTTCAGAGAAGTGGGATTGCAGACAGTACGCCATCATTCATCCAGAGTGAGTAGAATACTATAGCAAGCATCAGTTATGCTGGGAAAATGCGATTTTCATCAATAAATTCCCAGGTTTTTAATGTGTATTGAATCCAATCTTATTTGCTGTTATTTATTCAAATATTATCATTTGTACTGAGTTTGGCTCAAAGGAATTAAATAAGGCAGTAGTAGTTCATTTTCTATTCAGTATTTCAGCGTTATGTTATTTGCTTTTTATGTCAAAAACCCTTGCAAAAAAAATAAAACATTATAAAACCATCAAAACAAACAGTACAACAACAAGAGCTTGAAAAGGGTTCTTACAGTGGTATCAGAGCTAAAATCCTACCATCCTATAGGGTTAGGGATTTTACATGCAACGGGAAGTAATTGGTTCTCACAGGTATTATACACGCAGAAGAGCACTACTTGAGGGAGAACAGGATTTAGACAGGCAACCGGACGCTATGGGTGAAAGGCAAGCTAATAGCCCACCCAGGGTAAACAGAAATAATGAAGATCAGGAAATGAGAGACTTCTTTAGAGTCATGACTACAATACAGCAACAAATGGCTCAGAAGTTACAGGTACTTACAGCCATGATGGAACGTGTAATTCCACAGGCCAGACAAAATCATAAACAAGAAGATAATCAGAGTGGAGTTGGTCCTCCCAGAGTACGGAGAACCCGTTCCAAGACAGCAAACAGGCCTACTCGCCCTACCTTTGTTAGAGACGAGCCAGATGTGGAACAGGTAGAAGAAGCTGGTGAGGAGATGTTTGCAGATAACCTTATGGATGCAAATGATGAATGGGAACTTTTAGCGCCACAGGTTCGGGAGAGGATGACTTTTGACAGGTTTGTGAATCAGAGGAGGGAACATTCCGCTCCGCGAGATAGGAGAGGAGACCTCGACAAAACAATGAGCTGAAACATGCTACAGGCAAGCTCACGTTGTCTACATTTGATGTTAGTGGGAGGTCAACCGTGCAAGCTTGGATCCACAAGCTTGACACATTTTTAGCTTTGAGGCCTATGACGGAGATAGAGGCAATAAAATATGCCACATTGCATCTGGAGGGAGTAGCGCATGACTGGTGGTATCGCGGACTGATCACTCTTCAGCATAACCAGGTGACTTCTTACCAGGGGTTTGTAGATAGGCTAGTAGAGAGGTTTGACAGGAAGGATCCAGAAATCTACTTCAAAGAATTGGCTCAGTTAAAACAAACAGGCAGCCTGGATCAGTTTATCAATGAATTCCAAAGGTTGGCAGCAATGGTACCTAACTTGTCTGAGAAAAGACTGATAGTTTTATTTAGTGAAGGATTAACCAAACCACTGAGGGGTTGGGTTAAGGCATTTGATTCTCCGACCTTGTAGGAGGCTATGAATAAGGCCAAGGACATGGAACATGCAGCTCCAGCAAATAAATTTCATTCAAGAGGGGCATCATCTAGTAAGGACAGCAAACCGTTCTTCACGAAACCAGAACAAACAAGGTTTAAAACTAAAAATAGGGATAAGTCTTTTGCACCACTTGATAGGGACACACTTAATGATTTGCGGAAAAGGAAGTTATGTTTCTATTGCAAAGGACCGTATGACAGAGACCATGATTGTTCTCTATGGCCTAAGGGCAAAGCAAACATGATTATGTGGGCTTTTTATGAGGATTCAGACATTGAAAATTCAGACCAGCAGTCCGACAAAGAGGAATCCAATGAAGAATAGGGAGACATTGATGAAGAGAAACTGAACAAAATGACCACAAGAGAGAAGACTGAGGGAAGACTTAAGGAGGCTCGTCTCACCAGTGTACAGCAGGAGGGGTCATTCAGAATGAGAGGAGTGTTGGCTGGGCAGCGAGTCATTACTTTGCTAGATACAGGCGCCACACATAATTTCATTGATTACAGGTTGGTAGAGAGGCGTGGGATTCAGACAAAGCAGTTTGAGGGCCTAAGAGTGAGGGTAGTTGATGGCTATGTCCTCAAATGTGATAGGAAGATCACGGATTTACCCTTGAAGATAAACAATTTTGACTTCAAGGTGGATTTTTATGTGGTGAATATGGGCGACACAAATTTAGTGCTGGGCATGACTTGGTTTCATGATATTGGAGTATTCACTCTCGACTTGAAAGAAATGGAGATGAAATTTCAGTCGGACAGGAAGACACACATATTGAAGGCCATCTGTGACACTGAGTTTAGGATGATGTCTTGTAGGCGCATGGAGAGTTTGCTAAAGCATGATCAGGCTGAGTGGGCAGTGAGTTGTACTCTCATGCCAGTACAGGGGCAGCAGAAATCAGAATATCATCCTGACATATAGGAGCTGAGGGTTAAGCACTACAAGGTATTCAGCAAGATTCCATCAGGTAGACATCCTGATAGAGGTATTGAGCACATTATTGAGTTGGAGGAGGGTGCTAAGCCCATAATGATTACACCATACCGGCATCCAAAAAGATTGAAGGATGAAATAGAGAAAACTATCAAGGAGTTACTTGCCATGGGCCATATCAGACCAAGCAAGTTTCCTTTCGCTTCTTCTGTAGTATTGGTGAAGAAGGATGGCACGCTCCGGATGTGCATTGCTTATAGGGTCCTGAATAAGAAGACAATTAAGAACAAGTACCCCATCCCGCGGATTGATGAGTTATTGGATGAGCTTCATGGAGCATCTTACTTCTCCAAAATAGATTTGAGATCAGGTTACCATCAGATCCAGGTCAGAGAGCAAGATGAAGAGAAGACAGCGTTCAGATGTCACTGTGGGCACTTTGAGTTTGTAGTTATGCCGTTCGGGCTAACCAACGCACCTGCTACCTTCCAGTCTGTGATGAACAGGGTGTTTCAGCATCAGTTGAGAAAGTTTGTGTTGGTTTTCTTTGACGACATCCTGATTTACAGTAAGACATGGGATGAACACTTACAACATTTAGATACAATATTGAGCACGTTGAGTAAAGAGTCCTTGTATGCCAAGGAATCAAAATGTGATCTAGGCTTATCAGAGTTACTATATTTGGGTCACATTATCAATGCACAAGGCGTACGCATGGATCCGGAGAAGATTCATGCTATTGTTGAGTGGCCTACTCCGGGCAACCTTACACAGTTGAGAGGATTTTTGGGATTGTGTGGGTTCTACAGGAGGTTTGTCAACGGTTATTCCAGGCATGCAGCACCCTTAACCGATTTGATGAAGGGGGCTTTCTTGTGGACTCCTGAGGCACAAGAGTGTTTTGATAAATTCAAGGAGTTGATGACTTCTTGTCCAGTTTTAGCATTACCAAATTTCAGCAAGCCTTTTGAGCTACATTGTGATGCATCAGGGGAGGGTGTTGGAGCAGTGCTTATGCAGGATAAACAGCCGATTGTTTATGAGAGCAGGAAGCTCAAGGGACCTAAGAGGAGCTTCAGCATATATGATAAGGAAATGTTGGCCATAATGCATGCCTTGGCCAAATTCAGGCAATACTTAGTGGGTAGTAAATTTTGCATCAAAACAGACCATAATAGCCTGAAACATTTCCTCGGGCAGCGAGATCTCAATGACAGGCAGCAAAAATGGGTAAGTTACAGGCTTATGATTTTGATATCACCTATTTCAAGGGGACACAATGTAGTTGCAGATGCTTTGTCACGGAGACCTCACCTGAGCATGATGATAGACATAGCAAAGGACTCGAGACATTTGATCCTTGCAGAGTACGCAAAGGATACGTGGGCAGCAAGATTTATTGATGGATCCATTCAAGATAGTGGTTTTTCCCTTGTGAACGAGCTCATCATTTACAAAGGGCATATTTATTTGGTGCCAGGGTCAGAGGTCAAGAGGATGGTGTTGAGAGTTTATCACGATTCACTTATGGCTGGACATCCCGGGTTCTACAAAACTTACCGGCAGATTAGAGAGCACTTCTCATGGAAAGGGCTTAAAGCTGAAGTGTTGCAGTATGTCAAAGAGTGTCCCACCTGCCAGCAGAATAAACAGGAACTCTTACCCATCCGGTTTGCTACAGCCACTTCCGATTCCTGATAGGAAGTGGGAGTGTTTATCCATGGACTTCATCACGGGACTACCAAGAGCTCAGGGCAGGGATTGTATATATGTAGTTGTCGATCAGCTCACAAAGTTTACCCACTTCGGAGCATAGTCAGTGACAGGGATAGCAGGTTTATGAGTCACTTCTGGCAGGAGTTGTTTAGGTTGTGCGGGACAGAGCTCACTCCGAGTACTAGTTACCACCCTCAGACGGATGGGCAAACTGAAATAGTCAACAAATGGGTGGAAGGATATCTCAGGAACTACATAGCAGGGCAGCAGAAGGCTTGGGTCAAGTGGATATACCTTTGCGAGTACTGCTACAATTCCACTCACCACATGTCTATACAGATGTCCCCTTTTATGGCATTATATGGTTATGAGGCACCTAGCTTTATGGACTTGTTACTGAGTGACAGTCGTGCCTAGTGCTAGAAATTTACTGCAAGAAAGTCAAGATATTGTTAAGGTTCTCAAGGAGAATATTGCTAAGGCACAGAACCAGCAGAAGCAGTATGCGGATCAGAAGAGGACTGAGCGGAATTTTGAGGTAGGGGATATGGTGCACTCGATGCTACAGCCTTACCGCCACTCTACTCTCAAGAGGAGTGGAGCCGAGAAACTAAAGCCACGGTACTATGGGCCTTTCAAAGTGACCAGAAGAGTTGAAGAGGTGGCATATGAGTTGGACTTGCCAGCAGAGAGCAAAATCCATAATGTCTTTCATGTGTCACGCCTCAAAAAGGCATTAGGACACTACATTGTTCCTTCCACAGTGCTTCCACCATTGGATGATGAGGGGAAATTAGTTTTAGTGCCAAAGGCTATCTTGGAGTTCAGGGAGAGAAATTTGAGGAGGCGCACTATCAAAGAGTATTTGGTGAAATGGAAGGATATGCCAGTTGAGGATGCTACATGGGAGAGCGAGGAGATTCTACAACATCCAGAGTTGAGATTGCTTGAGGACAAGCAATTTCAGGAAGGGCGGACTGTGATGTCCCCTTCAAGCTAGTGACATCATGCTAGCTAATGGTTAGCCTATCAGTGGACCCTCGTAGGCTAGTAGACATGGATAGCGGGTCAGTAATGGCACAGGGGAGGTATGATCTTCTAATGGTTCAGTTTTGGCAGAGCTCAGTGTTCTCAGTTGGCTTGTGAGATGGTTTTTGGCTCACTTATTTGGATTCTGCTCTGTTTGGTAGAAATGGCTATTTTTAGGCTTATTTTGGAGCTATAGAGATGGACCCTTGATATTTTTAGAAATACCTCATGGTCACATGGAGAATATTTTCACTAGCTCCCAGTTCAGACGGCTTGATCAGATTCACAATATTATGGGAGTTATGACATTTTTCGTGGCTAAGTATTAAAGAAGAATAATTATTTAATTCTTCTGTGTGTTGATCATTTGAGCTAGTGAGATATCTGGTGAATTTGATATCCAACGGAGGTTTCATCCAACATTACGCAGACAATACGCCATCATTCATCCAATATGAGTAGAATACTACAGCAGGCGTCAGTTATGCTCGAAAAGTGCAATTTTCATCAATAAATTCCCAGGTTTTTAATGTGTATTGAATCCAATCTTATTTGCTGTTATTTATTCAGATATTATCATTTGTACTGAGTTTGGCTCAAAGGAATTAAATAAGGCAGCAGTAGTTCATTTTCTATTCAGTATTTCAGCGTTATGTTATTTGCTTTTTATGTCAAAAACCCTTGCAAAAAAAATAAAACATTATAAAACCATCAAAACAAACAGTACAACAACAAGAGCCTGAAAAGGGTTCTTACAATTTATGAAAAAGCATCCATGAATTGTCGACGAAAAAGAGAGTTGTCAAAAGTTAGGTATATAGTTTTTTCTTTCTCATTTGATTTTACTGTAAACATTTGGGTTTTTTTTTCCTTTATTTCATGACGTGCGTTGTCAATATGATGTCCACATTTATAAGATTTCCAATGATTACATCATACAACCTTATGAGTGTTCACTTTTGTTATAACTTAACAAATTGAATTTAAGTGTTTGTTCGTTGGTTTTAAAAAAAATTATTTCCCTTAAATCTTTGTTTTTTTTGAAAACCAACTCCTATTGTAGTTAAAATTTTGTTTTTCTATAACAAGAACTTGTGAATTAATTTCTTGTTTCAAGATTTTTTCATTGCATCACTCATCTTTCCAAGATTAAGTGTTTCCACATTTGGTTCAAAATTATTTGATCTTTTCCTCAATTTGACGCATTAGAAAACATTTAAATAGGTTTGCAACTTATCCTAACAATATTATACTTCTAAGAATTTATAGAATTTCACCATCTTCTCATCAAGAAATACTTGTGTAAACCACCTTTCTCAAAAATGTTGCTCATATTGCTCCCACAAAATACGCATTCTACTATTTTACATCAGTTCACATATTCACAACTCCCCTATTCATTTGACAAGACCCCAATAAGGCTCAACTAGTTCCATGTAGTCCTTTAACTCAAAGTACTTTTATATTTCCATTAACCAATTTTTAGCTCCTTATGATTGTTTCCCAATAAATTTTTTAGAGCTAAACTTTTTCAAATCCTTTGATAGTTCACTAATTTGACTTGCTGTGGAAATATGAATCCTGAAAACCATATCATAATTTTCCTAATTGCCAAAACTTTATTAGACACAATAATATTCATCACTCTTTCTAGTGGATTTTCCTCTTCAAAAAGGCTTTCCAATTCTTGTTCCACCATATTTCCTATGTTGGATTTCCCTAAATCACAAAATTTGAATAAGGGGCAATAAAACTGACAATTTTTTGTGGGGAGTCCAAACTTGAAATGAGTTATAGAAAACAAGCATTAACACCAAACAAATTAAAAAGAATCCAGCATCTTGTTGGTTCCCAAAACCGCAGATTAAAAATCCAAGAGCTTGCCAATTCTCCAATAGGATTCCAAATCAATTCTGGCCAACGAACGGGAATAATCCAAATTCCCCTACACTTTAGGCTTCACTACACGTAGGCGGGTAAACCTTCACCTCAAACCTGATCACCTTATTCAAGGCTTTTCTATAGCAAATTTAAGCTTGTGAGTTCTCCGGTTGGCAAAGTCCTCAAAACTCGATCAATATAAAGTATTGTGAATGCTTGAAATGATTGAATGTTTTATATAATGTTTATTAATAATTGATAAAAATACTTGCAAGAAGGAAGCATATAGATTGATGACTTCAATTAATAACTCCAATAATTATATTCCAATGATTTTAAATGACCAGTTCCTTTGTTTATCCAGGCAATAGAGTCAACTATAACAAGGATTATTACGTACAACTTTATGAGACAATATTTATAAAAATATCATCAATTACTCCTAAGCTTTGCAAAAGACAAATCTTATATGCAATTCTCCATTAGTCCAGAAGGAATTTAACTTCTCCAACTGGAAGTCCGATTAGATAGAGATAAGGAAACACATATATTTCACACTATCCTGACTGTCGAACAAAGAATGCAGGAAAATATCCAATGCAAAAATAAAACTCTGTCAGAATAATTCAATAATCTATTTATTGATCACAAAGGACGAATCCACATTTTTATTGCAATCTCTTTGCCTTGAAAAAGGGACCCTTTATTTATTATTAAAATATAATATTGAAATTTATATTAAAGTCATGCTTTAATATTTACATCTTCCCTTGCAAATATTCTTCTTCTAATTACTTATTTGAATCTGTGTCTCTCTCTACATTTTACATTATGTATATATATGTGTTTGAGTGGCTTTCACACCTCTTAAGGGTGAAAAGACACAACCCTTATTACAAATTATTTTGAAAAACAATTAACTAACTAAAAAATAACTACCTAACTTTCGGATTTGGGTCTGGTCGAAATATCAAAACACCCGTGGAAAGCTAAGATTTTTACTAGAGATAGGAAATTTGATTTCCCGCACTGGGTCATTTTTAGATTTTTAAAATGCGACCATCTTCAAGCTCTGTCGGCATCATCTTTACAACAGGTCGAAATTCCAACATTTTCCGAAGGCTTTGATTAGTTAGTTATATTTATTTGTGTCATAAAGGTTCCTTCCTTTGATTTTTTTAGTATGGAGAAACTTGCTTATTGATAATGGATTTGGACTCTCAAAATTTAGGGTACCACCACATCTATCACACAAAAATTCCCTTTGAACCACAAAATTCAACAATCACTTCTCATAAAAAAATTAATTCCAATGGAATTCAAAACATGACAATCTCTTGTACTATAGATGCCTCCAATTTCTAGGTGGTTGTAAAGCACCAAAATTCAAGTATCCTGAACCTTGGGTTTTGAATCTTGATACCATAAGTGTTGAGAGCAATATTCTACAATTGACATAAATGAAATGCCCACAAACATTCTAGAGAACATATAAATGTTAAAACTCGAAGATAGATGAGAAAATTATAAAATACTCCTAAAATATATAAAATACTCAAGAAAAAGAGAAAAATTCACCATATGACATGATACTTGAGTATCTCTGGGTAACGCCTTGTATTTATTCATCTAATCCTATCAATATGTTGCCTTCTAGTCCAGCCTAGAATATTTCATTAACTTAGGGAAATAAACTGATTAATATAAGAAAATTTTAACAAAACAATATTAATGATTCTAATTTATATTAGTGTAAATAATACAAACATATGTTTACTAGCCACTTCTCATGGATTTCTTTGATGATTGTCTAGTCAACTCCCTTTAAAAAAAGCTCTAAGCCATGGAAAACACTTATAGCTGAAAAGCTCTTTATTTTATGTTGCTGACCTCTTGATTTCACCCATCATCTCATCTCCTCAGAATCTTCTCGCCCATCTACTTCCAATAATGTCATTTCACCCATCAACTCATCTCCCCATACTCTTCGCATCTAACTACTACCAATACAATAACCAAATTCATGTTGTTGCGGTTAGGGATAGCGTTGTATTTTCAGAAAATACAATAAATGTCCCCACATTCTTCTCACTTATCTATTCCATTCTAATCACCATATTTGTGTCAATGCAGTTAGGATAACATTATATATTATCCTCTTCCTTGGGTGATTTCAACATGGCATCTACAAGCCACACTTGTTGATAATATGATATCATAATTATAAGGTGTGTTGAATTGGAATTCATACATTGATTTTCTAATACTCGGAAGCTATTATTGAAATATGTTTCTTGAGATCTACAGTAGTAGATGATGAAACATGCAGAGAAATTTAACATTTATTACATTACATTCTCTACTAGAAAGGCAAAAATGGCAAACCAAATTTGTCAAAGAAACATTCAAAACACTTAACAAAAAGTGAAAATTAGAATGACAGTTTTGAAGGAGCCGCAACATCCCTAGCATTTTCACTTCTCAAGAATTAAAAAGAATTTAATTACTGGATAGTCCACCTACCTCATAATTACCATAGATCAGGCCCATAAATTCACTCATGCAGTTACGATGGTAATATGGAGGACGGAAGGTGTGCTCTGCTACCAGCCAACGCGGTGGAAAAATAACAAAATCAACCACAGCTACTCCTGGCTTATCTGATGGTACTGTGAGAACTGCAATATCCCAATGACATGCATCACAATTTGTAACAATGCAGAATAACATAAGCTACCTGAGTTTGGGAACATAAAAAGCTACATACATTCTCTCAACTGGCAAGAAAGCTAAATACCTGTGTTGATGGATGGATCGCCATGATCAAATAAAACAGTATTGAAAGGACAGAATTTCTCCAGATCATACTACAATTTTTTTACAAAGTATTAGTTTGAATATTTTAACTCAATTCTAGAGACAGAATTCAATGCAACAATGTGAGATCAAAAAGAGACCAAATCTTACATATACAACAACATTATTCATATTGAAAGCAAGGACTAGTCAGAAGAACAACCAGGAGAAAATGGTAAGCAGTCTTAATTGCATGTATGTAAAAAAACTGGCTGTCGAGAGGAAACTATCTTTATTTTATAGAAAAAGAAACATTTATACGGATGGATGCTTTTTGTTTGCATTAAGCTATTAATGATATTTTATGCAGAAAACTACCATAGCATTGTGTTCAAAGCAATTCTAACTTCAACCGAGCAAGCATCATAAGAATAAGTTAAAAGAGGTTATTTTATACAAGCAGAACAAAAATAAATCTGATCAATAAAATCTGAAATGATTTTCTATATATTTTAATCCAGGCATCTCCTTCCTGTAGGGAGCATTCGACATCAACTTCTGTCATAAAAACACAATAAGGGACAATGCAAATCATATGTAACAATTTGACACCAAATTGTGGATTAAGTATGATGCCCAGGATTACTGAGTAGATTCCAAAAAATGTTCTCTGGACCTTTCCACATCAGTCCTAACAGACTATGTTCAATGGAAACCTAAATTCACCCCATATTATATGTTCTTGAACATTCCCTCATGAATTGCAAAATATGTCCAATCCAAAACATTGACCTTATCTTCAGTAAGCATCAAGCTTAACATTACCAAATCACTTTTGAAAGGAGCTGTTTGTTTTGAAATTACAGCAAGACCCCAATCTTGGATCAATTGTATCCTCAAGTATGTCTCTCAATGGTTCAGAATTTTATATAATAACCTCTGATTTTACAAGGCAAATATGCTACATATCTAGAATAAATAATTGAAAATGCTATAACAAACATAAGGTTTTCACAGTCCATGAAGATGATTGAAATGCTTCTTAAGTGTGAATTTTGTTTGCATCAACATTTCAGTTTGCCCTCAAGGAACCATTATCAGGAATAAGGCAATATTAAGGATGGATTGCAGATTTAACTTACAATAAGGTTTGTACACATTGGAAATGTGAAAGGAAAATAATATTTAAAATCTTTGGACATGGTTAGTGGAAGGCGTGAGATAAAATTAAATATTTCATTATAAGATATAAGGCAGGTAGGAGAAAATTAAAAATTTAAATATTGAAAATAATAAAAAGAAAAATAAAGGAAATGAAAGAGCAAGGTTCAGTGGATAGGAAACACAAGGAGAAGATAAGATTTTATGAAGTGAGCTGTAAAACAATAAAAAATCTGGAATAGGCAAGAAAAAGAGAACAATATTAAAGGTATGAAAGAATTTTAGTTGGAAATGAGTAGGGGAATGTAGGCAGTAATTTATTTAGAATTAACCCAAATGAAAATGGAAAGTAATGAAGGGGGTAGAGTGTTTACTGCTATACCTGATAAATTACATACATGAAATAATAACACAGATGACAGTGCATACCAAATATAGGAGTAAAATATGTTTATGTTTCATACCAGAATTGAAGATAAACAGAAAAAACAAAACAATGAACACTAAGACAACAATTTATCCTGGAAAAACCCTCCAACTTGAGGGAAAAACCCAGCCACACCAAAAATATCACTTATATTAATGAAAGATCAGAAAATCTGATTTACAATATTGCCAAATGCTAGACTGAACTATACTAATAATCAGCCACCAAGACATATATATGCTTGTCTTGACTCTTCATCGTCTTGATAATGAAGGGTTAGGAAGTTACAATAGAGAATGACCTTTCAAATTTACAAATGAAATGAAGAGACACTCTCGAAAAGATATCTCGAGACGCTATAACATCAACACTCCCTCTTAGCTAGGGAGGTATCTTTACAGATATCCATGTCATGGAATCTCTCAACATGACATCCACAATGGCTACACCCATTTGTGAGAAAACCAAAACTTTATCACGAAATCTCTCAAAGTGATAGCATCATGGAGTCACTCAACATGATGTTCACCATGGCTACTCCCATGTGTGAAATAGCCAAAAACACAAGCTCACATCACAGTCACTCAACGTGATGTTGTCATGGAGTCTCTCAACATGACAACCACTATGGCTACTCCCATGAGTGGAAAGAGCAATACTTCTGTCTTAGAGGCAAACAAGGTCTTTCACCTCAAATTTCTCCGTTTCAAAGAAAAATGCATTACAAGGGCTTTCACCTCACACTTCTCCATCTCAGAGAAAAATGCATTACAAGGGCTTTCACCTTAAATTTCTCTCATAGAGAGATATGCATTATATCAGAAAATAAGAGTAATTGATACTAAGAATCCCTCTCAGCAAAGGCACCATTCTTACAGCTTAGATTATCACAATAAATTAGAATTGATTCCAATGTTTGACCAAACAAGAAGCTTTCAAAGCCACACTGCTTCACGAGCTTGCTGATCCTCTGCAAAGGACTTGGCACTCTCCATTTGCCGCTCAAGCTCCCTCTGAATCTCTAACCCGATATGAAGGAAGAGTCACTGCAGAGTATTTGCACACTCGACTCGGACAATATACTGGACATGCTTTTCCCAATGCAAAGAAAGAACCCACAGATTGCAGTCACATCCAAATACAAGGCCACTGTCTGTAAATTCTTGCCCAGAACTCACACACGATGAATATACAATGCCTTTGTTGATAAGACTTGGCTTCCATCTTCAATAGCTGATACAGTAGTAAACATAACACAAATGCCCAATGTGGTGACTCTATTGATTCTGCCACTATAGTGTCTCTTTTCTGCAATTGGTTGAACTAGACCTCAAACTTCCAACCGCATACAGGAAATACCCCAGCTTGAAAGAAAGAGTCCAGAAAGTTATCGAAGGTCAGTTCTCAGCATAGGAACTCAGCTACTCATACACCTGTGTCACAAATTCTATTTCTGTAATAACTCTATCGCAAGGATTCAATCTTTAAAATCATACAGAAAAAAGGTACTCCGTCCCAACCAACTATGAACATTTCCAGGCAAATGTTGATTCCCGACAATAGGAGTTAATAAGCCATTGTTTGTAGTTGCCCCTAAAACTTCACAACTCTAATATTGAGTATTCTCACCAATACTACTCAACATACATAATATTTGATCAATTCTTTGATTGTCAATTCACCAGTGAAAACTCACGCACAGCAGAGGAAGAGTCTCATGACAATATTAAGCGTCGCATTCAAATTGCATCTTCGACTCCATCCTTAGAGCAATACTTCCAATAAATACGCACGACAATAGTAGTATCTAGCAATGCCATCACCCTTTATTTCAGCAAACTCTTGTAGCCATCCCAATAGCACTAATGAGCTCATAGCAATGAACAAGGCCCGTGTCCTTCCTAGATCTTCACGGCAACATTGTTCGATTTTCTGCAGACAAACAAGGAAACTTCACACAAAATGATTACAGCCACAAATGTCAAAAAGAGCCACAATCCTCAATTCACCTTTCACATAGAACCAGAGATGATGATCTCATTACCATAGAATCCAAAAGATTGAAAATGTTGATGACTCCAAAATGACTTTGAAGGAAAGATTCAAAATATTCAGGCATACGTTATTCACGCTAGCAAATCTTTGATGAATGCATACACATCCACGTATTCTTTGCCAAACACAATGAAGGCATCCACGAAAACCTCAAATAATTGTTTCCTTATAATAAAAACAAACTATATAAAATAGCCGGCAAAATGTAATTTAGGTACACTAACATTTGAAAATAATATCGCTTCAAATATTAAAACATTCCCAAGATCCTGTGAATACTATAAAAAAAATAAAGGCTTTCAAATTAACACCCATGGTTTCAATTACAAGTCATTGAAACATTTCCCTTCGACAAGATTAAAATATTGTATATTTATTGAGCTTGCAACAAATGAGTATGGGTCTCACATAATACTCAGAAAAATATACTTCAAATAGGAAACATTATAAGGATGAAGGCCCGATAAATATGTTTACCGTTGAAATAGAATCCCTTGCCCAGCAATGTTGAGAAGCCACCTGTCTTCCTAGCAATTTTGCTCGCTAAACTATGGAATATGAAAAGACTCAAACAAGAAATGGCTCCTGTTATTTCCAGCAGATGTATTTCCAAGATGACCGGCAGCATAGACACCCTCGTTTGGATAGGAATTCTCCACCTTGGCTCCCATTTTGTTCTTAGATGCACCGGAACCCTTATTTGCTATTATCCAACCCGCTCTGATACCATGTTAATGTTTCATACCAGAATTGAAGATAAACAGAAAAAACAAAATAATGAGCACTAAGACAACAATTTATCCTGGGAAAACCCTCCAACTTGAGGGAAAAATCCAGCCACACCGAAAATATCATTTATATTAACAAAAGATCAGAAAATCTGATTTACAATATTGTCAAATGCTAGACTGAACTATACTAATAATCAGCCACCAAGATGTATATATGCTTGTCTTGACTCTTCATCGTCTTGATAATGAAGGGTCGGGCTGTTACAACAAAAAATGGCCTTTCAAATTTACAAATGAAATGAAGAGACACTCTCAAAAAGATAACTCCAGACACTATAACATCAACAAAATATAGCTTTATTTGCTCATGAATACATTACAAAGAAGACCGGAGATGGTCGGCCAAGGATTACAATTTACTTGACGATACCATACCCCCTTCCTTGGCAATACACGACATATTTAAAGGACCCAACGGTTGCCATGAGGAACACAACCGTCAACCACTCGACATGACAACTACCTGAGAGTGACAACAGACAATTAATACATTGAAGAATGACCAATACTATCAAACATAACAAGGCATTATATCCTGACTACATCCCCCCAAAAGAAAGAAGTCGTCTTCCAGACGATAATTATACATCAAGTAATATTTGAGAAGACTAATGGCAAGAGTGTAGACAATAACTTGTACTGTGCAAACACAACATTGTAGTATACTTCAAATATCAAATGGGGTCTAGGGGCAATGCCCCCAGTGGGGTCAAGGGGCAATGCCCCCAGTGGGGTCAAGGGGCAGCACCCCTTATGGGAATCTAGGGCCAGTGCCCCTAGCGAGGTTGAGGGGCAGCACCCCTCGCGGGGTCTTGCCACCAAGAACAAATTGACACCTTCAAAACTGCACAAAACTCCATGGTGTGCATCATTTTCTTGATTTTTTAAGATGCCAAAAACAACACTAATAAAGCCTGAAAATGGGGTTTCCAAGTCTCTTCATGTGAAACCTCTTTCTTGTCAAACAAAGCACTAGAACTCAACGAATGGTTGCTTCCGTATGGAAGAGTGGTACTAATGTGACCATACTATGTCTGACACAATAGAACGAGAGAGCGAGTGTACAACTTAGACTTAGACCCATACGGCTGGAATAGTGCACGTACAACTTACATAATGGATCGTACGACTAGCAAAAGGACATGTATGGCTGATAAGAGGGGATGTACGGTTGGCAGTATGGACCATACGATTGACAAAAGAGCATGTACGGATGATAAGAGGGATCGTACGCTTGGCAGGATGGATTGTACGACTGGCATTCACGTATGGCCTGGTATTCACGTACAAGTGAGTTATTATTTTCTAGGCACACCCTCCTTCCCACCTGCCCATACAGTGTACTCTATACAAATCTTTCTCTTTCCTGAATTTCCCGTACGGTTTGCTTCTTTTGTTTTTGCCATACACCTTATTGATTCCCCCCTCTATGTAAAGCTTGATCATATATGGCTTCATGTTTTTTTCTACGTTCAAACTTGTCTTCCTTTAAGGTATGGTGCTTGTTCTCACTTAACAGTACAAAGATTTTGTAGGAAAGTTCATGTTCTCTCGTATGGAACTTGCAATTCTTCCTTGGTTGTATGAAAAGGTTTATGTGTAGTGTGTACGGAATACTAGTACTCCCCACTACAGTGCCATACAGTTTTGATCTTTTGTGAGCTCTAGATCTGGTGTATGGTCCTACACCTACTATCCTATATGGTGTTTGGTTGACTGACCCGTATAGTTCATTTTTGGCTTGCGACTCACATACAACATAAACCACACATGGTTACCCTTGTCTCCCAAGCATGTCCATACGACACTCATCAAGAAACCTCACCTGTATGACACCTTCGATGTCTTTGTTTCCTCATATGGTTGTGCCTCCCTGTACAATTGATGTGCTCCATTGTACAACTGACAAGAAACTTGTGCGTGTTGTTTGCAATTGTTGTACGACTTCCCCTCATGAGGCACTTCCCTGTCATTCCTGGCATACGGTGTCTCTTTCCAGTGGTGTGTTGTACCTAACCCATTGGGATGCAATTCTTTCCTCCCTTTAGCTTCTCTTTCCACCTTTACTGTTTTTTCTTTTTCCTTTCATTTTCTACCTCTGTACTGCCAAATGTATCACTCACTTCTATCCTCTACTCTTTGCTGAGTGTTGTAGCTTCAAGAAAATTACACGCTAACTGGTGTACCTCATAGTCGTCCATTTGCCAATGAAACGGTCCATTCAAGGAACTTGTCTCATCTTCAGAACAATCTTCCACTAGCTCAAGCAGCCCTTCATCTTTGGGTTCCATTACTTTCCCTTCCTCCATCCTGAAGTCTCTTCCCTTAGACTCTGAGTCTGATGCCAACTCTTGGCTCATTGCCTAGCTCCACAAGTCGATGACGTACTTCCTAATGTCACTCTTGATGGAGAGTATATTCTTCTTCCAATTGTGGTTTACCTTCGCCGTGATCAGCCAACCCCTTTCGAGGAGAGCATCGTATGCCTTCTTTTCCAATGGAATGACAACGAAATCTAGAAAGAAATGTCAATGGTGACTTTCTATGCCATCAATGTCTTCAGTGGTGATGTTGTGTTGGTTGGCACCTACTAGATGGAAGGTTGGTGGCCAGAGTGTTGGCTTGTTGAGCATCTTTCATGTCTCCTTTGGTAGTACATTCACGCCAGAGCCTCCCTTGACGATGGTGTTTGTCAATTGATGTCCCATTATCTCCATCTCGACAATGACTGACTCCATCGAATGCCCACTGTCAGTAACATAGGGTTGTTTTGGGGTGGGGACTTTGTCATTGGTTCGCCTTGTGGCATACATTCGTGTTGGCCAAGTGTGTAATCACCGACAATGTTGGTAGTTGCCACTCTCTATTGCAGCATAGTTTGAAGGTCTACCACCTTGATGGGTACGATTTTTTGTAGCACTTGGCGAACTATGTCCTTTTTTGACTCTGATCACAATGATGTACTTGCAATTCCGTTGGAAGTTATTCGTTATGTTACCATCATTTCTTCTATTTCTACTCCTACTTCTCGGAGTCACTCCTCCATACGAGGGTCTAGGTACACTGCCTTCTTTGTTTGTGCTCTTCTGATTGCCAAAATTGCCTCATCTTGTTCCATGTCCAACATATTAATACTCTTCTGCTTCGGGAAATTGGTATCTTCATGGTCACCTAGTCCACGCCACTTGCACAATAATTGTACATTGTCTTTCCTATTCTGGCGATCTCTCGCAAAGTGCCCCCATTCACTACATTGTCAACATTGTATGATGGGATATCCTCTGGAGTCATACTGTATTTGATTTCGCCCTCTTCGTTGAGCCCCATTACCACTTGGCAATACATTTTGTACTTTTGATAGAGTGGGTTCTCCCTGAGTGAACAATACTTGTGTACTTCTAGTTTTCAAATTATAGGGACACTCCTTTATTGACTGACCCATCACTTGGCAAATCTCACAGAACGTCATTTTAGGACAATTACCTTTCATGTGCCCCTCAATTTTGCACTCAATACACCATTGTTCATTACTTTCTTTATTAGTTCCTTTCTCGACCTTCAATTCTTTCATCATTCTTCACTACATTGTCAACATTGTATGATGGGATATCCTCTGGAGTCATACTGTATTTGATTTCGCCCTCCTCGTTGAGCCCCATTACCACTTGGCAATACATTTTGTACTTTTGATAGAGTGGGCTCTCCCTGAGTGAACAATACTTGTGTACTTCTAGTTTTCAAATTATAGGGACACTCCTTTATTGACTGACCCATCACTTGGCAAATCTCACAGAACGTCATTTTAGGACAATTATCTTTCATGTGCCCCTCAATTTTGCACTCAATACACCATTGTTCATTACTTTCTTTATTAGTTCCTTTCTCGACCTTCAATTCTTTCATCATTCTCATCATATCTCGTCATAGGGCCTGGAGTGTTGTTGATTCATCATCGCCGCTACCCTCAGTGGTATCGTCATCATGTGTCTTTCTCTTCCCTCGGGAGGATGTCTTGTTTTCACTCTCGATGTCCATCGCTTGATTGTAGGCATCGACATACAAGGGTGGAGGCGCCACTTTCATCTTCTTGTGCAAGGAGGGAATCAACCCCTCGATGATTCACCTCTTCTTCAACCCGTTGGTTGGCTGATTCTCCAACTTGTCCAACAATTCTTTGAGCCTATGATTGTAAGCTCGTATACTCATTCTTCCCTCGTTTGATATTATAGATTTCGGCAACAATCTTATTGCCGTCTCGTAGCAATTTAAACTCAGCCTTGAATGCCCTTTTTAGTGCACCCTGGGAGGCTATGGATGAAGCATCCAATTCTGTGAACCAAGTAGTGTTGCTAGAAATGCTCTCAGCCAATAGTCCTTGTCAACATGATTGTTTGCTACCTAGATAGTCTTGCACGTCCTCTAGTGCCTCATAGGATCTTCCAACCCATCCCCTGTAAACTTCAATAGTTTTTGTCGATCTACATTTGGACTTGTCAAAGGAATCACCATCTTTCTCGTTTGCTTTCTCCCTTGTGCATCAGACCTAGGTGGATTGTTCCAACTGCTACATTCTTGTGCTTTCCTTGCACTCTCGGCCACACGCACATCCTCTACACATCTACCTCAAGCGTCCCCAACACCTCGGGTATTTTCAGGCTCTTACTCGTACTTATACTCCCTTCGTCTGAGGGTCTTCGGTTCAAATCCTCTAACGATGGGTTCTCCTAAGATAGATTCTCAATGCCATGCAATATGTCTGTCAATTCAAGATTTCCTTTGTCGTACTCCTAATCTGATGGTGTCTGTCCAAAAGGTTGTCTGGGCAGTAAGTTTTTGGTAGTTTCTTGTGATCTTCTTCTCCGTTCTTGTTCTGCAATTCTTAAAGAACACCTAATTACTTGGTCTTGACCACCTTGTGACCTCTTCTCGCCTTTATTGGGATCCAAGGGCATGAATCACGCAATGCTGACCCGATTTCTTTCAAGGCAATGACACCAAAATGTTTACTGCTATACCTGATAAATTACATACATGAAATAATAACACAAATGGCAGTGCATACCAAATATAGGAGTAAAATATACCTTTATTTGCTCATGAATGTATTATAGAGAAGAAGATCAAAGATGGTCAGCCAAGGATTACAATTTACCCGACGATACCATACCCCCTTCCTTGGCGATACATGACATATTTAAAGGACCTAGCAGTTGCCAAAAGGAATATAACCGTCAACCAACCGACACAAAAACTACTTGAGTGATGATGGACAATTAATACATTGACAAATAACCAATATTATCAAACATAACAATAGGCATTATATGCCGACTACATCGAGGAAAGAGAGAGGGGGATAAATGAGACAGAAAGACTAGCTATAAATGGAAGATGTCAAGACTGGGGAGATCATGAGAGAAAAGAGAGGTGGAAGAGAAAAGTTACAAACATGCAAGGGGCAGAGAAACTGAAAATGCTATTAGCATCCTTCAAAAAGGTTGCAGCTACCTAAACAAGAAAATGATAGATAGAATAACTATAGGTGTAGTCTATCTAAAGAGCTCCAAACCCTTTACTCATTATCAAAACCGGTCTACATCTTTACATACCTCACCATTCATGGCACGTGTTAATGACTTTGCTACTAGTTCTCCTCCCCGCACTACTTTCCCTCAAGCCCAACTCCCAAAACCATGATACAACATTCCATGTATCCAATGCACCATACACTATATATGACACAAGATCCAAAATGTGTTTTTGTATCCTGATATGACCCAAGTAGGTCGTAAGACATATCAAAAATGGCACTAGACTAGACATGTATCCTTTTAAATTTCTTTACAAAGGAAACACTTATCAATAGTTATGATGAGAAAAACACTTCTTTTCTACACACTGACCACGGCCACATTCTTTCAAGGCTCGTGGCTGTAAGATTTATATTTAACTTGTCTATAATTTAAAATTTGTTGTTATTTTGGATAATATCCTTTTTTCATATTGATAATAATGCAGTATTACCCTTCAAGCTGAAAACTGTCTACATCTTTCAGCATATAAGTGACTGATCATTCAAACCTCGTTCATGATAGTTTTTCTTATGTATATTCAAGTTTCAACAATAAATCATTATTTGTACTTGGAAGACAAGTATTATATTGAAGCTTATGAAGAATTGAGAATGTGAGATAGCTGATGCATGGCCAAAAGCCACTGGCAATTTCAATCAGGAGACCATGAATTTTTGGAGAGGAATATTTTATAAAGCCTGTTATTAAATAGTTACAAGATCATACATACCAATCAGAAGTAATGCCACATTTTGACTACAAGGAGATCAAGGAGAAGCTTCTGCCACTGTTGGCAACAATTACAAATAAAGGTAATCACGCCAGTCAGAAGAAGAAAAAGGATAGACTTCTTATCTTCCAGCTTTAAGTTTCAACAATTTGAGCGGTTTAGAATAATGCTAGAAGTTTCCATATATGATTATACTTGCAACTGTTAACTTGGCAATGTGTGGTGTCTTAATCCCATTAATTGCTTTTAGTTTTAGCTACTAGGTCAGCCCATATTTTACACGTGCACATATGTAGCTTATGCCAACCTGCTACTGTAATTTATTGTGTACAACCAATTGAATGAAACATATATGATCCATCTTATATCCCCAACCCCAATTTACTATGAGTTCATGGCTTGTGATTTTCCATTTTAAGAATGCAAATAGAACCTTAAAAGCCTGCCCGAAGTATGGATGCACTTTTAAAGGCCACGTGCGAGTTAAAAATATATAAACTAAAAAGCAGATAATAGACTCATATTGACTGAATACTTCAATGGGCTCGTATTAATTGAAATTTTTAATCTTATGTGCCAAATGTCACAAAATTCAATATACACCTGTTACTTGCAAAGTGTAAACAAGCCCACAGTTTTCCAGCACATACCTTGTAAGGAGCATAATTTCCATGCCATGCAACAACATTGAAAGGAGAGAAATTCTGTTTTGCAGTAAACAGTGAACCTCCAAACTTGTGGACAATAGTGTAGCCAGGATATTCTTTATCCTCAAACCATGCTGTAGGGGTCAGAAAGTCAGGTGGGGAAGCGAGTCCATTTGCACCTATCCACAAAAAGGCAGAAATTATTTCAACTGGAATTTAGTAGAAGAGCACTAGAATGTTGTAGTGCCAGGCTGCCAGTAACTAGACTCTTGAACGATCACCTTCAGCAAACTCATATATTATTTCTACAGTAGCATTATAAAAGCCCCAAAAGCATTTGCATTGGATAAACTTGCATACCAATTGGACCAAGGTCAGGAAGTTGGAAATGGCCATCAAAAACCTCTACAATATACCCCCGTGAGGGCCCATCTGGTAGATCAACAGAATACCGGAAACCTTGTTGCAATACAACTATTTCACCAGGAGATACCTGCAATCTTCCCAATTCTGTCGTTATCCACAATCCTAGAATTCAAGATAGAGTTAGTCAGTTGAAGAAAAAAAAGAATCTACTTGTGCATAAACTTTGAGCAATCCTGAATATGGCAATAAATTAATGTATCATCTATATCTATATGTGACATTTAGAAGTGTTGATCTAAAGATTATTGTCACTTCACTTTCCAATTAATTTAACTGAAAAATCATATACATAACTACCATAAGTTTTTGTTGTTGGAAACTACAATTGAAGCAATTGTTGTATTGTCATTGATGTCAAACCCTAACTGGTAAGACTATTGCTATTTAAGAAAGTACTATATCTATTTGAGTGTTGCTAAGGGGATAGGCAAGGTTGGTAACAACAGCACCTAAGGAAAGGTTGAGTTATCTTGATATTTCAATGAGTACTTGATTATGTGGCACAATGATAAGACAATGTATTGTTTATCTAAGTAAGAATGAAGACTAAACTGGTAGGCTTAACCGAGCAAAAGTGAAGAAATCTAGTTTAAGCCGAGTGTTGTTTATGTCGACTGAGTTAGTATATGCCGAGTAAAATCAGTGTTGACCGAACACCAGTTAATTGCCGAGGAAGATAGTGTTAGCCGAGGAAATAGTTTGTGTTGACCGAGCTTTCTAGAGAAGACCGAGAAGTTGAACACAGTATTGACCGAGCGTCAGTATTTTGCATTTGAGGAAGAATTCAAATTTCCAGCCGACATTGTTGAATTCTTGGATTATGTAAAATGTGTTGACTTTATTTATTGATTGTATGAAAGCATTTAATGCACTGTAAAACATTTTATTGTAAATCTTCAAGAGATTCGAGATATTTCAAAAGGATAGCCGAAGAACATAATGTAGGACGGATTCAATGAATCTGACTTAACCCTAAGATCCACGAAGGAGATTAAGCGGCAAAAGATGTATTAACCTAATAGAGGTAGTATTAAGGAAACCTAAGCGAGAGGTTGAAAAGAGAGAAGTAGATGTTGGAAGTATTGTTGATGTTATTGATTGTCTAAGCAAAAAAGGCTGAAGGAGAAGTGTTGTGATCGCTTGAAGGGTTACGAGCAGATCAGTGATGAAGATGGAAAAGGTTCACAGTCAGTAAGCTAGCATATGTGTACGGAATTGGATCTGATATTTGCAAAGTGAGTTGTATATTTCTCAGATCAATATTACTGCTACTTTCTAACCATTGTAACAGTCAAAATCCTTTTAACAGAGGTTGACCTAACAGTCATAGGTATAAATCCTTTGAACAAGGTTGCATTCTAATGGAGTGTATGTAAATCCTATAACAAGGCGCACTTTTAACAGAGTAGTTTAAATCCTTTAACCGAGTCACACCTGACAGTGTGTTTGTAACCTTTGACAGGGTTGGCTTTTCACCGAGCTCACTTCAGAAGAGTGAACATAATAGCAACATGTTACAAAGTGGTTTTTCCCAAATTGGGTTTCCACTATAAATCCTAGTGTTGATACTTGTGTGAATGTTTTGGTTTGAACATTTCTGTGTTTTACAAGTTAGATGCTATTGGATAAGTGGACTGCACTGTTATATGTTTCTGTTATGCAATCAGTAATGACCGAGTAGATGTTGGTTATTAGATCTGATTTGTTGAAGAGTTTAAAGTTTGTCTTATACATCTGAACCTGAGAACAACTGATTCACCCCCCCTCTCTGTTGTTCTAAATCATATTAACATTTGTACTGAGAAACATGCACCCAGTACAACTTCTATGAACCTCCACTTACTACAGTTGCTTTGTATGTTTATAGTTTATACAGTTTTGTTGGAAAGTGAGCCACCTGAACCAAAAAGATGGACTGCTCACCAAGATG
The DNA here is from genome assembly GCA_027943335.1 of Chamaecyparis obtusa. NCBI lineage: Eukaryota > Viridiplantae > Streptophyta > Pinopsida > Cupressales > Cupressaceae > Chamaecyparis > Chamaecyparis obtusa. The sequence continues at coordinate 712,526 of BSBK01005292.1, forward strand.
GTTGGCAGCTCAGTGTTAGAGCACCCTAGCAAGTAGTGAATGGGAGGTCTTAGGTTCAACTCTTAGCTTGTCCGTGAAAATTTTAATGTGGTATTAGAGCCAAAATTAGTAAAGCTAGGCCAAGCTAGGATCCCCAAGCACTTATAGTATGGCTCAAGAGGGGTGTTTGATTATGATCCGTACTCCAACTAAAGATGGACCAGTCACAAAGAAGGCCAATAGCTAAGTGGTAGACCATCCCAGCAGCAAATGAGAGGTCCTAGGTTCAATCCTTAGCTGGTTCATGAAAATTAAACTAGTTGCCTAGCAGGTTATCAAGGTTCAAAATATACTAGATGAGACTAAAAAATACAAGAAAACAAAATGACAACACTTCCATTTCTGTCAACAAGCAAATCGGTCTACAGGATTATTTCTAAATAGTTTCAAGTGTAATGCTGTATCACAAAAGAAAGTTGATTCCACTAAAATAAATTCAAGTTTCCAACATAAGTCATCTGTCTCAAGCTAGGACATTCAATTTTTCATACACATTGAGGAGACAAGGAAAGGTGACGAATGAAATCTCAGTCTCAAAACTTAGCAACAACGAAAAGCTTTAAAAGGATCAAGGGAGTCTCAAGACTTAGCAACAATGAAAAGCTCTGAAAGGGTCAGGAGGAGGTAATAAAGTCTCAAAAGAAATTTTCCCAAGGACTAATATAAAAAACATCATGTATACATCAAAATATATTTATTTAAAAAATTCTCTAAAACCTATATATAAATATAATAGTTTTAAAATCCCATTCAACCTTGCAGACATTTGAAATGCACATATCAAATAAAAAATACAACATTTTATCCTTGATCCTTCCCCACTTGTTACATTGGTTGTCATGCATGTGTCTCTAACACTGCCTAAAATTATTCCTCCCTTTGTTACTCACACACTACCTCACTTCATCATATCAAGTTACCAAAAAAGTTAAAAACAGGTGCAGGAATGGTTCAGGTACAAAAGAACAGTGACTTTTTAGGATCTTGAGGACAGGTTTAAGTTTTAACTGTTGTCCAAATAATTGCAGGATTATCAGGGTAATATAAAACCTTTGCAAAACTTTATGCTACTGCCCTTAACATGCTTCTTTTTGAACAGTTTGAAGAGAAGGCAATGCAAGCTGGGGATTAAAAAGATTTTACACTTTAGGAAAGATTACTAAACTACTAACTATGTCTTCACTCTTCGAGCATATTGAGGAAGCCAAGCAGTCATTTTGTTGAGCCCACAATCATCTTATTATTTTTTTCAAAAAATTCCTTGATCCAATTCCCAAACATCCCCAGTTCACGAGGATTTAGGGCATTGGTATATCAGTTATATTAATTAACTCCATGGCAAGGTTTCATGGCAGTTGCTGCTAGTTCTAGCCTTCTAGGGATGAGAATGGTCTTTCTAACTGGACCAGAATACCATTGGAGATAAATTGAGATGCCCCCTTTCCCCCACATTATTTGGGATTTGTATGAAATTTTATAAGAAATTCCAATGACACCTTAATAGCAAGTTATTCCTTTTCATAAATAGTGCAATCTTACCAATATCCTTTCCTAAGGATTTGCAAGAGCTTTTATCCTCACACCATCAATCTGATAGATTTTATTGCTTCAATGAATTCTCTATCCACGCTTTATTTCTAAGTTTGCAGTTCGGGTATAGATAGAGGTACAAGAACCCAGTACATGGGCACGGGAATTTTATTTTTTTGGGAGGGGGGGGTTTGGGTCATGGATGGGTGTATGTCTGTGTGTGTGTACAAAAAAATCAAAGAAATATGCAGAATTTTAAAACTAAATCATTTGATAGTATGATACTTCATCATTGATCAATGCCAAATGCCAAAGATAAATATCAAATTCCAATTAATAGTTAAGAAACATGCCATATGATATATCATATATGTCTAGGTTCATGATTCAAATGAAAATCATTACAATTACAAAATTGACAATCAAAAATAGTAATTGTCTTCTATCTTCAATGTAGTTCATCAATCATCAACAGGATTATCAAAAAAATCATCTATTGCATTTTCAGCTGCTGCAAGTTCAAGATCATTTGAACCCAAAGCAGTGCCACTCGTACTAGATGCACCATGTGTAGCTATGTCATCGTCATCACCCATAGTGACTCTAGCAAGATCTTCAATGGTTGCATCCAAGTTGGTACACTCAGGGGCTACATTCCAAAGCTTCGTTACCCTATCCATTTTAGGGTTTTGAAAAAAAAAAGCAAAAATAAGAAACGTTTTTTTATTGCTTTAAGTGCATTTTTGTATGGTATTGCACAGATGTGTTGTGGATAACCCAGGTGCGCCCAAATGCGCACCCAACGCTGTGGATGTGTGGGTTGCGCACCCCACAGCATTGGGTGCACACCGGTGCATGCAAACCTTTACCAGAACATATCTGCATCTAGTGCACAAGGGTAGGGCACAAATCCGCTACCTTAGCTTTATTTCTTCAAAATGAAAAATCCAAACTGGATTTCCACAACCTATACTTACTTGGTCAGCATGCAATTGTTTCTATCAAAGCAAAATATGAGGCCAACATTACAATCACAATTCTACAAGGGGTTATGTGGAGTCATGGTTTTGGATATCTATGATTTGAAATCCATTTTCTGCAAGAGCCAACATCATAGTCATAATTCTACAAGGGTTATCGTTATATGGAGTCATATGGTTTTGAATGTCTAATTTTGGAAATACATTTTCGGAATATTCCTTCAAAGATATAACTAGTTAATGCTGATTTTAAACTCGCTCCTCTAAATGGTTCCAAGATTCACAATACATAACCTATTAAGAGGTCATAGGTGTAGAGAATCATGCTCTAGAATATGAGCATTGAAAACAAAATAATCCACGGGCATTGCTTAATCAAATTTGGTGCTCCGACCTCTACCCTAAGAGCATCTCTATGATCACTTTTTAGTCTTTTACCTCCATGAGATTAAGCCTCCGACTCAATATGTGCCCATGAGAAACATTTGTATATGGGTATTTGGACCTTTTAGGTGATATCCTTATTAATTCAATCTATCTGTAATTTATTGACCAGCTCCCTTCTTATGGGCGCTCATTAGAAGCCCGCTCATATTTTTTCCACACAAAAGGGATGATCAATTAGGTAATCAAGGAGATTTATATCTAGTTCATCCTTGTTACATGAGTTTCCTCTCTCTACTTCAAAATCCATAAAACACCATTAAGCTGAGAGGTTTTTAGAGGTTGTCGATAATCTCATTGCCCATCCAACTATCTAAAGCAATATTAACTACAAGATCTTACAATCCCTCTTCTGTGATTGAGATTAGAGTGTCATCAAGTAGGCATTGACACTAATCATCTCATCCCACGAGGACAAGACACTGTACTTTTAAAAAATGAGAGAAGATACCAAGGTGCACTCCATTTTCATTCGCCCTAACATTTAAGGAACATTCAGATTTTAAGATTTATATAGGGATCTAGGAAGACTCTTTGCTAAGTTCATTCATTATTGGAAACTGGTGCTCAGATCTTTATCTTCAAGAGGTGCTTACCTTAAATTGAAAAAGTCTCATAAGATTACTTGTTTGATTCTTTCACCTCTTCACCAATACAAACAGATAAACTATGGGCATTGAAAATGTAGCCTTATGAGTTAGCATACCCATTCATAAGTTTTTGTGACACTATGCAGCTAGACTACTTCCAACTATTGACATACATGGCCAGATACCTCTGCCTACACCTAGTCCGAACCTTGTAAACAAATGCGCATTACTAAATTTCTTTCATCCTTTCAAAAACTGACCTTGCATGTTAAGGTAGCTTAAGGAATACAACTGGTACAAGGTTTTGACAAGAAGTTCCTAACATTCATCTTAGATTAAGCGGTCAGGTCCTCTTATGCTGATTGTTCTCTTGAGAGCATCATTCACCTGGCTCTTGTCCAACAGCAGTACTGTTGGCTCAGGAAATGAGAGTGACTTGTTCTCCTTTACTTGCAAACTATTGTAATCACATAGCAAGGGGCTGTTTCGTAGTTGACTCCACACACTATGCAAGACTAACCTACTCCATCTGATAGATATCATGCATTTCAACCGACCTTCTTATTTTCTGTATTCTTCACCATGCAAATATCATATTAAGCCCCTTAGAGTAAATATGTCATGAACCTTGTGCAAGATTGTTTCACATGGTACAAATGCTAGGCAATGATTTGAAAGGTCGTGTTCATAGTAATTTTCTGTTTTAATTAATGTGGCAAGTGTGGTTGAAAATCTCAGCAAATATGATATCAACGGGGACATGCTTTCCATGAACAGACAAAATAGGTTAGAGATTAAAAAGTGCCCAAATCCTATTTTAGGTATCACTCATTGATCTCATAAGCATTATGTTAGTCCAATGATTTTTTTATGAATACAACATGGTTACGCAAATATTAGCATCTCTACCCTTAGGTAGCTGACCACAACACACAATGTACACCTATACCAAAGGTTTCCTTCAGCTAAGCTGCCATGACTAAGAGGTCCATTCCATCAGCAACCCATGATCAAACTTGGACCTTATCATACCTCTAGGGATTTGTACCTTGGTGGGTAGTGTTACACACCATCATCCCCACTGATTGGGGTACAACTAATAGCATTGAATCTTGTTCAGTCCTCACCCAAACTCATGAGTCTAGGTCCACAGCAACCCCAAAAAGTCTATAACTTTGACTCATGAATCCACCATGCATTGCACCTAGACTCACGATTCTTTGCAGACTCACAAAATGCCCATGCTTAAAAATCATGAAAAGGATCACTTAAAAATAGACCCATCAAATGTAAACCTAAAAGGCCCCTAGAGACATTAAAATACATTCCATTTTCTCTTTTATAATATGCACCCTTGTTTTTCTTTTTGTATTTGTTTGTTTGATAGAGTTTGATACAAGGAGATAGAAGCAAATAGAAGCAGATAGAAGTGCAGGAATGTATCGCAAGATATACAAATTTATAACAGCAAATAAAAAAGGAAATTGCTTGCAAATTCAATGCCCACAACCAACTATATTTTGAAAGCTCAATACAAAAGTGAAACTAGAGATACCTAGATGATTAAATCTCATTACACCCATTTGCTGATAATATAAAATATTAAGCAATAGCAACAATAACCAGCAAATTGGGGTCCCAAAACCCTAGGTGCCAGTAAGAAGCACTTCCAGAATTGAATATATGTTCTTTAACCCTAGTAGTAATAAATGATTTTATGAATTGTATCTTCAATAACTGTCTGACATGATTGCAGGATCTCAACTAGAATTTATCTTGCTTTTACATTATTTGGGTAAAGTTATATCTCTAACTATATTACGTTCCTTTTTCTTATTGAACTTGTGATTCTAGGGCAAAAAATAGGGTAATCCCAAAAGGGGGCATTACAATTGGTATTAAATCAATAATCCTACCAGACTTCGGGACAAAACTAATTTAACCACCATCTAATTAGGGTTATCTATTCAGTCCTCTTTTTATGCAGGTCAAAAATAAAATCAAGTATGCTAACATTGCATTTCTATATGTATGTGCCTTTAACTACCTTGTGTCTAATATAAGCATGCTTACTCTGTATGTACTCTATATGCATGCTCTTCTCATGTATGCCTTGTGTTTGCTTTACAATTAAAGTGTCTTCAACATGTTTACTCCATAAAAACCTTTCTCATGTATTGCTCCTGACCTTACATGTTTGACATGTATACTTCATGCCTTACATGTATTTATGTGTATTGCTTCATGCCTTAAATTTATGGCATGTATACTTCACGCCTTACATGTATTTATGTGTATTGCTTCATGCCTTGTATGTCTAACATGTAAACTTTATGCCTTATGTGTATTCTTTCATGCCTTACATGTCTAATGTGTATACTTAATGACATATGTGTATTTATATGTACTGCTTCACGCCTTATATGTCTAACATGTATACTTCATGCCTTGCACATATTTTTGTGTATTGCTTCATGCTTTCATGTCTAACGTGTATACTTCATGCCTTAAGAGTATTTATGTGTACTGCTCCATGCCTTACATTCTAATGGTAATTGTATATTAAGTAATAAAGATGAAGGTTACATTATATAGGCAATTACATTATGATGTTTCTAAAAGAAACAAATGTAAACTGAGGACAATATTAGAAACTCCTAAACTAATTAAGACAACAAAGATGACCATTAAAGAAACATTACAATATTTTAATACCCTCCCTTAATCACCATCATTCTAACAACCCTATAGAAGACATAATCTGTAGGTCTTTTGGTCACAATTGCATAGAAGGCTGCCCCTTCTCTTCGGAATGCTCTGCAAAATGAGCCTACTGATAAGACCCTCAATTTTGCAAAACTTTCGAAAATGACTAAGATAACCAAAATCCTTCTAAACTGATGTTGTGAAACAAAATACCCTTCCCTGAAGCCAGAGTTACTGAGAACAACTTCTGAAATTGAAACCATGATTTTGAGGAGAAAATCGCCAAACTTGAGCTGCTTTAAAAAAATCACAAATTTGTTCAAAAAATCGCCAATTTTTTTGTATATGAGTACTACAATTCAAAATTGACAGCAAGAAACCACGATTTTTGTGGAAAAAACTAACAAAACTCTCCAATGATTTTTTTTCGGAAAAAAAAAACAAAAACCTTGAGACTAGCAATACCAATCATGATTTTAATTGGAAAATCCAGAAGACCTAGAAATAATTTTTGAGAAAATAAAAAAATCAAACACAATTTTTTAGGAGAAAAGTCAATCAAAACCAAACACGATTTTGAGGAGAAAATCAATCAAAACCTAAACATGATTTTTGAGGAGAAAAATCGATCAAAACCCAAAACATTGAAATATCACTCATGATCCTACAAAGAAAGAACCTTAGTGAGTAGTTGGCACAAAATTTGAGACACAGATCAGCATACAAAACTTCGTTTTGAGAAACCCTTGTACAAAACATTTTTTGTGGAAAGAATCATGCAAAACCCACAATTTTTTTAAGAAAAAATTATAAAACCCAGAATAAATTTTTATGGAAGAAAATTATAAAACCCCTCCAAAACCTTTTAAGGGCAAAAATTATAAAACTCAGAATTTTTGTTTTTAAGCAGAAAAATTTACAAAAACCCACCATTGATTTTTTATGGAGAAAAATTAGAAAAACCAACAAAAAACAGAGAGCCCTCCCATAACTGCGGGAAAACCCTAAAAATAGAAGTCGTGGGGATTCATAATCCAAACCACTCCCGATTTTCAGAGACAAAAATTCCCATGATTTTTTAATTAAAAAATTCATTCAAAAAACTCCAAAAATTATTTAGGATCAGACCACGAAATTTTAAAAAAATTCGCCAAACTTTTAAAAAACCCATTCAACCCGCTCTAATACAATGTAATGCTAATTGTATATTCAATAATGAAGATGAAGGTTACATTATATAGGCAATACAATACGATATTTCTAAAAGAAACAAACATAAACAAAAGACAAAATTACAAACTACCTAAACTAATTAAGATAACTAAGAAGACCACTAAAGAAATATTACAATATTTCAGTGTACATATCTGACAAGTGACGTGTATACTTCATGCCTTATGTAAATTTAAGTTTATTGCTTCATGCATTACATGTCTGATGTGTATACTTCATGCCTTACGTGTATTTATGTGTATTCCTTCATGCCTTACATGTCTAACATGTATACTTCATGCCTTACATGTATTTATGTGTATTGCTTCATGCCTTACATGTCTGACATGTATACTTCATGCCTTGCATAAATTTATGTGTATGGCTTCATGCCTTGTGTGTCCTATGTGGATGCTTCATGTATTACATGTATATCTTATGTGTATGCTCTATGTTTGTCATGTTTTCAGCATGATTACTTCATGTATGTGTTTGCCTTTCCTAAGGTATGCCTTGCGTCTTAAAAATGCTTTGCATCAGGTCTGATGTGTTTCCAGCAAGTTTATTCCATATGTGTTTTATGAGTACTTGTGAGTGTTCAAGAGTTGTATTCTTGCATTCAAATTAAAATGGGGTACATATTTTAGATTACCAAGACCGCAAACATGAATCTCGCAATCCCCTAAATAACATTGGTAAGACACTAAAGGATTGTCGGACATGAAAATGCCATGAAAATCTATGGGGTGTATGCCAAGGGATAGAAAGGAAGAATACAAATACCCTAACACCATGAAGTGATAGTGTAAGCACCTAATGAGTATAGTAAGTCTACCTATAAATTGTCATAAAGTAAATCAGTTGAGAAAAAATAACCATTCACAATCTATTCATGGCAAACAATAGCAGGGTGCTAAGTCACAGGACAATAGCCATAAAATCATGAAAGGTGCAGTCTATATTAGCAGTACCACTCCATAGGGCACACCTGGAGCAAGATTTATTAACTTCACAAGTTATAACAACTTCTAGACCTTTCTAATTGATCAAATGCCCTTAATAAGGCGGTACAGCTGTTTGTACATTGTTAAGAGATTTATCACTCTAGTTTCTCAATTTTGCCTTAGATATAATCATCCGACGGCTTTTAAAGCATGACATATCTATCAAGAATAGTGTGTAATGGAGTAAAACATCACACACATACACCCCTCAAAATCACTGCCGCTGTCATAAGTTGAACTTGATACTCTTGGTACCAAGATCTCTTCTATTTCCTGACCCTAAAGAATGCTTATAAATTAATAAACTGAAACATCACTAAGACCATATTTAAAGTACAAAAAATAGTTGGAGATAGTAATCTGTCACTATTCTTATACAGTCAAACTCATAACCTTTTACAATTGTGTTAGGGTATAACTACCATGCAAACCATGGGATTCAATGAACAAATTCCTAACATGATATGGCCTCTGTTTTATGAAGTATAATTGCCATTTCACACTTTTATCTGGTATACATAATATAGCTATTTCATGATGTGATAAGAAATCAATAAAGAAACTGAAATGCATCTATGATGGAGGATTACTTAGCTCTCAAACAATGTTTATGATCCAAAATAATATTATTTAATTCTTACCACCTATGAAGAGATTGTATTGTAGAAAAATGAAAAATTGCCCATTGAAGAAACAGGGAATCATTCTTAATAAGGAAGACGATATCGTCTACAATGCATCACCATAATATTTGCATCTAGGAAAAGAAGACAAGCATTAATAGAAGACATTGCCAATTAAGGTCATAAACGTGTGTCATGTTTCTAATCCTCATCTTAATATATGGAAATTTCCTGTTCTTACCTTGCCTGAGAAAGTAAATCAAAGCAAATTCTTGATAGATGCAGAAATTGAAATTTTGATTGTCATCCCTCAATTGGTTACAAACTATGCTATTACCAAATAAGAAAAATTTGAGTTACAGACCTTGCAAATTCTCAACTCTTGTTCACATTATTGAGAATTAATGGGACGCCCCACTTCGGAGTAAAGACAAAAGCATATCTTGGTTTAAATTTGCAGATTGAGTTAATATCAGAGTTGTGCAGCATAAGTTAATTATATACCATGGAGGATCTAGGGATGACAAATCTCCAAGGGTTAGTTGAGGGACCCTCACATTGAAAGACTTGGATAAAATTGACATTACTTGAGGACAAGAAATTTTCTGAAGGGTGGACTGTCATGCCCCACCTAAGGTTAATACAAACCACAGCACTAAAAGTGAACAGCTTAAAGAATAAGAAGCTGACATAGGGTTTAAATGCATGTAGTAAAAGATGATCATTAGATAACTATGGGCCAACTCCTTTGTGAGAACACAAAAAGCACATTCTAAATTAGATAAATATTGATTTCTCATGCCCTGGCCGACCTAACTTGAAGGGAAATTCATTTAATTTGTCCTTTCATTTTGGGCAACTAATGAAGGCCGACCTCCTAGTGTGAAGCACCCAACTTTAGGCAAAGCTATTTAATTAATAAAAATATATTTTTTGTCTTTCTGGCCAACCTGGTTTAGATAGTTGTGACCATTGGAAGGGATACAATCCCTCCATCATCAAGTGAAGGCTATTTAAGGGGGAGCTTTGATTGACGAAAGCAGAAAAAATCAGAAATCATTATTGAGAAGAGCAGAAACAGCATTCATCAGTGCAATCACATCAAATTAGAGAAGGAACAAGAAGTTGATCAAAACAAAGAAGTACAACAGCGAGTAAGGAAGAACACCAGATCAGCAAATAGAGAAAGAGACTTGATCAGATATCACTGGTTGGATATACTGGATCCTATACCATTCAGAAAAGCAGACTTCTTACCCAACCAAGTTAGGTATGTGATATAAATAAATGATGTAATATATCAATAATCTTAAGCTTGGTATGCAACATGGTGATGTTGTATAGATAATTCCTCACATAATGATAAACGCAATACTGGTAGATGACATGATAGTATTTTTGGTATATAATCTCTCTTATATGAATATATGCAATATGATAAGACATTTTACTCCCACACACATAAATGTGAAATATTTAGATTTCCTAATTTTCATCACCATGCTGCGAGCAATCATGTCGTGATGAGGAAGGAAATACAAGGAGGGAGAAACTGATATGAGGTCCTCTTCTAAGTAAACCACCTCATGGTGGATGACTGGCGGCCTACCACATGAGGCCAAGAGGAGCAAGGTGTAGACCACCCTTGGGCTTAGATGGGAAGGGTGCTCCAGGCACCCTATTGTAGTTTTCCTCCGACTATTGGAATGGATTCAAAGGAGTCTCAATCATAGAAGGGCAAATAAGGTGGCATGAATAAGGAGCGCAGGTACAAGCTTCCTCACTAGGTACACCACCTCATGAAGGATGGATGGTGCAAGGCCACATGAGGCCAAGAGGGATAGTATATCTGCTCTTGTGCCTAGTGTGAGGATCACTTCAGGCAGCCTATCATATCTCCTTATCAAAGCCCCATTATGGTTGAACCCAAATAAGGAATTATATATATTACACCATTAAGATGATTGTGAATATATGTTCTTTAACCCTAGTAGTAATAATTGATTTTATGAATTGTATCTTCAATAATTGTCTAACATGATTGCAGGATCTCAACCAAGATGCCTTTAAATTCTTTGGGTAAAGATATATCTTTAGCTATATTATGTTCCTTGTTTTTATTGAGCTTGTGATTCTGGGGCAAAATATAGGGTAATCACAAAAGGGGACATCACACTTGTGTTGAACAAATATGTCTAATTTTGTTTCTTGTCATGTGTGTCCTACTCGGGTTTCCTTGAAGTTCTCCTAGCTGAAGGGTTTGTTTGAGAGCAAGCCCTATGAGGTGAGCTCCAATTGCCCATATGGAAGATTCTTGTTTATCTATAGGTTTGGTGGATTCACTAGGAGCATACCTTGCCATTGAGATGGCATTACTCATCTTCAATATTTGGGTTGCATTTTAATGTGGTTGATACTAGATTTAGTTAGTTAAACTTATTAAAGTGAATGGTAACGCAAATTAGTTAGGGTTAGTTGGTTTTAGGTATTTGGTCATGCCTTGATGGTGTGACCACCCCACTCTCAATTAGAAGCCTAGAGGGAGATTGTGCTTTAGGAAGGTCCTCAAAGTGTTTTGCATTTAGACAAAAACCCCTAATTAGCTTAACTATCATTGTAGGTTGTGCAGAAGGAATTTCATAACACCCACTCACGTTATTTCTCCTTCCCTCACTCTTAGGTGGCATGTCTATGATGACGTTGCACATGCAATGTCAACAAGTGTGTTCATTATCTACTATGTTAAGCATAGTAGACATTGTTGGCTAATGTTTTTGCAAAAAAATAATTACTTCGAGTTTCATGTCCACATGTAAAATGTGGGCATGATATCCTATAGTTATTTATACTATTTACTACTGCTTCCAAGTTCTTTTCTGTTTTCAGAATAAGTTTTAGCCAAAGTCCCCACCATGCCCTAACTTGGCCATAGGAACTTGGTGTACTTAAATTTCACATATTTCCAAGTACCCTTTTGCAGAACATGGTACAGCATAGGAAAAAAGCATTAAACATATCCTGGAATCTTGTAAATACAATTAGAACATAAAACCAGGAGATCAAGTCCAGGAAAAAGGAAACTGCACACTTTCATACATTCAGTTTTTTTTTTAAATGATGGAACCTGAAAGATAAAACTTATACGAAAGAAAAGGTAGTCTGGACAAGCAGGACTGATACACAAATATGTTGTTCTTAGTTATCAGATTGCTCTTTGAGAGATAGAAATTATAAATAAAATCTTAAGGACTGAAGTCCGAAATAAAGAAATACAAAAATCCTAAAGAAGTTGATAAAGGTCTTAAAAAGATGTCATGGATTCAAACAAAGAAGCACAAAAACAAAAAATTTGAATAAAAATTATTTTACAATATTATGGTTTTTCTGCTGCATCCACTAATGAGCACTCTCACACTATTTGCTTCTTAATCAAGATTCTGCTCAGATTAGAGTCTTTAAAAAAATCAACTGAATTAGAGAACCACGAAACTCCATATAAATAACATAAGTTCCCATCCTATTTGAAAGATAACTTGTACAAATTTTGGCAACAATAACGATTACACTAAAAGATGAAATTATTAGAATAGCTAGTATGTTCTTGCAAAGATATCAACTCAGGAAATATTAAATGCAAAACTATGATCCAAGACAGAGACGATCCAAAATGCCACTTACTTCCTTGTTGAGGAACTATCAAAAAATCTCCATCAGCATTTGCAAATGCACAGCCTTCCATAGATACATTTGCAGCATACCTATAAACATAATTCCATAAAAATGCACAACATGAATTATCTAAATCCACAGTTAAAATTTCCACATCATCTACTTCATTTTTTTCAGGTGAAATGGGCTTGAATAAATGTCACAAAACAAAGGAAACACGGGTTTTGATTATAATATAATGAGGCTAGATCTAGACAAGTTCAAATCCAAAGTGATTGCTTGCCATAGACTACAAATTCAAAAGCAAAAGAGTCTTTCAGTACATACTGACAAATGTATTTTATAGAGACAACCTTCATAACAATAGAAGCAATATTTACAAAGGGAACTATAAAATCTTAACTTCCTGTGCACAGTAAACCAATATTTATTATGTGGGAATGAGTTTGGACAATATGGGCACCTTTAAAGTTATAGTTTCCCTAGTCTAGTTGATCAAAACAATCAGAAATCAGCCCAGACACCCCTTCATTTATATATACATTATACATATCCTTCTTAAGATTTTGAATGAGACTCTGTTCCTTGACCTAGAAGACTCTCTCAGTTAAAATGGCCTTTCAATTATCGCCAAGTTCATATCCATTAGATCTGTTAGCAAAATGCTTATGGATGTAAAAGAGGTCATGCCATGTCCTCCTTCATTGCCTCTATTGGTGATTCTTATTAGTTACCAGGTGCATTATATTTATCAAAGGGGCACCTAGTTACAAAATTTAAAAATAGCTTGATGTAAGCCCTAAACCAACAACTAAAATGGAGACAAAAGCCATTTCCATCACATAGATAGATTGTTAAGCATCCATTATCATCATGTCCTTTCCACGGGTACGGACATCTCATTCTTCTCATTCACAGCCAGTCTACGCTTGTCAGTTGGGATAAAATGCACAGTTGTTCAAGGTAGGTTAGAAGGATTAATGCCAATTAAACTATCAGCTCCACTGTTGAGTAGAAATTGAGCAAATATGGGATTGCTCAAAAAAAGGTTGAGTCACAGAATAAGTTAGAAAACACACATATTGCCAAAAGCATATGATGAAAATTTATGATGAAGGTGATGTACAAAAGACAATCGTGGGATGAGATACAGAGAAATAGTCCAATTACATGATGATAAGTAGAAGAATAAAGAAAGGTAACATTTAGAGGGCCAGGACTATTTATATTGGAATCCGAAAAACAATACTGCTACATAAAACCAAGGTGAATAATAAGGAAAGAGTGCTAACAAATAGATGGTTAGGACCATAAATGTTTAAAAAAGATATTTTAGAATAGATCAACATTAATGACACTGATGAATGGTGAACCCAGTAGATAATGGATCAAACACTTCCTAATTGAAGTTCTACCATCCATTATGTTAGAGCTAAATATTTCGCCTCAAGTTTCAACATAATCTTACTGAGAGGAAAGAAGCTAACTTCATAAAGAAACAATTGAAGGAAGCAAGGAGGACCTCTTGGTCTGATAGAAATGAAGAACCATGGGTTCCCTAATTTCCAACACAGTAGTTAAAGAGTAAAAACATCACTTGTCCAAGTATCATGAATAAGGGCTAATCATGATATTACAGGTCAAAGATCAGCATTCAACGGAGCTAATAAATCCAAATCGCAATAATGATCAATCAAAAGCAAAATGTATCAACCACCAAGGTGAAATGAATTTATTTATTGTCAACAGAAGCTACTTGAGTCTGATATTTGTATCTAAGGTATTTGTTTGCAGAAAGTGGTCATCACTGAATGAAATGCTATTTAACAGTAAAGATTGTTTTTTGAAATAATGTGATGCCCTCCTTTGGAATATTACTGACTTGTGACTTTAAAAATATTTACTCAAAATATGACAATACATTCATCAAAAATTACAATGTTGGATATATATTCAGGTCAATAGATTGCAGCACAATACCCAATGTTGATCAAGTCGTGAATTACCCGTAACTACCTTGCAAATCTGCTCAGCTAAAAAGCCCCGTCCCTAACTCAACAATGACAAAACCAAGGACCCGGTCCCTAGTTTGTCAAAGGTAGGAAAAAACCCCATCTCTCCAAACCTTAGCTCACCCTGCAAGCCCAGATCCCATCTGGGTTGGAATTCAAAACTGATGACTTGGTGTATTTGCTACACTATTGCTGAATAATATTTCTTGATGGATCGACAATTAATCCCTTCAATTATATTTGAATACTTTAATGAATGCTTCTCTAATGAATTTCTGAAGTTATATGCATTGCTGAGTATATTTCTGTATTTCTGGTCTAAATCAATGATCTGATTTGTTTATAGAGCTTGTAAATGATTGTTAGTTGATTTTGAATTGATTGATATTTGAATGATTGATGTAAGTGTGATTGATTGATTGATTGCTGGTTTGTTTGCTTGATTTCTTTTCCCAATTGATGTTTGATGGATGATTGAATGATTTCCCATGATATGATGATGTGATGTATTGGTGAGTAATGATTTTCAGGTTGATTCTTGAAGGGGTTTCTGATTATATATATAGCTGAATGAATTGATATTTGATAATGAATTTCCTGAATTAATATGCTGAATTGATCCTCAAATTGATATGTTGAATTGATTGTTGATGATTCCCTTCATGGATGAATTGTTCTCCCTTTTATATCATCAAATTGGAGGGAGTCACACCTCTTCATC
The DNA here is from genome assembly GCA_027943335.1 of Chamaecyparis obtusa. Classification (NCBI taxonomy): domain Eukaryota; kingdom Viridiplantae; phylum Streptophyta; class Pinopsida; order Cupressales; family Cupressaceae; genus Chamaecyparis; species Chamaecyparis obtusa. Next base: position 728,056 of record BSBK01005292.1, read on the forward strand.
TGAACCATTTCCCTTGCAAGAGCTACACCTCCTTGTAATCAAGCACTGCCTTGTTATGTTTATTGTATTTTAATTCCATGCTAATCACTGCCAAGTAATATCCTTGTTTAATTTAATTGTATGTTTTGAGGGATCGCTGCCAATAATGTTTAATTAATATTAATGTCCTTTTAAGTGAATCGCTGCCCTTTTCCATGTTGGTATTTTTCAGATTCTACCAAGGAATAAACAAACTAAGCACAGAAGAAATGATAAAGAGCAAGAAAAGATAGTACCCAATTTGATCTTTGAACTTCGTCCTTGGAGACTTCAAATCTGAACCTTGGGATCTTCAATCTTGTCCTGATTTAGCCTTCTATTAAATTTGCCATAATTGTCAAATCTAGGGCTGCAATATCAGCCCTTATATTGTCCTTCTAGGGCTGCACAATACTGCCCTAATTCGCTCCTTTGGGGCTGTTATATCTCTGCCTTGATCTACTCCCTCTAGGGCAGTTAAATATCTCCTTTAGGGCTGTTATATCTCTGCCTTGATCTACTCCTCTAGGGCAGTTATATATCTATGCCCTAATTCGCTCCTTTAAGGCTGCAAATAACTCTGCCTAATTCGCTTCTTAATGTTGAATGGATGAACTTGTAAATCTGCTCAAGTACTTATCACATTATGTTTTCGGTGTGTTCTTTGAGCAGATTTACAATCTCTATTTATACACATTAAGGGTGACTCTTCAAGAGTCACAACCCTTCCTCAAGGCTGGCTGACTTGTACCTAATAATTAATCCAAGTCGGCCCTTATTTTCATTTAATTTATTATTATAATTATTTCAAGGTCAAAATATTAACACTCCCTCTTGATCTTGAGAATAATGAAGCCCATGAAAATAACACTCTCTCTAGGACTTGAGAGAAGGATCAACCTATAGATCTACCATCTATAGGACTCAAAAACATAACTTCAATGGATGCCTTATCCAATAGTGCCATAGATCTCACATCTATGAAGGTGGATCTCTATCTATCAGATATGATGAGAAGACAAATGTTCTTCATTATACCTCAACCATACATCTCATATTTATATGAGAAACATCATCTCATGTGATGCTTACCATCCAAATGTGGATCTCCTAGATCCTTTGGTCTCCTAGACCCAAGAATATCAGTCCATGATATCCATGGTATCATCAAGTCCATGATGTATACCATCCAATTTGTGGATAACTAAATCCATGAGTCACCAAGACTCAAGAGATGTCAAATCCATGACATCATACCAACATCAAGTACATGATGTTTTACTATCCAGATGTGGATTTCTCAGATCCACGAGTCCCATGACTCAAAAATTTAGAATATCAACTATATGATATTCATGATATCATCAAGTCCATGATGTTACCAAATACTCAATTGTGGATCCCTGATCCATGAGTCTCCAAGACTCAAATGATATCAACTCCATGATATCCAAAGCATTGGTCTCACGAATATCAAGTCCATGAATTCACCAAGTGCTCGAAGCAATGGTCTTTTGACATCAAATCCATGATGTCTCACCGATTGCTGGGAGTAATGGACTTTTGACATCAAATCCATGATGTCTCACCGATTACTGAGAGTAATGGACTTTTGACATCAAATCCATGATGTCTCACCAATTACTTGGAGTAATGGACTTTTGACATCCAATGATGTCTCACCAATTACTTAGAGTAATGGACTTTTGACATCAAATCCATGATGTCTCACCGATTACTAGGTGTAATGGTCTTTTGACATCCAATGATGTCTCACCCATTACTAAGCAATGGATACCTGATCCATGCGAATGTGGACCCCTGATCCACGAGTCTCCTGGACTCATAAGAAAAACATAAGTATATCCAAATGAATAACCATATAAACAAAACCTCATCTCATGAATCTACATAAGTTAGATTAACAAATAAGATTCAAGGAAGTATGATTCATTCATTAAATTATGCTTCACAGCTATCCAACATAATTTATTCAGCACCTAAAGATAACCAACATCTAACCAGATGTAGTGTGAACACAACAAGATGCAATGAATGTTCTTAGATAACAATATTAACTCTAACATATGCCAATGTAAGAATGTTCCAACCAATAATGTATGTATCTGAGCATAAGGAACACAGTAACTCGCATCTAACAATCAACTATGATTTCCCATAACAAAGACAATAAATTAGAGAATATATACAAATCAATGTCAACATATTCCAATGCTAACATAAACCAAGAGATGTATAAAATCTCCTAATATGTTCACATATAAACAGCATAAACAAGGAAAAGTGAAAAACATAGAATATGCCAGTCAGAATATAGTGTATGCTCCCAAAAGTTATGAATGTTGTCATCAGAAATATGACAGAGCCACAGCATAAAATATAAACAAGGATGCAGATGAAAGCAACCAGCAGGAGTTTATAACTTACATGATACGTGAGCCCATTAAACTCCCTCTCAAATAGCAACTCCCTCTCAAAGTGCAAAGTGCTCTGATCCTGGTACATTTAACTCCACAAAGGATGCTTGAAGGTTGTTCCTTTCAGGACAATTTACAGCAATATGACCAAACTTCTCAAATTTAAAACATTTGGTTTTAGAGAAGTCCTTCTTGAAAGGTTTCCTTTTCTTAAAGTGTTTCTTTCCCCCTTTGGCCTTTGAACTTCATTCATTTCCGTTCTCTTGATATTCCCTCTTCCTTTTGAAATTTCCTGCCTCCCCCTTGAGTTTCGGGAGAAAAGTACTTGAATGTCTTCCTTGAAGATTGAGCCTCTTGATATTAATCTTGCTTCTTCTTAAAGACAATCGGTCTTTAGTGTATGCACCCTAAAATGGTCGCCTAGACTTTGGGCCCCATTTATTCAATTTATCAATCCTGAATCATTTTGATCAATAATCAATATTTTCAACAATATCAATTTCTTGATCAAGTCTTAAAATTCGATCATATATTGGATTTTTATCCTTGGGCTAACCATTTACCCTAAGTCTTTATTTGATTAAAAGGAATATTTCCTCCCCTTTTAATTAAATAAAAAGCCCCCACTTTCCTCTTATCCTAAGTTGCACAAATAAAGTATTATTCCTATTTTATAAAAAGGGAAAAAGCACTTTTTGTCTCACATGAGGCTCAAAAGTCAACACTTCACTCTCATTGGAGGATACTTGTGCACATGGATTGCTCCTCTTTCAAGCTCCACCGCTGATTAAGACTTTTTGCCTCTTAATCTCCATGGTCCATTTCACCTCATTTCTTATAAAAGGAGAGCTCTCTCCTCCATTTGGATATCCACTTGTTTTATGCTAATGTTATGCTGCAGGTTTTAGGTGCATTTGGAGTTTGAAGACATTGAAGACTTGTTGCATTTCATTGTAGTTGCATATTTCTTTCATAGTTGCATGATAATGGCATTGTTAGCTTAGTTTCCTTTTATGCAATAGAATAAGCTCACATAGTCTAAATAGGAAGGCTTGGTAATACTTGTTCTTTCCTTTCATAGCATAGTTTGTACTTTCCTTTCATAGCTTAGATTGCATTCTCATTTAGATTTGCATTGCATTGCATATTTGATTCTTGGAGATATTGGCACTCTTGCCCTTATCTTCAACCTTGAATCTCTCATTGTATGGTTGACTAGCAAGGTCATATGCTTCATAGCTCTAGCTGAGAGCAAACTTGTAATTCCCTTGCAACTCCATGCATAGAGAGCTATGAGCCGCTTTGTGAGGCCTCACTCTTGAGCAACCTTGCATGTAATGGTTCATAGAAGTGCACCATTTTAGTGTGTACATTTCTGGCGCCCACCGTGGGGCTGAGTAGATTAGCTTTGTCCCTTTAATTCTGCATTTTCCGTCAAAATTTTCGTCAATTTTCGGCTTGGTTTTCAGTCTCTGGTTTTCTGTCTCAGAGTATCGCGCGATACTTCTCAGAAATATCGTGCGATATACCTTTGTATAGCGGTGCGACACTTCGCGCGAGAGAAGAATCGCCCGCCAGTACTGAGAAATATCGCCTGTTATCGGGCGAAGTATCGCTCGCCCATAGTGAGAAGTATCGCGCGACTGAGAAATATCGCACGACTATAGGAAACTGTGTAGCGCGATACTGGTGAAGTCTGAGAAATATCGCCTGGTCTGACAGAGACTTGCATTTCCAGTTTTCTCATCCGAATTTGATTATTTTAGCTTGCTGTTTTGTTTTGCTGTGTTTAGATAGGTCTAAACCGCATCTTTTAGCTTAAATCTAACAGTTTATTGCATGTTTACATTTGGATTTTGATTTTGCTAACCTTGTGGGTCTAACAAGTTGTGTTTGTAGGTGCTCTCATTTGCTTGAAAATTGCTAAAAACGCATGTCAAAGAGGGCTACTAACAATTTTTGTAGGGCTGCCCAAGCATAAAAACAAAAAAAAAAAATTTCTTGCTTGTTTATTTGCCTTCCTTTCAAGTGTGGCATTCACTAATTGTATTAGGAATCTTTAAAACCTTGTGAAAGAGATTTTGAGGTGGTAGGAGAAGTATGCTCTTCACCTTTAGGTGAATCAGAAAATCTTGACCCATCTTAAGGTTTTGGAAGCAAGGGAGTAATTGAATCTCTTTGCTTGGTGTGTTTGGGAGAAGTTTTGAGATAGGGGAGTATGCTCTTCACCTTTTAGGTGAACCAAAAACCTTGAACCTCATAAATTATCCATTTTTGTTTAGTTTAGGAATCCTTTAGCGGGCTTGCTCTTGAGCAATCAAGAGGAACGACTCAAGTGGGGACAACCTTGTCATCATTTTCTTTGGTGGCAAGTGATTCCAACTCACTATAATCTCAAGGCTATCAAAGACACCAAAAACCTTGGTAGACATAACACTTGTCTTTGTTTGGTGTGAGTAGCTCATGGGATTGCGACCATGGGGAAAACATTGAACAAGAATGCTTAAGGTACTCTTGAGGCCGTGAGGTCCTAGTCCTTTATGAAGAGCAAGAGGGGTGTTGTGAACGGAAATCCTTATTAAGAACCATTAGATAGAAGCCACCTTATTTTAGCCGCTTATCTTCTTAGTGCAAGGATTGATCCAAGTGGTTTACCCGGATCACCTTAAGATACTCACCATATGTGTCCCTTTGGTTGTGTCATTTGACATTTCCATGACAAAGCCAACATCTCTTGTGGGTAACCACTTGGTGTGAGGCGAGGGGGCATCAAGTTGTGGGCTAAGTTGGTAAGTATTGAGCCTTGACTTTTTAGGATAGATTTGCTTGAATTGTCTTCGGTTGTGTGATACCAGTGCAAACGTTCTTACATACAAACAATCGGTAGCATTCATAGGGTGTTGTTTCAATTCTGATATCACAAGCGTTTGTCTTGGCAAAGTTGCTTTTGCCCTTGTTTCAAGTGTTTGAGACCATGTTTTAATCCCTTACTATTTGCAAACTTGCCGAAATTCTGCTGATATTGTGACTGAAACCGAAAACATCAACCCTCAGACTGGAAATTTTGACCAAACAGACCCAAAAATGCAAATTTTACACAATTCTGGTCAAGAGTTAAACAATTCTGCAACAGTATCGCGCCCTGTAAAGCGAAGTATCGCGCGATACTTCGCGCTTGCTAGAAATATCGCCCGCTTTGAAGAGAAATATCGCGCGATAGTTCGCCCCTGACGGACTATCGCCCGACCTGCCTGGAGTATATCGCCCGCCAGTGTTGAGGTATATCGCCTGGCTTCGAGCGAAGTATCACGTGGTTATAGGTTTATCGCCCCAGTAGCCTGGAGTATATCGCCTGGTTTATTTCTGCCGTGCTTAAATTTTGGTCAGTTTCAGTTGCTGTTAACCAAGCTAGGTCTTAGAGTAGGCTTCTCACCCTGACGTTTGAGGCCTATCTTGACTCTAAATTTCTGGTTTTAGTCCTCTGGGATAGCATCATTTGATTTACGAAATCACCTTGAAATAATTGCCAAATTAGAAGGTCATTCTTGGTGCCAAGGTTCATCTCTAAGATTGTTAGCTACATTCTTGGAAAATTTTAGTACTCTTATTGTCCAAATAATTTGCATCTCAATTTCAATTATCTTTTAGCCTAGTCCAACCTCCTGATTCAAAAGTGCAAGGGTAGTCACCCTTTGATTTGAAGCACCTCTTTGACAGTGTTGGTAAAGCCCTTTTTTTTTCTTCTCGTTTCTTTTTTTGGACAATAGAGGACTTTGATTATCCTAGTTTGGCGTTGACACTTTGAGAGGTCACCTTTTCATTGAGAGTATCTTTCTTTCATGTCAGTTACGACAAGATACCAAGTCAATCAAGGGAAGCGACCCCCTGTTGCCTTTAGCCAGTTACCACCTGTCAAGACTCGTCGACAACCTAAGGGAAAAGGTCCCCTTTTTGATCAATCTCCTAAGAGTGAATCTGAGGTTTGTTTTAATCCGGGAGCTAATCCTAGTGAAGTGAGCATCTCTTTCATACCACTCTCATCAAGCATGGACATGAGTTACACTTTTACCCGACAACAAAGAGAAGCCATGAATCAAACTCTTGAGGATATCTTCCAACGACACAGAAGAGAGTATGGTGGTTCTTCTCATGCTAGTCCACCCGGGTCACCTCCCAACAACGCGAGGTATTTTGATGCTCACCAACGAGCCGAGAGACATCATAAGCAGGCTCACTCAGATTCAGGGTCACAACACGAAGACCAGAACAACGAATCTAGTGATCACCACATAAACGCAGCCAATGCAATAAGACAGTCAAGACAATCCTCCCCACTTAAAGACACCTCTCGATATGCAAATACAAGATTGAGAAGCATTGAGAGAGAGAAGCAAGCCTACTTAGATGAACAGGCTGCTAAAAAGGAAAAATTCAGACAACTAGAGGAAGAGGAACGTGCATTGTTGGATATACAGAAAAGAGTCGCCCAAGAAGAAGAAGATAGACTCTATGCACAACAACTCCAAAGCCGATTTAACGGGAGGGGAGCCAATAGTGGGACCAACTCACCCCCATCTACCCCTTCCCCTAGCCCTAGAAGAAGATCAAGGACACCCTCACGATCCCCAAGTCCTAGAGGAAGAAGGGCTTCAAGATATAACCATCATAGGAGACAGTCGTCTCATAGACATTCAAAGCAACCCTCCCAACGAGCACATCATGGCTCACAACATGGAGGAAGTTATGCTAAATTTGATCATATGGACTTCATGACTATGCAACAAGAACCATCCTTTCAAGCATATGTGGAGCAATATGTGGAACAAAACAAAGACCAATTCTTGGAAAGTCTTATCAACAAAGGCACTAAAGTTCCATATAATTTTGATGTTCACCAAAAGATCAAGAAACAAAGCCCTTCAACTGATGAGGTGATCTTACAAATGCAAAAGGATATAGACAGGATGAAGGCTCCCAAGAGCACGTTTCATTTGGACTCCATATGTCCTAACCCCATTGACAAAAGTGTGGTGCTGGTAGAATTCCCTAAGAAAGTTGAGTTCCCAACATACGACAAATATGATGGCACTGGTGACCCTCACGACCATGTTCGACAGTTCTACATAATGAGCTTTTCCTTTCACCATGAAGACTCCTACTTGATGAGACTATTCCCAAGGAGTTTAAAAGGTCAAGCCATGGAGTGGTTCACCAACCTTTCCCCTCCAGTAAAGACATTTAAAGAACTTGTCCAAAGATTTGTTCAGCATTTTGCTTACAACTTATCAAGGTCGGTCACAATGCTTGATTTGTGTAAACTTAAGCAAAATCAAGGGGAATCTTTTGTCACATTTTTACAACGATGGAGGCGATTGTGTTCGAAATACCCAAGGACAATCCCTGAAGAGGAGAGAATTGATATCATTGTGAGCAATCTAATACCAGAACTCAGATATGAAGTCAAGAAAATCCCATTTAATTCCTTTGATACTATGGTAGAGGTGGCATGTCGCATTGAGGATGTCCTAAAAGAACAAGGAATTTTGGCTAAACCAACAAATAACAACAATAGCCAAAATAACAATACTAATGGTAACAAGGACAAAAAGAACTCCTATTGGAACAAAAACAAGCAAGTGGTCAACGAAGGAGTTGTTGACTCATCTCAGGTCAAAAATGAAGGAGTTCTTAACCTCTCTCATGCAATTCAAGCTATGAAGCTGCAAACGTCTTCAACACAACAAGACAAACCTAAGTATCAAAAGAGATCTAAAACGGAGAAAAGACAATTTACCAAATTGGGAGAATCTTATGCAGATGTTTTTAAGACATTAGTTGCTCATAATTTGGCACACCCACAGGATCCTACAAAACATCGCATACCGGATCCTTTACCTCATTGGTGGGATGCTAAGGCTTTTTGCGTTTTCCATAATGGGATTGGACACGACATAGAAAATTGTTTTAAACTCAAGCATCTTGTCCAAGACCTTATTGAGAAAGGACAATTACAAGTGGATGGGTTAACTACTAATGCAGATCATAAAGCCTTTAAAGAGCCCTTGCCTAAATATGAGAAAGGAGAGAATTCTAACAATAAGAATGGCAAGGCGGCTATGAACTACACCTACACAAACGCGGAGAACGTCATTAACATGCTTGAAGTTGTGGATGATAGTGTCAACATGATGAGAGGGAAGATCCCTATGGACATAATGTGGACTCAACTCCTATGACTGATGAAAGACCTGCTGTGGTGATAAGAGGTCCTCACTCACAAAGAATGCCCCAGTCCCTCAATGCTGTCACTAGGGGACAGGCGCAAGCGCCCATTATCATTAGAGGTCCTAGCACTAGCAAGTCTAAGCAGCCCATGTCCAAAGGTGCTCCTCCCGAATCTGCCGTTGGTCCTGATTCCAATTATAATCTTATTGACCAGCTACAACGCACACCCGCGCAGATATCCATCTTTGAGCTTTTAGAATTGTCTCCTAAGCACAAGCGCGTCCTTGAGGATGCTTTGCGAGCAGCCAACGTCCCTAACAACTTAGATATTGATCAATTCCAGAACATGGTCAACCATTTGGCTAGCCCTCATTACCTCACCTTCTCCGAAGAAGATGACAAATCCATCAGTCACCCACATAACTTGGCCTTACACATCGAAGTCATGATTCATAAAACCCGTGTTAGGCGTGTACTGATAGATGGGGGTGTGGGGCTCAATATTTGTACCCTGAGTTTGTTGCTGGCTCTAGGATATTCCGAGAACGTCATTGACACAAGGAAAAGGATCACAATCAAAGCATATGACGAAGCAGAAAGAAGTTCTAAGGGATTGGCTGTTTTGCCTATTCGCATTGGTCCCGTAGAAAAAGATATATTATTTCAAATTGTTGATGTTGGACCTCTAGCCTACAACATTTTGCTAGGTAGGCCATGGATTCACCAAATGCAAGCAGTCCCATCAACATATCACCAGTGTGTTAAGTTTCCCCATAACGGTGTAGAAATTTGCATCCCTGGAGATAGTGCTTTATCAGTTAATAACATTTCTGCGGGATCACATGTACCCTTGAATAGGGAAGCTGACAGTCCTAGTAGTTCACTTGAACAATACAAGAAGTTCAAGACCATCGATCTTGGGATGGGAGATTATAAAATGGATTCTCTTACAAACATGCCAATCTCTCCTAGGTCTTATGGGAGACCATCCCCAAATGTGAAGCCTTCGTCATCAGCAATGACATTATTTGGGAAATTTGTTGAGTCTTCGGTCCCCATTCAAGAAGAGAAAGAGGAAGTTGCTGTAAGGGACTGGATCTATCACGAGGAGAAATACAAACATAACGAGAATTTTGCTCCTTCACCTAAAGCTTATGGGAAAGGGTATACACTGGTTAAAAATATGGGATATCCGAGATATGGTCCCCTTAGTCATAGGCTGGACGCTAAAGCTGAGCCTCTTGATCATGCTCTTTTTGGACGAAAGAATAAGTCCACGGTTGGCTTAGGTTTTGAGAATAAGAAGAAGAAAGGTGTCCCTGTCCCAGCTGCGACGGACAGTGACAGTGACTCAGATTATACGCCTGATCTTTCCAATCAACAAGATGTGTCTGATGATTGGGTGCCCTCAACGAATCTCCTTTGGGGAGATTCCACAGATTTGATACTTGATAGTCCTACTATCCCAGCTGCGACGGATAGTGACTGTGTGACTGCTAGATCGACAAAGGAAAGTGTTACTGTCCTAGCTGCGACGGATAGTACCAATACTAGCACTAGAGAGGGGGAAACCCTTCCTAACCTTGAGGCTTCTACATAACAAGGCCTAAATGATGACTCAGAGACAGACTCCCATGAATATGAATGGGACTCACTTTCAGATGCAACAGTTGATCTGGACGTAGATATTGTCCATGCTTATAGTACCCAACCCGATGCAACTAACGATCCTAGTGTAGGACTAGAGGATTGCACTCCTCAAATCGCCTTAGTGGACGACGCTTCGTTTGATAGGATGTCCTAATTCGGGTATCTTAAGAGAAGACTTGATGAACTCCGATTATATGGTCACCAGAGATGACACCTTTCGCATAAACAACATCGAACCCGCCATTGACTTACCCCTTGTTCACTTTGACCTAATTGACTGGTCTCAGCGCCATCAAGAGCCCACATTCCTCACCTTTCAGAATGATTACGAAATTGCCTGCTATCTGAATGCTCTTGAACCCGTGGCTGCTTCCACCAGTGAACCAACAACCAGCATGACAGAGCCTGATATTAAGTACCTCAGTCTCAAAATAAAAGCAAAAAAGAAAAATAGGTCTGATGGCGAAAACCACTTTGTGACAGTGTCAGAACCAAAAATAGTAAAAAGAAATGACGCATCCGAGGGTGAAAACCTCTTTGAGGCACCTAAGGATGGGGTACTTAATAACTTGCCGAGTTATTTCCAGGATAGATCATCAATATTGATTGAACCAACAAAGCCAGTCAATTTAAACACAGAAGAAAATCCTCAGATAGTCCATCTTGCTCAGTCTTTATCAGAGGAAGAGACCAAGGCATATGTACAGTTTTTACAGAAAAAGAAAATTAATTTTGCATGGACCTACTCAGACATGCCAGGGCTTGACACGAATCTCATAATGCATCACTTATCCATAGCTCCAGGAGTCAAGCCAGTAAAACAGAGATTAAGAAAAATGCATCCACATGTAGCTCTACTTGTCAAAGGGGAATTAGAAAAACTTTTGAGAGCTGGATTTATTAGAGCCATCGATTATGCAGAATGGATCTCAAACATAGTACCGATTTTAGAGATTTAAATAAAGCATGCCCAAAGGACGATTTTCCACTTCCAAACATTGACATGATAGTGGACATAACGGCGGGCTATGACATATATTCTCTAATGGATGGTTTCTTAGGGTATAATCAAATCAAAATAGCTCCTGAAGACCAAGAGAAAACAGCATTCACATGTGCATGGGGAACCTATTGCTGGAACGTCATGCCATTCGGATTAAAGAATGCAGGAGCAACCTACCAAAGAGCTATGACGACTATCTTTCATGATATGATGCACAAAAATATGGAAGATTATGTGGATGATACCCTGGCAAAATCAAGAAAAAGGGACACACACCTCGATGATCTGGAAGTAATTCTAGATCGTATGGAACAATTTCAACTCAGATTGAATCCAAAGAAGTGCGCATTTGGCGTCACCTCAGGCAAACTTTTAGGATTCATAATATCAGCAAAAGGTATCGAGGTTGACCCCGAAAAGGTCCAAGCAATCCTAGATATGCCACCTCCTCGAAATATCAGCCAAATGAGAAGTCTTCAAGGACGTCTTCAATCAATTAGGAGGTTTATTTCTCAACTTGTAGATAGGGCACAACCCTTTAACAAGACATTGCATAAGGGTGCTTCTTGTGTTTGGAACGAGGATTGTCAAAAGAGCCTAGATCAAATCAAACAATACTTGGCTAATCCTCCGATCCTAATGCCTCCTATTCCAGGGAAACCATTGATCCTATATATTTCAGCTACAGACACTTCCCTGGGGGCATTGTTGGCTCAATCAGATGATACTGGGAAAGAACGGGCCATATACTATATCAGCCGTACTCTCGTCTCCTATGAGATCAATTACAATAATATTGAGAAGTCTTGTCTGGCAGTGGTGTTTGCTTCTCAAAAGTTGCGCCACTACATGCTTGCTCATACCATACATTTGGTTGCCAAAATTGATCCCCTTAAATACTTGCTTAGTAAAGCTGCCCTGACAGGTAGACTCGCTAAATGGATGATGGTCCTAACTGAATTTGACATAGAGTACGTTGAAAGGAAGGCAATAAAAGGACAAGCTATTGCTGACCAATTAGCTGATTTCCCAATTCCAGATAGTATGCCAGTCCAAGTGGAATTCCCAGACGAACACATCTTGTATACAACTACTCGCACTTGGACAATGTTCTTTGATGGTTCCCGCATGCAAAACGGATCAGGTGCTGGAGTGTTATTTGTTTCTCCACATGGGTGCAACATTCCGAAGTCTTACAAACTATTATTCCCATGTACCAATAATATTGCAGAATATGAAGCTTTAACTAATGGCTTGAGAATGGCTATAGAATGGAACATCACAGAGTTACATGTCTTTGGGGATTCCCAGTTAATCATCAACCAAGTCAATGAAGAGTATCAAACCAAGGATGATAAATTGATACCTTATAAAAAGATGGTTGATTCTTTGAGACGCTACTTCACCTTTGTAACGTTTCAACAGATCCCTAGGACAGAGAACAAAGCTGCAGATGCCATGGCCACATAAGCTTCACTTCTTCAGTTGGAGACACATGAATCCAGATTTGAATTCCTAGTGGAAGAGCTACACCATCCCATCTTTGACTCGTATGAAAGCCATGTCATTTGTACCATTGTCACACACGAGTCTTCCCGATATGGTGCTATCTATTCATATCTTCGTGATGGCATCATCCCCAACACATTCAACCGCTTTGAACGCCGAAACCTCATCCGTAATGCCTCTCGCCACACCCTCATCTCTGGTGATTTATATAGGAGGGGTTTAGATGGGACGCTCCTTAGGTGCTTGGAAAAGGAGGAATCCAACCAAGCGTTAGCTGACATCCACGAGGGCATTTGTGGTGGACATTCTAATGGTCTTGCCATGGCCCGAAGGTTGCTTAGGGCGGGATATTATTGGTCCACAATGCAGATAGACGCAGTCACCTTTGCTAAGTCATGTGAAAAATGTCAGAAACATGGCAACCTGATTCATGCTCCAGGTAGGGAGCTGATCCCTTCTGTTTCTCATTGGCCATTTCAGCACTAGGCCTTTGATCTGGTTGGGCAGATCCATCCCAACTCATCAGGTGGACACAAGTTCATTATTACTGCCACTGACTACTTCACAAAATGGGTGGAAGCTGTGCCACTTTCTGTTGCTTCAGGGAGGACCATTTCTTTGTTCATCTTGAATCATATCATTTGCCGATTTGGAGTGCCTTCTGAGATCATTACTGACAATGGAGGTCAATTTAAGAATAAGGACCTAAAGCACCTATGCAAAAAGTTTAAAATCAAGCAACATTGGTCCTCCATCTATTTTCCACAGGGAAACGGACAGGCAGAAGCCTCTAACAAAACCATTCTTAAGATTCTTCATAGGACAGTACACAAGAATGGTAGGGATTGGCACTTACAAATCAATCCAGCACTATGGGCTTACAGAACAAGCATTCGCACACCTACAGGAGCCACTCCTTTCTCTCTCACCTATGGCGCTGAAGCAGTATTGCCTTTAGAAGTCGAGATACCATCACTTAGAGTCTCACTCAAAGGTTTGATTACAGATGAGGATTACCACACCATGAGGTTACAGGAACTAGAACTTCTAGATGAGAAGCGTAAGGCTTCCTTTGATCATATGCGAGTGTATCAGAAGCGTATGTCCAAGACATTCAACAAGAAGGTTCGCCCTAGAGAATTTCAAATAGGTGATCTTGTTTTGCGAGAGAACCCTAAGAACCAACAAAACAGAGAGCAAAAGGGCAAGTTTGAACCTAACTGGCTTGGACCATATGTCATCACAGCTGCTTTTGGTACTGGTGCGTATTTACTGTCAGATCCTGATGGAGAACAGCTCCCTGATCCCATCAATATTGTGCACCTCAAGAAGTTCTATCCTTGATGCCCGTTCTATCTGGGGGTATCCTTTGTACATATCTTATGATCCTGAAAAAAATATACCAAAAAAAAATTTGATATATGATGCTGAAAAAATCTTAAAAAGCATAAAATGTCCTGAAAAAATATAAAAAAATCAGAAAAAGTTCAAAAATCAAAAAAAATGAAAAAATGAAAAAAACAATTCCAATTGGTGAAAACCTGGAAACAGGCGCTACTTGAGGCCTTTGCACTCCTATTTGTTAGCATGCGTCCTCGACACTTAGCCACGTCCCATCATACCTTGACCTTATTTGGCTTAGTCTGGAATTGGTCTTTGTCTTTGTCTAGGGGCATAACTGTTAGCATTGGTCTTTTAGGTGCATTCGTCTCTTGGGGCATTTCACAACAGGTGTTTTTTAACACCACCCCAAACAGTGTTTTTCAACACTACCCTTGCGTCGAGTGTTGCTTAACACTTATTAGATGTCTTGCCTATAGTCTAAGTATAATGCGATAGTGCTCATATGCAAATGCGATACTCAGAGTCTGACTCTATGACCAACACACACACACTTAAACAATTAACTCGATGACGATATGATGACTTTATTTTTCTTTGTGTGCTGTCTATGAGGATTTCTTTGATGAGTGGTCTCTCCCTGCGAAGTTTTCGATGATGCATAGCTAGAAGACTGAGGGAATGAGAACATGTTTTCTTTCTTTATCTGCTTGTGGGTATATTTTGTTGATCCTAACTGTCATGAGCATTTATGCTGGTCCTACTTGACACTATGGATTAACAAGGTATTATCCTTGACTATTTTGCGAGTGCATGCTTTTAGCTATCTTGACATTCATGTGTCCTGATACAAGCATAATCTCGCCATATCAAACTTAGATGATCCCACTGCATTAGTCATCTCAACCTATACGTCTTTGATGCCTAGGTGGGATTCCCACATTTCTATCTGATAAAGATCATATTCATATCCACATAGTTACGCTAGTGTGCATTGTATGATCTTACGACGCTACCAATAATGCTCGATGATGATAATTAGATGTCTATAGGCGTTGTGACCTTGCAAGTCAACCACGTTCATAGTAGCTTGCATTCTTAGGTTCATCATAGTTTAGTCTTGCATTTCTTGCATCTGGAGAGAGCTCTCCTTTTCATCTTACGTAGACCTGTCAGTCGACTGCGCTCACCTTTTCGTCTTCTCGATCATGTCTTTCACTCCTCTTTTTTCATCTCGAACCTGTTCCTGTTCATCACAAGGGGTTAATCATATCATCATATCTATATCACAACTGTCATTTTCAAGAAACATGAGTCTATATCATACACATGAGAATTAAACATACATCTATGAGAGGGAACATACATAAGCACATACATAAGCAGTTTGAGCAAAATGACAAGACAATATACATAAACTGATACATCCATCACAAGTGAGACAAATACACATGATACATCGAATATCCAGTAATCTCATAAATCTATAACAATGTCATGATATACAATACAATATGAGATCCCAAAATCTGGATCAAAAGTCTCAAAATATGTCCAAAACATCTAAAACCTAAGACTCGCTACCACTCTCGTGAGGAGCTCGTGGTGGTGGAGGCATAGCTCTCCTATCGAGTACCACATCTGATACCCCTGCCCGCTGAGAGTATGATGGTGCTCTCTCACCCTCTGGGACGGCTTGCAGATATAGCCCGTGATAATAGGCTGCTCTCGCTGACTCTCGTCGGAGCTCCAGTGCCTCGGCCTGTGCCATCGCCTCACGGCGTGCTATCTCTGCCCTAAGATCAGATATCTGCTGATCCCGCTCTGCCCTCAGATCCAGTAGTTGCTGATCTCTCACGGCTATAGTAGTCCGAAGCTGTTGTATCTCTGCCTCCTGAGCCTATATCTGGGCTCTCAAATCCTCTCCCCCCGCAGGCTGATCCTGTTGTGCCTCCGCTTGCCGGCGAGCTGGTCTCGCCTCCTCCTCGGGTGTCGCTGATCGTTGTCCCCGTGACCGTTTTCGGCCACCTGATCTCGACCCCTCTCCTCTCTCCATCCTCCTCCCTCTCCCGCTCCTGCCATCTCCTCCATCCCCTCCCTCTCCCCCTCCCTCTCCCCCGTCCCCTCCGTCTCCTCCATCTCCCTTGTCACCCCCTCCATCTCCTCCCGGCACTGGTACCTGTGCATCTGGTACTGTAAACCGAGGGAATGGCACCCTCCGCCGCTCTGCTCTATAGGCTCCATCAACCCCTGCATCTGCCATATCTGGGAAATACTCCCAGGGCTCACTCCTGATACCTGCTGTCTCCGCGACAGCCTGCTGATAATCCAACATGGGTAGCCACCCATGACCCTCCTCGTCTCTGGCCCTGGCATATGTGGTAGTCTCTGTCGAGACTCGCTACTGCCTCCCGAACTGCCGCCATACCCGAGTGATGCAGAATCTCTCAACTATCTCTGCATACCGACCTACCAGTGGCCGACTGCACA
The DNA here is from genome assembly GCA_027943335.1 of Chamaecyparis obtusa. Taxonomy (NCBI): domain Eukaryota; kingdom Viridiplantae; phylum Streptophyta; class Pinopsida; order Cupressales; family Cupressaceae; genus Chamaecyparis; species Chamaecyparis obtusa. Next base: position 744,730 of record BSBK01005292.1, read on the forward strand.
GCATATAACTCAGCTCATCGGCTGCATCTCCCCAAACCTCAACCTCCCTGTAGGGCCTCCATGTGAATGAGGCTATCTCGTCCAAAATCCGCCGATAGTAGGTCACATCCCCAGAATGGGCATGTGATATGAACCCGAGGTACCTGTAGATATAGGGGTACCTCCTCTCCCTCGGCTGAACCCTGGGGAGCACCACAGCGATGTGCTCCCACGCCCATACCTGTGCCAGGATGGCACCGCATGCCCATGTCCGACCGTCTCTGTAGACGATCTCATGCAGCTCATGGTACATCTCTGCCAATATGGCAGGACCCCATGCCATCCGTCGCGGCCTGCTGACCAAGTCCAGCAAAAGCCGAGCCCATCCGAGCAGGAAACCCTTCTGACTGTGGTCAGTCATCAGGATCTGAGAAATGATAGATGCCACTATGCATGGCACTGGGTAGTCTCTGCCGAAATCATCTATCAGCCTCTCCCAGCTGATATGCCTATCCAGAATAGTGACATCCTGGAACATCTCCTGAACCAGTCGGCGCCCCTCAGTGGCATCCTGATCATAGTACACCTGTGCCAACAAACGAATCATGTCAGTTTTCATCATATGGAAACATTATATTTATGACTAGATCTTAAAACATGATTATACTCACTGGCTCGCCATGACATGGCACTCGTAAGATCCTGTAGACGTCCTCCAGAGTGATCGACGCCTCTCCAGTCGGCAGGTGGAAGGTGTTGTGCTCACTATGCCATCTCTCGACAAGAGCAGTCAACAACCCGTGGTCCGCTCTGATGTATGGATACCTCAGCAGATACCGGAATCCCATCGCTTTGATGTCGGCATTGCCCGGATCGTCTAGATCCCGGACACACCGCAGTCCTGTCACCTTCGGCGCTCTGATGATGAGCGCCGGAAAAACCTCCTGCAAGCCAAAACCAAGCCAGTTGTTAGCACATATCATGATGGATGTCCAAAAACTCAGTATAAAACATCCCAAAAACGTAACATTGTCTAGACCCATGTCATTTTTGCTCAAAAATGCATTAAAAATCAAAATTTTATACTGGGCGATATTCTTTTTTTGGAGAAGTATCGCGCGATACTTCTCCCTATAGCGGGGCGATAAACCTTATATCGCGCGATACTTCGCCAGTATCGTGCGATCTTTCGCCCAGTATCGTGCGATACTGGTGCCTTAGGTCGCGCGATACTTTGGGGACCCGCGAAGTATCGCGCGATACTTCTCCCCAAAGCGCGCGATACTTCTAAAGTATCGCGCGATATTTCGCCTAGCAAAAATTTTTGAAATTTAAAAATTTGAAAAACGTGCTAAAATAAGCTATTAAATGCAAAAAATGACTCAAAAAGCTCGAGTTTTTCGAAAACATACCGGGGCAGGATAGTGTGGTGGCCGGTTGTGCAACCGGGCGCGCTCGAATCGATGCCTGTGGACGGGAACTCCTGCTTGCTGGGCCATTTTCTCTCTCTAAAGCTCTGAAATTCTCAAATCGCTAAAAGACAAATGATTTTTGAAAATGACATTTTGACCCCTTTTATAGCCTTTTGACCTCTTGACCTCATTTTCAAAACACCTCGGAATTGCGCGAAAATTGCACCCCTAGCTAATTTCGACGTCCTGGATCCATTTTCGGACTCGAAATCGAAATCCGAGGTCATCTTGATAGTCAAAATCGCGTTTCAAAATCTTCCCCCTTCTGCGCAGTTGACTGATCTTTTGAGGCCTAATCCTTCGATCTTTGTTGGGGCATCGTCATTTCTTCATTTCCATGTCTTCCAAACTTCTAGTCTTTCATTCATATTCATTCCATTCCCTCATTTCTCACGTTTGACTACATCTTTTTAGTTAGGTTGGGGCATGTTTTATTGCCTAGTGGTTAACCTATTTGACCCTTACCTTCGATTGTGATTTCATTCTGATTTGATCAAATCCTTATCAATTCGCTGTTCTCCTCTCTACCTGATTTCGATTTCGATTCCAAGGGGGCAGTACCTATGGGATTCTCATCCCTGATTCTCTTGATTCTCTTGATTCAGACATCTTTTGTGAGTTTTTGCTCAAATTTGAGATTCTTATCTCTTACTTTGAATGTGATCCCGAATCGACCTCATGTTCAAAGGCTTTTGTTTATGCTTTGTTCGGATATGATCCCGAATCGACCTCATATCTGAGTTGTTTTGTGATCCCAAATCGATCTCACATTTCAATTCTTCTTTGACTGCATGTGTTCCCAAATCGATCACACATTAGTCAAAGAGGGGCAAATGTATGCACCCTAAAATGGTCGCCTAGACTTTGGGCCCCATTTATTCAATTTATCAATCCTGAATCATTTTGATCAATAATCAATATTTTCAACAATATCAATTTCTTGATCAAGTCTTAAAATTCGATCATATATTGGATTTTTATCCTTGGGCTAACCATTTACCCTAAGTCTTTATTTGATTAAAAGGAATATTTCCTCCCCTTTTAATTAAATAAAAAGCCCCCACTTTCCTCTTATCCTAAGTTGCACAAATAAAGTATTATTCCTATTTTATAAAAAGGGAAAAAGCACTTTTTGTCTCACATGAGGCTCAAAAATCAACACTTCACTCTCATTGGAGGATACTTGTGCACATGGATTGCTCCTCTTTCAAGCTCCACCGCTGATTAAGACTTTTTGCCTCTTAATCTCCATGGTCCATTTCACATCATTTCTTATAAAAGGAGAGCTGTCTCCTCCATTTGGATATCCACTTGTTTTATGCTAATGTTATGCTGCAGGTTTTAGGTGCATTTGGAGTTTGAAGACATTGAAAACTTGTTGCATTTCATTGTAGTTGCATATTTCTTTCATAGTTGCATGATAATGGCATTGTTAGCTTAGTTTCCTTTTATGCAATAGAATAAGCTCACATAGTCTAAATAGGAAGGCTTGGTAATACTTGTTCTTTCCTTTCATAGCATAGTTTGTACTTTCCTTTCATAGCTTAGATTGCATTCTCATTTAGATTTGCATTGCATTGCATATTTGATTCTTGGAGATATTGGCACTCTTGCCCTTATCTTCAACCTTGAATCTCTCATTGTATGGTTGACTAGCAAGGTCATATGCTTCATAGCTCTAGCTGAGAGCAAACTTGTAATTCCCTTGCAACTCCATGCATAGAGAGCTATGAGCCGCTTTGTGAGGCCTCACTCTTGAGCAACCTTGCATGTAATGGTTCATAGAAGTGCACCATTTTAGTGTGTACATTTAGTCTATCAAGTTTAGGTATTTTGGAACGAGCACTAATTCCCTGAATGAATGCTTCCCAAGTGAGAGGCAATCCATTGAGAGTTGTTACAGCAAGCTCTTTATTATCATAATTGAACCCAATTGATGATAGTTGATTCCTTAAATCATTGATCCTCATGAAGTATGAAGTGATGGACTCCCCTCGATTCATTTTTATTCGAGAGAGGGAGTTTTTGAGGGCTAGGACCCTATTTGTATTGTTTATTTGAAACATTCCAAATAATGAGGTGAACATATCATATGCGTTTTCTAGATTTGCAATGGTTGGCACAAGATGATCTTTAACACTATCAACAATTATCCTCATTGCTTTATTGTTGTTTTTGTTCCATTCTTTCTTTTCATCATTATCCATGTTTTCTTTAGGAGGGCCTTCAATGACTGAATTAATTTCTAATTCTCTTAAAATGATTAATAACCTCATTTTCCAAGATGTGAAGTTAACATCTCCCTCTAGCCTATCTTCAGGTCTAATTCCGGAAGACATGATTACTAGCTTAGTTTGAAAGTATTTAGCTTGAATTTGAAATAGATCTTTTCTCTACCGTAGCTCTGATACCATGTTGGTATTTTTCAAATTCTACCTAGGAATAAACAAACTAAGCACAGAAGAAATGATAAAGAGCAAGAAAAGATAGTACCCAATTTGATCTTTGAACTTCGTCCTTGGAGACTTCAAATCTGAACCTTGAGATCTTCAATCTTGTCCTGATTTAGCCTTCTATTAAATTTGCCATAATTGTCAAATCTAGGGCTGCAAGATCAGCCCTTGTATTGTCCTTCTAGGGCTGCACAATACTGCCCTAATTCGCTCCTTTAGGGCTGTTATATCTCTGCCTTGATCTACTCCCTCTAGGGCAGTTATATATCTCCTTTAGGGCTGTTATATCTCTGCCTTGATCTACTCCTCTAAGGCAGTTATATATCTATGCCCTAATTCGCTCCTCTGCCCTAATTCACTCCTTTAGGGCTGCAAATAACTCTGCCTAATTCGCTTCTTAATGTTGAATGGATGAACTTGTAAATCTGCTCAAGTACTTATCACATTATGTTTTCGGTGTGTTCCTTGAGCAGATTTACAATCTCTATTTATACACATAATGGTGACTCTTCAAGAGTCACAACCCTTCCTCAAGGCTGGCTGACTTGTACCTAATAATTAATCCAAGTCGGCCCTTATTTTCATTTAATTTATTATTATAATTATTTCAAGGTCAAAATATTAACATTTCATTCTTTTAATTTCCTTTGCATTGGTTGACCCCTCACATAGAATCTCTTTTATCATTAATTCCATTGTTTAATTTATTAATGCTGTAATCTGATTATCAAACTTGCAATCTCTTAGTTTCGCAGGCCATGGAAAATAAGAACCTAAAATCATTTTGCTTTCATCACCCAAGACCTGTAAATGTAAGAATCACATATTGGAACATAAAATTATACATCACAAAATACCCACAGATGATACTTCTATAAAATACAACATTTCTCCTTCTCATTTATTATCTATTACAGACTACAAATCAAACCACAAGACCTAAATTCTCCTTGAATGACTAATGGAGATAACAAAATTATTGTTATTACAATGTCTAAATTCCCCTTGAAAGACTAATAGAAATAACAAAATTATTGTTATCACAACTATTATTATCTCAGAGTTCAAACAACTAATTACAGCACTGTTATAAAAGAATTCCATGACACATAATCCCCTCTTGATTATAGTGATCACTTCACTAATTGAGGATTTGTCTTCTTTTGTCCCAAACTGATTGCTGGATAGTCGAGCTTGGTACTAGTTGTCTGCAGCATTCAAAAGATACTATTATTTGGTTTCTTCTCATGCTTTGGGGACAATACTTGTTGATGTAGATAGCCTGTTGTGTACCTAGGGCTATTTAATATTATCATGTATATGGGGCACAGAGTAGCTGACATGTGGCACACAAACTTTAGTTGGCTATATTATGTTACTTGTTAAAATTATAATGCATTGAACTGGCTAAATGTGGCAGAAAATGATGTTAGGAGATTCATGTCATTGTAGAGGGATCACGTGAGACATTTTGTTTGACCTCTCATACTGGAAGATACATCGAAGTGACTCTTCTGTAAGGAATATATGTGATGCAAAACTACCTCAAGAGTATGCTTTATAAGTTATTGAATGTTAAAGTACATTGATAGCATTCTCCTCACTTCTCTTGTGTGATGTTTGATTCTGTTTTCTGCATATCTCTGTCATTGTATGTTTGGTTCTTTACAAATAGAAACATGCAATTCAAATTTATGCAATGTAAAAAGTTAACAACAATTTGGGTATGAATACAAGATTGTAAGTGTTAATATTTTAAAACACAATGAGGAAATCTTAGTTTAAAGTAAACCCTCTATGAAGCTATGTAATAGTACAATCCTTTTTATCATATTTTAAAAAAATTGCAAAGAAAGAAACTCGAGTTTCTGAATAACTATTCATAGAATGAGGATCATGTCAATGTCACACATTGCTTGTACATTGAAAACACATGAAACCCATAGTAACTCTGTATGTGTGGTCAAGTATTTTCCTTCAAGGTCAGATCTCCAACATGTTCTAGTAGAACTTAACAATTCTCTACAGAGTAACAAAGGTAAAGGATTTCCTCATTTATTCTTTTAATGATTTTGATGCCCTTTCACTCCAATTTTAAAAATTTTCTCTACAAATGATAAAATTATAAAGAGAAGAAAATGGAAGGTCAAATATAAAATGCTCAAATTTTATTAAGAAAAATGATGGTTTGGACTGGAATAAAAGCAAAAAAGGTTTCAATCTGAGGGTTTGTATACTTTCCAGAGATTATCTCAATGTTTGTCTGCATCCTTTTCCTTATAAAAGTAGATTGATAAATTATTTTGTAGTTGACTAATCACTTTCATGTTCTAAATGTTAATCTGTTAATTTGACATATATTTGTTCCATTTAATCACCAAATAAACTTCACTGCCTATATAGTCCAGGAAACTTTTTCATTAAGTAAAGAAAACATGGCAATATTTCACCCTTGCATCATTTTCAAATTGCCTAGCCAAGATTCTAAAGCACTGGAAGCTTATCTTATAGAAAAATTAGTAAATGCAGAGTGCAAAGAATGTCATTAATTACTATTTTTCACCTAATATTCCAAAATTCCAAGGCACAATGTCTTACTGATAAGAAAATATGGGAAAATCAATTACATGTGCTGCATAATAACATCAAAATACAATATTCCACACTCACATGTGCACAGCAAATCCATGTCGAAGAAATGAACTACCCGCTCCACAAATTGTGAATAGTCCATCAATAAAGTTTGTTTTAGTATCTGGAATACTCACAGGCCTCCAACGCAATTGTGTAGGTGTAGCTGAAGTTAATGACTGATTAAATTCACTAATCAAATAATCATGTGATGGAATCCTAGGATGAAAAGGTTCATGTGTCACAGAGGGCTTGATACGGTACAGCCAACTGCAGATAGAAATGCAAAGGAATAATGTTATCAGAAAATTAACATCAAATCAGCAATCTTTTAGTGTATCAAACAAAATGCATACAGAGTGCTGATAGAACCCATAATACAGCCTCTAATTAAAAAAGTGACTGAACAATATTTCCATATAAGAAGCAATGTGCAAGAAAATATCTGGTCATGCTAAAGCAGTTACTTAGATATAATCAACATTCCTAAGGAAATAAAAATAATAAGAGCTTTCCCATCTGTAAGGAATCCCAATATTCAATACATGTGATAAAATTAGCACTGCAGAATTGCTGTATTCTTGTTATGAAAGATATGGAACTGTGTAGATATACAAAAATAACATATTTAGAATGCATAGCTTGTTAATATTGATTTGTTGGCATATATATTTGGGTTGATCCTACAAATTAAACTAAACATAACACACAAGTGAAATAACACTTTTCAAGCGGATAGAAATCAATGGGAATGTAACAATACACATATGATTGACTATCAGATCCAGATGAAATGCAAAAATAAACAGATCCACTTTCCACATGTTAAGAACATAAAATGGTATCACAATTGTAGCTATTTCTTTCAAGCTTTATCGTTCAGTCTAGCCCTATTCCAAAATTATGAACTTCAGGAACAGAGGAATGTGTTTTTTAATGGAGGAAAACCGTATGGAGATTTCTTTAGTTTAAAATTTTCATAGCTCTCAAAAGATTCTTTGGTGCCTTGTTCTTATATATGGTGACCCAACTCCAAAGATCCTACACCATTGAAGACAACCACGAAGAAATGCAATATTTTAACTATATAAATTATATGAGAAGACTCTCAAACATAGTATGGGCACACCTCATCCTCTAAAATGTAGTAATGGCTTCTATTTATATAAAATTACCATGTCCAAGAGTTCATGAAAGCCACAGAATCATGTAACAAGCAGAAGATCACCTACATCTCAAATAAAATTTGGGTGACAACAAAAATCCATAAAATTCTCTCGGACTGAGTGAATGGGAACATACACAATTTTATTTTCGTGCATTTTCATTTTCGTGCATGGGGGGATGGATATTTGAGATGAGGTGCCATCTTAGGGATTCAGATCATAACTCCAATCTATCCCAGCAAAGGTAAATGCCCTAAGATTTACCACTGAACCAAACCCAAACAATTTTGTTTTTCTTAACATTGACAGATTCCCACGGTTTAGCACTAATTTTGCCAGCTTAAAGAACAAACTCGGACCCTTTTTGCAATGTAATATGGCAACTTCATGGGTATCAACTCCTTTATCCTGTAAATACCTAGTTCTAATTTCCAGTCAAATGGGAAATGTCTCATAACTGAATGAAGGAAAGCATAAAGTTAACATGTAGCCTAATTATTCTGTGGAGCCACTTCTTAAATTTTATAAGCAACCATTTTCAGTAAATTCTGAAATGTTTTTGAAGTAATAACACACCGGTTGACATGTATTATTAAACACTGCCCCATTTTTTTTAGTTAAATTGTCTCATTATACATTATATCTCTAGCTTCAAAAAAAAATTGAGGTGAATTACCAATGGATCCTTTGCTGTCTGGTGATACAAAAAAAAAGTTCTAAGCTTGAGCTACGTATCTCCAGACCCTGTCTCAAGCTGGGAATGACAAATGGATCCTAATTTTCAGGGCAAATTTGATCTATTGTATTTTGTTTTAATTGACAATTCCCATGGAATCACCTTTAGAATTTTGCAAAAAGTAGCCCCCTCTATGAGACCCCGCAGAAGGGCACGTTCCAAGACTCAATACAGTAAAATAAATGCAGGGCATAGTGAGTATTAATGTGGCACAAAGTCCCATTAGATGGATATGTTTCTGTAGTAAATTGCTTATAAATTATGATATAGCATGAATAATAACAAATAACTAATACACAAGTTGATTGGATGGCAATGAGACAGAGTATGGGCTAAGTGCTTCTTTCCCATGCAGGGTAGGGTTTCCTAGCCTGCAACTTTTCCTGTGCTTCTCACTGCATTTGGAACTTGCTCATATAGGGCATTTGGTCTGTTTTTAGCTTGGGCGTAAGGTGTGTGCTGGGGGTTGTTTGGTCTCTGTTCTGATTTTTTCTGGCTGGTTTCGCTAGTTGGAGTTCTTTGGTTTTTTCTCTGCATGCTCTGGTCTTTGGCTCTCCTCTCTGTGCTAGGGAGGCTATTGGTTTCCTTTGGCTGGTGTAGGGGTTTGTATCGGTGTTGTGTGGTGTCTAGAGAGCTTTCGTTTTCTTCCCTATTCTGATGTCCTTTGTGTTTTTATTTTCTATTGTTGGGCCATGCATGGCCATGCCAGGAGGTCCTTCTGTGAGGCCAAGCAAGCCTTTTAAGGATCTTGTGATCGGAGGTAGTTCGTCACCAATCATGCAGGTTGACTCTGGTTTTCGAGTTAATAAAGCCACATTTGGGGAATGTTCAGTTCAAAATGGGGGTTCTCGACCTTCCAAGGTGAATGGTTGTTTGGCAAGGAGTGAACACAACCCTGTGCTTGTGATTCAACTTGATACTATTGAGGAAGATGTCAACTAGCTGACTAGCCACACCTTGATTTACAAATACATGGGTATTTGAGTTTCTTGGCCCTTTTGGAATCTTGGGCTCATCACACTTGGAAACCAAAGGTGAAATAGAGGTGATGTTGGCCACCAATAGCTATTTTCAGATAGGAATAAGGCTTTTGAAGGGGGCCCATACTTCTACAATCAAGCTGGACTTTTCATTAAGTCGTGGCATATTGGACTGAACCATACAAAGGAGTTTCCATCAAGGGCTCAAGTTTGGGTATGGCTCTCGTAATTCCCTTCAGAACTCTAGAGTCATGACATTTTTCACTCAGTTGTGATGCTACTTGACAAACCAGTGGGCTAGTCACAGAAAACTACGGATAAAAAGGTAATCATTTATGCTTGAGTTTGCATTGAAATTGATTTGAGTACGCCTTTACTAGATTCTATAGAAGCCTGCTTGGGATCAACCTCTTGGATCCAATAGGTTGATTATGAAACTCTGTCTTTTTGATGTCGGATTTGCCATAAATACAGTCATTTGCAGCGGATGTGTCCTAAACCTATGCTTGCGGGACCTTCTAGCAATGTGCCATCTCCTCCATTACCTTAAACAAGATAATAGGAAAGCGCCTGTAGTAGAAGATAAGGAGGTTTTTATCCTAGTCAAGGCTCAAAATAAGGGCAGGGGGCAAAAGAGAACTCTAGACGACAAACCTATGCTCCACGGGGACGCGTCCCCTGAGAAATTCCACCCGCACTTGTCACAGGGACAGTACGGGGATGCGGGGATGGGAATTTGTCATCCCCTACGGCATCCCATTTTTGCCAAATCGGGAGTTGTCCCTGAAATGCCACTTTGAGAGCAACAGGGTACAGGGGTACGGCTAGAAGTCCCCAAGATGGCTAGGGGACGACTAGAAGTCCCCTACCCATCCCGGGGACTTTTGGCCATCCCCTATGGCTCAAGCCTTTTTTGGACTGCCAATGTTAAAAAATTAGGCATTTTTAAATTTGAAAAAAAGGCTAGCTGGCCAACAAGGACACCCAAACCACATTAAACAATACCAAAACCTAATCTAAGCATAAAATAACCAAAAAGAACAAAACAAAATTCATTTTCACATTTGCAAATGAGAAGAGCAGCAAGAGGAGCAGCAAGAGAAGGAGCAGCTGGTCAAGGAGTGAACAATTGTTGAAAGAGGAGATTAGGGCGTCAAATCTACTTGATTTAGGCTCTTAGACCTACCATCTTCAGATTATGGACAGTTATATATTATTGCAAACTTCTATGTTTACTGTTTAGTAGTTTAGTTATAGTATTTTACATTTTAATATTATTATGGACAGCTGATTATGGAGTTGGACCTCTATGTTATTGTTTATTGTTTAATATTTTGGTTATAGATTTATAATAGTATGTCTATCGTTTACATTTCAATATTTTATGCCATTTCATGCATGAAACTTGGAGCCTTTGGGCATTTTTGCTATCTGTACGCCATAATTTTACAATAAAAGTATTTGAATTTCATTAATTTGCTATGTATTGAGCTTCTAAAATGTCTATGGTGAATGGTTTATCAATGTTATGATATGCATATTTGAAATCTCTCTCTATATAAAAATTCCCATATTTTTTTAATAGTTGTCCCCTAAAAATTGGCCCTGAACCGTACCCGTACCGGAAACACGTCCCCGTTCCCAAAACTCCGTGGAGCATAGGGACAAACAAAATAATGAGGTGTTTAAAATATTTGATGTGCTAGAAGATCTTGATCAATTTGATAAGGCCCTTGCAAGAATGTATTAATCAGGTACCACTAGGGTTGAATCAAATTGTGGTTGAGAAGGATGACCACCTTCATGATGATTCACGTGATGGAAGCTCAAATGCTCAAATGGACACATATATTCCTTTGTTGATTTTTGGTGAAGTGGAAATAGATGGTTGTAAAGAGGTGGAAGATTGCACAACTTTAGCCAACTCTATAGTTAATTCTAAGAAGGATACTTAGGATGCTGGTAGAAGGGTACCTTGACTAATATGGGGTTATAGCAAAAGACTCTTCAAAAGGGTGCTCCAAAGAAGCCCCCTAAAGTGGGTAGGAAGAAAGATAAGGAAAAAATGAAACTCATTGGTGAGATGTTGGTTAAGTTTGGTTTGGTTAATACCATTAATTCCCATATCTCTCCATCTCAAAAATGATAGTTCTATCACAGAATGTTAGGGGCTTGAATAGCATCCCTAAAAAAAAGGCTATTTGTAATTTGACCTGTTTGTACTCCCTTGACATAGTATTTCTTTAGGAAACTAAGAGGTTAGTGGAAGATATGTTGAGTTTGGTTCCTAGAATTTAGGGTAGAGGTCAATGATCGTGCATTGGGACTTGACGCAATATAGGTGGTGTGGCTAGTTTCTAGGACCCTCATGAAGTTGTCCCATTGTAGTGGATTTCTAGCAAATCTTCGAAGTCCATGGCTTCTTCAAGCCTGGAACTAGGGGAAATTAATCTCCTCACTAATGTGTATGCTCCGACTAACCTCTTCGGTAAATCCTCACTTTGGTCTTACATCAGGTTGGTTAGATCCTTTGCTCGTTTTCTCCCTTGGATCCTTGTTGGCAATTTCAACGTTGTTTCAAGTTCGAAGGAAAAGAGGGGAGGTGCTGTCAGACTTGATCGTTCTTCCAAGATCTTTAAGGATAATATAGATCTTCTAATTTGATAGACATTAAGCCTTGTAATGGTATGTTCACTTGGAACAATAGAAGGTGGGGGGCTGTTGCTATCTCTGAAATGCTATATAGGTTTATTGTTTCTAGCTTTTGGCTCAAAGATAGTTGAGCCGCCAGCTTGGAGATCCTTAATTGGAAAGGTTCTGATCACTGGCTGATCATGCTTTCAGCTATTTTCTTCAGAGCTATATAGGTTCCTTGTTTCTAGCTTTTGGCTCAAAGATAGTTGGACCACCAGCTTGGAGATCCTTAATTGGAAAGGTTCCGATCACTGGCTGATCAAGCTTTCAGCTATTTTCTTTAGAGCTTCTAAAAATTCTTCCTTCAAGTTCCAACTTATGTGGCTTTGGGACTCCTCTTTGCATGAATGTGTTTCTACTTGGTGGTCTAAAGGTAAGCATTCTTTTGGTACTACAATTTATTCTTTTTCTAAGAGGCTTTAATATGTTAAATATATGCTAAAAACATGGAATAGGTTGTGTTTTGGTAATATTTTCATGGCTAAAGCGGCTGCCCAATCTCACCAAGATGATATCACTTGGCAGATTCCGGATCATGGTTTAACAAAGGACTTTTCAAGTTGAAGTTGCACATGTGAAAGATCTAGAGGAATGGCAGTTGCGAGAAGAAATATTCTAGAAGCAGAAGTCTTGTATTGGTTGGTTAAGGAGATAGAAACATTGCCTTTTTCCATAACTCTATTAGGGATAGGAGGCAAGATAATCACATTTCCTCTCTCAGGTCCTCCGAAGGAAATAAGCTCCCTTCTTTTGGGATGATTTTGAGAGAGATCATTAATTACTATTCCACATTGTTTACTGAGTATACACCCCTTGCAAGGGAAGAGGAGGATCTTATTTTGGAATGCATTCTGTCATTGGTATCTACAGAAATGAATGAAGCTCTGAACAAACCTATAACTTTAGAGGAACTTGAATTCATTATGTTTCAAATGAAGGGGAAAGCTCTAGGACCTGATGGATTTCCAATAGAGTTGTATCAAGAATTTTGTGACATCCTCAAGCAAGGTCTTCTGAGGCGGTGTTGGAATCTCAAAGGAGTAAACAAATGTTGAGGGCTATGAGTGCTATATTTCTTTCTCTTATTCCAAAAAGAGGAGTGGATTCTTTGAATCTCTTTAGATCCATAGCCCTATGCAATGTTGTCTATAAAGTTATTACTAAGCTAATTGCTAAGAGACTTAAACCATGGCTTAGTGCTTTAATTACGAAGGAGCAAGGGGGCTTTGTTGTTGGAAGACAAATTTTGGATGGGATGGTGATTGCTGATAAGGCTATAGATTCCATGGCTACTTCCAAGGAGAAAGCTATGTCCATCAAGCTTGACATGGCCAATGCCTATGATCGTATCAATTAGTCTTTTTTGCATAAGGTTTTGGCAACTTTTGGGTTTGGTAGTGAGTGAATCATATGGGCTATGAGTTATGTCACTTCCTCCAATTTCTCCATTTTGATTAATAGTGAGCCCTTGGAGTTATTTGGTGCTCCTCAAGGTCTTTGCAAGGGGATCCCCTTTCTCCTTATCTATTTATTTTAATGGCTAAAGGCTTGGGGAGATTTACCAAATCTCGAGTTCGGCAAGGGTTGATTCACGGCTGGATTTGGGGTAATAGTTTTCCTCCTCATTCTCATTTACAGATTGTGGATGATATAGCTTTGATGGGATTAGCTAGAGTTAAGGAGGCAGTCAACCTAAGAAAAGCTTTGAATGTTTAGTTGGCATCTTTTGGACAGAGGATTAATGAGGATAAGTCCTCCATATTCTTCTTCAATACACCAAATTCTATTTAGATTAAGATTGCTTGGGTTCTCATGTTTCAGATTGGTGCTCTTCCCTTAGTGTATCTGGGTATCCCCATTACTTTGGGCTCTTGAGAAGTTTTGTAAGATATTTTCTCATTAGACATGCAAGTGGCTCTCTTCAGCTGTGAGGGTGACTCTTCTAAAGTTAGATCCAGACCCTCCACTTGTACACGTGTTTTGTTCAAGCTATTGCTCCTAGTTTCATTCATGAATTTGATGACCTATCCTACAAATTCTTATGGGCTAGTAATTTTCTCTCAAAGAAATCTAGTTTGGTTGAGTGAGATTCTGTGTATAGACAAAGGAAGGATGGGGGTCTTGGTCTTTACCAAACTAGTCCTATGGATAGGCCTTGGCTACCAATATCTATTGGAGGTGGTGTTGTCATTAGGATTAGGATTGGGCCAAGATTCTTACTTTGAAGTATCAAAGAGGAGTGGAAAGTAAAGATATTCCTCAATATGGCCTAGAGGCCAAAGGCTCTATGATTTGGAGCACCCTTAAAAGAGGTGCTAATCTTATCAAGAAAGGGCTCTTTTGGATTTGTAATAGAGGTTGAGATGCTCTATTCTAGCTTGATTCTTGGGATGGGTTCCCTTCTACCATATCCATGTATCCTCATTTGTGATCTTTGTGTAACATTTTTCTAGAGGTTGGGTGGAGCAAGGTCGACTACAAATCTCTTTGGAATTTGGGTTAGGTGGTTGTGTATAGATGGAAAGAGCCTCATGAAATATTTCGGCAGGTCTTGAGGAGGATCGTCAAGAGTTTGGAAATATTTTGGCATGTAGAGCTTGCAATTCTCTAGTGGGGAGAGATGTTCTTGCCTCGATCCGACGGGAAAATTCTTGGTTGCCTTTGGGTATCAGAAGTTGGATAGGCAGATAATAGAATTATGGAAGAGTGGAAGTTCCCTAGTGGAAGTAGGTGTGGAGTAAGTATTCATGGCCCAAATGAAATTTTTTCATGTGGTTGGTGCTACAGAATCACCTAGTATAACTTGAGAAAGCGAGGATTTTAGGGTTCTTCCATGTGTGTTTATGTAATAATAGTGAGAAATGCTCTTCTCATCTTTTCTTCCTTTGCCCCTTCTCTAAGGAAATTTGGCACTATTTGTGAGGGCTTTGGAGTAAGACTTGTGTACATGCTTCCTGTTTGGTTGATTTTTGGAGTTGCTTAGGGAATTCACTAGCTAAGACTTCTTTTCTGCATATTGTCTAGAATACAAGTCCTTTCATTCTTTGGCAAATTTGGTTGGAAAGAAATAGAAGAATTTTTCAAGATAAGAAAACGTTGAATCTATTAGAATATTATAATGTTTCTTTAATGGTCATCTTAGTTAGTTTTTAGTTTATTAGGTAGCTTCTATTTTCGTCTTTAGTTCACGATTGTTTCATAATAGAAACATTGTTTTTGTAAATCTATATAAGCAGCTTTCATCTCCTCTATTTAATATAAGACAACATCAATTTTTCATAACATAGTATCAGAGCTGATCGGATTTTTCAGAATTTGGCAGTTTTTTTTTAAAATGAAATTTGTAGCCTCTTATTTTTAACGAAGTTTTTAATAAAAAATTCATCTGGAGTTTTGATTTTTTTGAAAATTTGGGGTTTTTAAACTTGTTTTTAAACTGTAGATTTGAAGGATTTTTTGCCCATTTTTGGAGGTTCATGTGTTTGCAAAAATTGCACGTTTGTTATTTCTTTCAAGTCGCGCATTATGAAATGCTTCTGCTCGCATGCAATGTTTTGAGACCTCTATATCTATGTGTTTCAAGGGTTTCTCCTGCAACGACAAGGCCCAATATTATTGCATCATTGAGGTTTTCAGAGCTCTTTTTTTAGCGTTTTTTTTGCACCCGCGAAGATTATTAGCATCATTTTTTGTAAAACACAATGAAGTTACCCGCGTTTTTAGATGCCTTTGCCATCTTTCTATAGAACTCCTGACTACCAACGGACAAAGCTTCTGGTGTGGGTGGTGGTCATGACTACTTGCGATGGGAGGTTTTTTGTATTTTTAGGTAGTGACAATTTTTTTGGGTGTCGTTTCTTTTCTCACGGCAGCTCTCTGGCACACATCTTTCATGCCTAGGATTTTTGCATGTTATTGACAAAGGTTGTATGCCTTTGTTTTTTGTAGTGATGATGATCACATTTTTTTAAATTCTACTCTGGGCATCAGTTTTCTTGCCCCGCAATGGCTTGTGCTCTCTTCCAACTTTGGTTTTCTGGTCTGCATTCGCAACCCATGACAGCTAGGGTTGATGGCAGTTTTGTGCTATGTTCCAACACAAATCATGGTAGGGTTTTAGTTTTTTTTCCTTAAAAAATATTTTATGGGTTTTAATATTTTTTTTCCTTAAAAAATATATTATGTGGGTTTTGATATAATTTTTCCTTAAAAAATATATTATGTGGGTTTTAATATTTTTTTTCCTTAAAAAATATATTATGTGGGTTTTAATAATTTTTCCTTAAATAAAATTATTTTGTGGGTTTTAATACTTTTTTGCCTTAAAAATATATTCTGTGGGTTTTAATATTTTTCCTTCAAAAAAAATAAAAATTTGTGGGTTTATATTTTTTTCCTCAAAAAATATCTATTTGATTTTACCGTTTTTTCCTCAAAAACAAAGCTTTGTATTCTCTTATCCGTGTTTTGGATTCTGTTGTTTGGTTTTGATCAATTTTTCACCTCAAAAATCATGTCTGGTTTTTTTTTTTCTCCTAAAAAATTGTGGTTTCTACCAGACTATTTTGGGGCGTAGCGCTCATCTGCACAAGGGTTTGGCGATTTTCCTCAAAATTGTGGTTTCAGTTTCATCTTGGTGTCTTTGGCTACAAGGAGTAATATCTTTGTTACCCAACATCAGATTGGATGGTTTCTTGGTCATTAACATTTTGCAAATCCAGGGAGGGTCTCAACAGCAATAGAATGTTCTGAAGATTTTGTGACCGAAAGACAACAGTTAGACGATGACCATTAAGAGAGGGTATTAGAATATTATAATATTTCTTTAATGGTCATCTTAGATAGTCTTTGGTTTATTAGGTAGTTTCTGTTTTTGTCTTCAATTCACGATTGTTTCATAATAGAAACATCGTCTTTGTAAATCTATATAAGGAGCTCTCATCTCCTCTGTTTAATATAAGACAACAACATCGATTTACCATAATAGAGACACAAACTTTGGATGCGTATTATCAGTGCTATCCAGGAGACTTTATCTGGTAAGTGTGACCTGGTTGCCCCTATGGATTTGGGGGATCTGATTGTCATTCAGAGGTTGGATTTGGCTACATGTGGTTTGAGGTCCCCTTCGCCTAGAGCTGCTCGGCAGGCCAAGTGCAAGGTTCATCGGGATGGTCGTTGGTCGCCTCCTTCTCAATATGTGCTGAGAATCAATAGTAAGGGCTCTTCAAAGGTAATCCTGGGCATGATGGAATTGGTGGGATTGCTAGAGATAATCATGGGGTTGTCCATTTTTCCTTTTTGTGTATAAAGGTCAACATACTAACAACTATATGGAAGTTCTTGCTATCCTTTATGCTTTGGAGAGAAGTTGTGCTCTTGGTTGGAGGAAGATCATCTGTGAATCTAACTCTCAGATAGTGATTGATATGCTGAATATGAGGCAGGTGGATGGGATCTAACTAGCAATTGGCCTTGGTGGTCAATTGAATTGTGAGACTTTGTAGTTCTTTGGACTCTATTACCTTTTGTCATGTCTCTAGGAATGGAACAAGGAGAAAACTGCTTAGTGAAATGGGTTTCTCAGAAGATGTGGTTGTGGAATGTTAAGGATTGGGGTCTCTTGTTCATTGAGTATTCTAGGATTTTAGAGAATCTTGTTATGGAGGACATGAGACATTATTTGGGGGTTGAGAGAGAGCCTTAATTGACTTGGGGTTGTCTTTTTTGTTGTCTTGCCTGTTATTCGGCTTGGTGGCTTTTGATGCTATGCATTGATTTTTGCTGATTAATAAATTTTTACCCCTCTATTTCTCAAAAAAAAAAAACAACTAGAGAGAACCAGCATTGCATGGTAAACATA
This sequence comes from Chamaecyparis obtusa, assembly GCA_027943335.1. Lineage (NCBI taxonomy): Eukaryota > Viridiplantae > Streptophyta > Pinopsida > Cupressales > Cupressaceae > Chamaecyparis > Chamaecyparis obtusa. The sequence continues at coordinate 762,704 of BSBK01005292.1, forward strand.
TAATAGAGGGAAAGGTGCTAACACATGAATCTGCAGACATGCAACTAAAACTCCCTTTCGGATTGGCAAATCTTTTGGCACTGTCATTAACCACCTCGCTCACAATTATTAAAAGTTATTGTTAAAAAAAATTCATTGAGATGAAACATGTTCATTTCTCTTTTCTTAACTTGCTACAATCTGCTTTAAACATTTTTGAAGATTCTTTGTATACGGCAATGCTTGACGTATTTGTATCCTAAGATAATCAAAAAACTGTGCAGTTCCCCTTAAAACAGAAAGCTAAATTTCTTTGAAATTCCCTTGGCTTAAGATTTGAAATGTGTGCAGAGCCTTCCCTATCTGTCACTTCCATACCACACATTGTTTGGTATTCTCTCTTTGTATAAATGGCATATATTCTTTTGACCAATGCCTTTAAATTTAATTATTTTCCATAGCAAAAATATGCACTATAAATTGTCAGCACATAACTTTCAAATTGTTTGACTAGAGCTGAAATCAACTAAACAACAGCAGACTTTACCACCAAATAGAAATATTGAATCATCCATGAAAATTTAAAATTCATCTTCATCAGTTTTGTTTGAATTACTCAAATCATCAGAACTCGTAGCTCATGCTTCCAATTGAAATATACTCATATGATATAGCCAACTGAGAAAATATTGATGGGAATGAGATCAAGTGATAAACCCACAGGCCTTAGAAACAAAGGTTAATGTTCAAATTTTCAAAGGAAATGGTAACTGAAGAACTAAGTCATTCAGTACATCCAATCCTGAAAACCCTGAAATATGACGCTGAAGGCAAAGAAATCCCCCATGGATCCTTTAGAAAAAAAAGAAAAATAGAAAAAAAAAGAAAAAATGCCCAATTGAATTGATTAACTTGTGCTTTTGACATGATCAGAAGATGGACCAACCTAAGACACCTTGAGAACAAGACGTACGTAAATTGTTTAACTTCAATGCAACAGAGGCTGAAGTACATTTCCTTTTAAAGTGTCCAGTATAAAATGCAGTTACATGCAATTCAGTGGTGATCTAATACATGATGATGAAATTTTAGATCAAAACAATCAAACAAAACATCAAGAATTTCAATTTATTCTATAAGTCAATATCCATAGATGGTCTTCACATGAAGCATAATTTGATAGACCAATTTTATAAAGGGATTTAAAAGTCATGGCATCACATCACCTAAAATTGTGTATCTGCCTAAAATCTTACTAAATACGGTAACATTTTCTCAATTGGGATGAGCTCAAGTGGGAAGTTGTCTGGATTGTTTTAGCCAAGATATAACAAAGTGGCTAATTTGGTCAACTGCCAAAAACACATCAGAAAGAGATGAACAAGATCAAGTTGAATATTAAGGTTGGCCACGAGTATAAAATTCCAACATCTGCCCATGAGAGGATTGTTTAGAATTACACTTGGCTATGAGGTCAAAACCTGGGATTACAAATTATATCCATATAGCCACATAGGGGAATTGGTAAGCTCGATTTTAGTATCAGACTGAACCACAATATCAAAGGCCAGGAGAACGAAAATTTTAACAATAAACTACCGCAGGGAAATGGACCATGTTCAACTTGTATTTTACACTTAGGATATGATAAACAAACCCAGGATTACAAAATTTAAATCAAAATCCAGGAGGAAAAGATTTGAGCAATATATCTGAACAGGGGAATTGGCGAGTTCGAATTAATATTTCACTTTGGAGAGAGGTCAAAACCCGGGAATAGAAAATTTAAACAAGACAATCCCATTGGAGGACTGGCAAGTTTGAGATTAGAGGTCAAACGCAGGAGCACAAAAATTGAGCAAAACATATCGTAAAGACTTCAAGATTTTCGAATCTCAATCCAATAATTAGGGATTTGTAATTTTATCTGAAAGATCAATCTGTAAAATAAATGGCAACAATCAGGGCAATGGGAATCTTAAAACAATAACTAAATGAAAAAAAATGTTTCGAAAAGAGTAATACAATTAAGGGTGGAGATGTCAACAAAGATCTAACCTCCTCTGGTTGGATTTTCTGGGCACAGTAAATGCGGTCCCTGAGATTTGCTCGGCGTAAAGGCCATACGGACACTTCAACGGATTATTCTGCCCCACAGGCAATGAACCGGGCTTGGCTTCTGATGAAAAGTGGTTACCGAACCCGCTCTGATACTTAAGCCCACTAAATTTATGCTCTTCTTCCTCCGTTAAGCTCAATTTGGCTAGTTTCTCCATCGACCGACAGAAGATTAAAATTCGAGAAAGAAGACTCGACTCAAATGTAAGCCTAAACAAAAATACCAGCAATTGACAAACTATAAATGTTGATTATCAGCATGTGGGCAAGACATGAATCATAAAATCTCCATGTTGCATTGGAATTTGTACTATTTGGTGTTTTATTCTTACACGGAAAGTCTGAATTCGGGATAACTACGGAGACGTCAATAGATTGATCCAGTACTGCTGAATCAGATTCAGGTAGTCTATGTAACTTTTTATTCGGTGCCCGTTGGTTGAGATCTATTCAGGAGTACTATTCAAGCAGAACGGAATAATGCTGACTAGGAGACCAGCGTCTTTTTAAGGATTAGTGCAGACAGCTCATCTCTCCCGTCATTTGGGGAGAGTGGTGGGTCCCACTGGTAACACGTCACACATATTTATAGGTGTTTACAAAAGGCCTTCAAAAGTTTTCGGGTACAAGTGGGAAAATTTGAAAAATAATTGAAAATTTGAAAAATAAAAAATAACAAAAAATTTATGTGATTTTGTTGTTTTAAAATTGGAAAGTGAAGGTGTGCTATAAATTTTTAAGTCAAAAGTGTATTTACATTTGTTTCATTTTTACATTAAACCCGCAAGAAAATAAGTATAAGCATTGTCTAAATGGAACAATTACTAATTTTGTTACAAAAATGACAGTCTTATTAGTGTCTTTTCCTCTTAGTGTCTTTTCCTCTTTCTCTACAACCAGATTACCTTCTTCCCTATGCAACTCCCACACTTGTCTCTTCTTTGCACTTATCCCTTAGACAATTCATATGCAACCTCAAATTAGACTCCCTCTCTTTTACACATAGCCCAACGTAGGGCTGATGTCTGCATTTGTTGCTTCATAGACATGTTTTTACACATTTTCTTGTCTCCCTTTGTTCCTATAATCACCACCTCTCGTTATTTCCCAACATTGTCTCTTTTTATGCATGGGAATTGTTTCCAATTCCCCTAACTCCCTTGTATGTTGCCTGGAAAACCTTTTGTCTATCCCATCCTCTTCTTTGTAGCCCTCTCTTGGCTTTTATTAAAAAAAAAAAAATCTTGCTTCAAAGAAGACACAACAAATAAAAAAAGAATGAGGTGTTTTTCTTGTGAGAGTCATTTTGTGCATAATTTGCAACCATTGCATTCCATGAGATGACATCTTGAGACATTATATCAACAATTTGCATGATCTATTTGTGCTTCCATATAAAAAAACAAAAAAATTATTGTAAAGACTCTGCTTTTACATTAAACTCGCAAGAAAATAAGTACAAGCATCAACATATCGTGGTCCCACAATAGTGTGTCCCACTTTTTGGCCAACTTTGACACTGAGATCAGCATTCTAAAAAAAAAACTTCACTTTCGAACACCTATTGCCCCAAAACTATTAGGAATTTGAAAATGATGTAAACTAGAGTCTTTTAGAATTTTCTTTCTAGTTTTTAAATATATTTTACAAAAAAAAATTAAAATTGATTTGAATCCATTTTTCTTTCTCATTTGAAAAATGGTTTGTGTGAAAAATCAGTGTTTTTAAGGAGTGTCTGTCACTTGGATTAGCATAAACTTTTTTTTTAAAATGATAATGATGTAATTCTTTCAAGGTTACATTGTTAACTTCAATATCTAATGGATGTAATTGGTTTCATTCATTTTAGTTCAATAGTTCATACTTTATTAAGTTCTAAAGTGAGAGTGATTGTAATTTAGACACAGCTTCTTTTGGATCGCTCTAACTTGATTTGTATATATCGAAATTCATTTTTTTATTTTTTGATAGAAAGGTAACACAAATACACTTTTCCTACATATTTCTCATCATGTTTTTTTGTAAGTTATTATTTTTCCCGAAGCGATGAAGAGACAAGTTGTTGAATGACCAAACAACCTACGTTTAATTAAAGTTAATTTTAAAAGTAACAATGAACTCAATATGTATTAAAATTATAGTTGTTAGAAAGCTTGCTTGAAGTAGCAGCATCTGCCATTTTTTGTTTCAAAACTCATCTTGTTTGGTCTTTGTTTTAGGCCTTGAAACAGATTTTTTTGTTTTTTTTCATCTTGAAAAAAAAATCAAGTTTGGGGTCTTCACATGAAGACCCCCTTCACGCGAAGCCATCCCAGAGTATTTGTGTGAAGGGGTCTTTGTACGAAGACCCCTTGGGAAAAATTTGGCGAGAACAAGCCCTGTCGGACTTTTACCCGACCTACTTCACCCGAAGTGGGTCCACTAATTATGGTAAAAAAATTTCAACATGGTATAAAATAAAATAAATTCATTTTTCACACAATTGCAATCAACTTAATTCACACTTTTCACTATTGCTCTGATTTTTTTAAAGGCATTTTTTGGAGGAGAATTGTTATTGGTCTTTTTATCAAAGATGATTTTTTGGAGGAGAATTTCTATTGGTGTTTTTTATCAAAGACATTTTTTTTAAGAGGAGAATTACTATTGCCAAATTTTTAGAAGAGATTTTTTAGAGAGAAGAAATGGCGAACAAGAAGGGAAGACAGTAAATCTGCAAGAAAAAGGTCACCTAGTACCGAACAAAGAAATCGTGAAGTTGCATTGACATATTATTATAAAAGCAAAGAAGGTATGAACCTATCTACCTCTAATTTTACGTGCTCGAATTTTATGGACCTATGCTCTATTTTTCTCTAATTTGATTCATTTTTTTGCACGTAGCTCGCAATCAACATGGTCAAGGTGAAGGAGAAGCTCAAGTAGGAGGGTCAAGCCAAGTTGAAGAAATGCACGTTGAAGAAGGGTTAGGATCACTCCCTATGAAAGCTCAAGAAATTCATGTTGGAGAAGGGTCGAGATCACGTGCTCCTACTGGTATGGATAAACTTATAGATCTAGCTCAAACTATAAAGAGAAATATTAATTATAGAAACTTAGATCATTTACTTACAATGGATGTGGAAAAATTGAGATCATTTGCTAATGTTCAACCTTTGAAGTCTTGCTAAGAAGAGGTCAATGAATAAGATAGCAAGAGAAATATTGGCTAAATTTGATAATTTTGAAACACTTGAACAAGTCTAATTGCTTTCAGTTATACTTATATACAAAAAGTTGGAAGAGACATTAAAATTATTGGGTATAGACACAACATCAAAGAAGAGAAAAGTTGTTGACATGCAAATTGATACGATTGAAAATATTAGGAAAGGTTTGAACCAGGTAGGGAAGTGATCTTGAACTAAAGATAAGACCATTACAAGAAGAGTTATGTTGACTGATCAGTTTCACAATAGGTAATGATAATCATGCCATTGTCTCTCTTAGGAATAATACATCTATGCTAAGGATTACTTTTCCCGTCATGAAATGCATTTAGATTGTCAACCCAGGGACGTAGATTTGAAATGGGATAGCACAATTTGTGCACTAATTTCCTCTAAGAGTCATAACACCTATGTTGCAGGAAGATAAAATGCATGAAAGGAACCTATGTTATTGCTACAGGAAAGTAAACACACTTAACTACTTAATGAAATGACTGCAGAAAGCTTATAAACCTTGTCCTAAACTTATCTAGCAACTCAAAACATTCACTATGTCTATCTCTGCAAGTGCTGCAAGAACATCCACAGTAGTCATGCTGCAGGAATGAAACAGTAACTTCTACTTGAAAGTACATAAAATATAGTAAGCAACTCTACTCTAACTTAATCTAATCCACCTCCCAAGTGGGCCCCCTTGGTTGGCTTCTACTAACTACTAACATGGAAGATACTCCAAAATTACTCTTCCATTAAATTCTTCTTAACTGGTTACATAACAATTGAACAACTCATGAGAACAGAAAAGAGTAACTTCTACTGTACTGAATACATCATTCTATATTTTTTTCATTACCTAGCTAAGTCAATCAAATCCCTTTATATAGAGGATTGACGCTTATTGAAAACATAACAGAAAAGTATAATTAAATCTCGCCAAATAAGGAGGAGATAAAAAAACCATGATATATTACAATAAGTGCAGATAACAGAATAACAACACTGAGGGAATATAGTATAACTATTTCCTATATCTTCTAGAATGACAACTTCTTCTTAGTAGCGTCATATCCTTCGAAATCATCCTGGATTCTTTCGCCATGGCTGGTCTTCTAACGTTCCTTCTTACATGTGGTTGCACCACTCTTTGTACTGCTCCTTGCTTGCCTGGTAGGTTAGTAGCATTTGGTGCATATATATATATATATATATATATATATATATATATATATATATATATATATATATATATATATATATATATATATATATATATATATATATATATATATATATATATATATATATATATATATATATATATATATATATATATATATATATATATATATATATATATATATATATATATATATATATATATATATATATATATATATGTATTCAATTCAACATTTCAACTCCTACTCAAATGTTAGAACACAGCTTAAAATAGCTATATGAAGTATTGCATTATATACATAATAGTAAGCAAAACATGTCATTCTACTACCCATAGTCTTTGCAGCTCTAGTTGTACTTATAACAAGTTCACATAGGTATAGGTTCATAGATGTTTTAGAAATGTCTTATCAGAGCATAAAGAGTGTCAATAAAGTATAAATATTATAACAAAATGGAGACAATAAATTGTCTCATCATTGACATCCATTGTAGATAACACTATGCCCCGAAATAGCCAAATATATTCAGTTGCATCTCAGATTGGTTTTAGTAGGAAAACAATATCACAATATGTTAAGAGGAGAATGCTTTTGGATGATAGCACCTTGGAAGGCAATTGGGGAATGTGTAGAGATCCTCATTCTGATAGGTTGATGAGGGAATCAAGAATTTGGTCACATTATTTTGGAATTATAGTACTCACCCTTCATCAAACAATAGAGATGTTATCAAACATAGAATTGCAGCTAATCAATATGAACATCATACAAACCATTGGTTGGACACAACGTAACATGAAATGTATGTGTCATTTTGTAGTTCAAATCCTAATATAAAGATTGGGAAAACATTGTTTGAAAGATTTGTTGGGACTAATTCTGATTTGCAGAGTTGGCATTAAAATTTTTCTTGCAAACATCCTTGTTGCAATTCTTGCTCATTCAATACGGGTTGTTTGTAAGCCAATACATAGGATAATCGATCTAACACCTTGCATATGTCCTTTTGAGGCATGTCTAACCCTTAGTTATCATTTTGAAGCCATTTTGCAACTTGCTTTTCCTTGGTGATGTTTAAATCCTAAAAATTCTCTAAGTGTCAATTCACCGGGAAGGGTAATTTTAGAGTTTGGCCATTTGTGTCCTGAGATGTGTCAGAAGAACCTGAGCACATAAACATGTTCCACACGTTGCATATACCATTTGGAAGAAGTTTCAGGTCTTCAGGACAAGTTTTAAATTGTTTTGTGCATCCCACTCCGAAGCAATTTCATTCAAGCTGTTTGGTGCACTGTTCTGTCTGTTTTCAGGAGCCCTGTTCAAGGTTCTGCCACTTTTTCCCAGTGATTGATCAAGCCAAAAGGATTCTTGTACTATGTTATAGACAAGTTTTACTTCTACTATCCTGATTTTCAGCCCTGGTTGAATCCATTTGGTTAGTTTTCAAGCATGATTCTATTTGCAGTTTTCACTGTTTGGACAGGGTAATTGAAGAACAGTTTGAAGTAGCATACTTTGAGCAGTGGCAAATCTTGCCCAGGTGATCAAAATGTTGATCCAGTTGCTTTAAGCTGATGTAGTCATGGCATATTTCAGTTCCCTAGGTTTTCAAGCCATGACCAATCCATATGCAGTATTTTCCGAGGCCATTCCACAGGAGATTTATGTAAATCTACCAGTTGACAGTTTCTAGAAATCTGAATGAGCAACTTTGTGTGCTTGCCATTTTTGCCCTGATATACTTATTCGAGAAATTCTTGAAGCATTATGTTGAACACTTGGCATACTACTTTCAGCATCAGTTTTAGCCTTCTGCCAATCCGTCTTCTCATCTTTCGAGGTCAGTTCCAGATGATGTTTATTGTTTCTGAACAGTGCTATTTACCAGGAAATCCAGAAGGTCAAATTCAACGATTAAAATTTTTAATCTCAGGTACAGTCATAAGTTGTAATCTGAGGGAATGATTGCTTGCATATCAAACACCTTACCTGTCAGTTTACATGGCCTGGTCAGGTGATTTTGTCAGTTTTTGAGGCCGCTTCCAGAGCCTCTCTGCACAAATTTGGTAACTTGAAAACATGGTTTTTTCCAATATTTTAAAGAGGATGATTTTTATTTTGTCAAAAACTACATATGCAAAAGATAGGCGAGGATTACAGAGTCCTGTATTCCAAGGAGCCATCAGGAAGCCTGAAATATCTGATAGAAGGCAAATGCAAAAGGAAGAGTTATTACTACACAATTTGCCTCAAATATTCATCGTCTTGGCAGTGTGAAAGCTGCAGCTGAGCTGACTGGCAGGAAACTGGTATTTGTTGGGATGTCCTTGAAGTCATACCTTGATGCTGCTTGGAGGGCTGGACTAGCACCTTTTGATCCCTCAACTTTGGTGAAAGCTGAGGACATGGATGCATATGCTCCTAGAGATCTGCTTGTTGTAACAACAGGATCATAGGCAGAACCTCGTGCAGCACTGAATCTTGCATCATTTGAAACCGGTCATTCCCTTAGGCTAACAAAAGATGACTTTATCTTATACTCAGCAAAGGTCATTCCTGGGAATGAAGTTCATGTGATGAAGATGATGAATTGAACCACAGATATTGGTTCTACAATTGTAATGGGAAGGGGAGATAATTTGCATACATCAGGTCATGCTTACCATGGAGAATTGGAGGAAGCCCTCAGATTGGCAAATCCTCAGCATTTCTTACCTGTTCATGGTGAACTGGCTTTTTTGAAAGAGCACGAGTTACTTGCGGAATCCACTGGCATACAACACACAGCTGTGATAAAAAATGGGGAGATACTCACCAAAAGGGAAGCAGTCCGTGCCCACATATAACAGTCTGTGCTGTAGCAATATACTACAGAAAATAAAGCGCAGAAGAGGACAAGTTTCAATGCTATTTAGTGCACACTATTAATCTTGCAAGTTTTTTCATTGACATGCTGTCGTGGAGAAGATATGTGGGACTACATCAGCGCATGGTGAAGATATTGCAAATGAGCAAAATCCCACATTCTTCCCAAATGCGGTGAAAGTGTTATTCAAAACCCTCAGCACGCACAGTGAAGATGTCTAAGAAGTCACGCGGGTGGAGAAGGACGCATGCTTCGCGTGAAGTGTCGTTCACGGTGGGCCCAATCCAGATTCAAATGGCGCATAAGGTAAGAAATTTTAAAACTGCAGGTAATGAAAGAAAGTAACGTCAATGTGGACACGTGTCATTACTACGCCGAATCTCCAAATTAAACCTTGTTGTGCTAAAACATTCAGAGATTAAGAGCTGGCAGTTAGCAAACCGTCGCACCCAATCTCCAAATAAACTTGGAGTTAGTCTTGAGATTCAGCGATTAAGAGATATAATTGGTGCCCAATCTCTGAATTAACCCATGGTTAGAGAAAAGACTCAGAGATTTGGAGGCAAGTTCATTTCTCCCATTCTTCAGATTAACCGCGGGTTAGTGAAATAACTTGGAGATTTAGAGATAATTCATTTCTCACAATCTCATAATAAACTGCGGGTTAGTCTTACCATTCAGAGACTTGGAGACATGAAAGAAAGTTAACCACAGTCATAGCCAAGGTCAAGGTGCCCAGCCAGTCAGAAGGTGACACTTGTCCAAATCAGTTGCAGTCTAAGACAAAGTTGCAAAATTAAAAGGAATTAAAAAATGTCTATGCATTGGAATGAAAAATTAAAGATTAAAAGCCTATAGTTTGAACTATGACAAAAAATGAAAAATTTAAAAAACTTGAGCTGTGAACGAGAACTTCAACCTAGAGGTTTGATTTTTATCCAAAATATATGATATTATATATCACTAGAACCGGCATGAAACGAGGGTTCTAGAAATGAAGTCAGATTTTGCACAGCTGTTTGCCCATTCTTGCGCCAGCCAGATAAAAGATCTTGGCAGAGAAGATGCCAGGTGCTTTCCCGATTGTGAGCGTGTCCCATGTCCAGTTTCAAGGCAAATGACTCATTGAATGAAGAAGACAAGTGTTGCTCTGTGATGATTTTTGGAGTCTCTTCTTTCTCTTTATTATTCTAAAAAATTTTAATGTACGGGTCTGTTTTGGTGGTTCTCCAAGGGGGTTCTGCAATTTTGGTTCTCCAAGGGAGAAATCAAAGCCAGTTCCATGAATGCAATGTCTAGTCATGAATTCACTGTTGTAGCCTAAGTGTGCTGTGCATTTGAGTGTATTGAAACAGTTTTCATCAATAAAATATGACTGAAATCTCTGTGCAAGTATATTGATGTCTCTGTGTGTTTCTAGGAATTCTTATGAATTGAATTTGTCAAGCATGTTCAATTTGTCATTTACAAGGTAGATTGTAAGTTTCTTCCCTAGTTTCCTTCCAGGAAGGAGTAAATCTGGCTGGATAAGCTTTGAGAATTTCATGAATATGCAGATTTGATGCTCATGTGTTTGCAGTGAAAATGGTAGTCTGTAAGGCAGACTACTGATTTCAGCTGTGTTTGCATTGATAAAGTTTTGTGGATGTTTGCTCAAGTTGACTCTGCACCCTAGGATAAGGCACTGGTTTCATACCAGACTTGTAGCCCAATCTTAATGTCAAATCACTGTTCCATTTCCAAGTTCAAGAACATACATGTTTGTCACTTGCAGTGAATAAGTGCAGGTGATGTTGGTGATTCCTTGTAGAAGAGAATCAGACAGGTTAACCTTCCTGAAGTTCCAAGAACTTGCAAAAAGAAGGACTTTGCTCCTTAATTATCACTCCAAGCCATTTTTTAGGTTTCTCAGGCATTACAAGTTCAAGACTGGTTGAGCCATATCTCCCTGTCTTGTATCTATTTAGAAACTTCCCATTTCCACTCTCTGCATAGCCCAACATTCTACCACAGTCATATCCATGTGCAGACAGTGAAGAACAAAGGTACACCCGCCCGAGTATGTGGGACTCAAAGTGTAGAAGGATAATCTATCCTTGTTCATTAGCCTTGTTCTTGCCCAAATCAGGAATTCAAGAATCAGAAAGTTAATGTGATGTATTTGGGATCTACAAGAAAAAGTGCTAACAAGATTGAAGCCATATTATGTTAGGCCAAACAAAGTGTTTGAAACTTCTTGTTGTCATTGTCATATTGAATTTAATCTCCACTATCAAGTTTTTTGAAAGTTTGTAGAAGACACTTATGGTTTTGAGTATACTCCTCCTACTAGACGAAGTGAGTTCATCTCATCCATTTTATGTGACAAAAGAGATGATGCAGTTGGTCAAATAAATTGCTAAAAGGAATATGTGAAACATGTGCTGATTTGGCTCTTTTTCCTTTAACAAATGAAATTATTGATGTAACAAAGATGGTAAATTGCAAGAGTTACAAATATGTAAAGAATGAAACAAAATTTGGGAAAGAATCTAAAAGATTAGAATATGTTGAAGAGGAACTAACTATTGGAACATTTATGGAAAATTTTAAAAAATTGATTCAACCCTACATTCATCATGATTTTTTTGCAAAGTGGAAAGCACAACAATTCCAAACACTGAGAGACAATTTCCCACTTGGAACTATTCTATCAGTTGTTGATTTCGCAAAAAACTATTAATTTGTTCATCAAAAGGTAGTTCAATCAAAATACTATTTTTCAAAGCAGATTACTATTATGGTACATGTGTGTTATCGACATGCACAGTTAGATTTGGGGTATTCAGAGCACATTTGAAGCATGGGTCATCAAGAAGGAATATCATTTTTATATAAGTGATGATAAAGAGCATGACATTCATTATGTAGAACACTATTTCAAGATGTTTTTTGCAAATTTGAAAGAAAGACACATAAAAATTGATAAACATAATGTTTGGTCAGATGGATGTGCTGCACAGTTCAAATCATCTAGACCATTTTATGCGCTATGTAGATATCATCGTAATGAAAACATACCACATGTCTAGAGTTTCTTTGGGAGTGGACATGGAAAAGGTGAACACGATGTGCGAGAGAAATTTTGGGATCGTTGGTGGATGGTTTTTGATAAACCACCCCATAGAAATATGGAGGTCCCTTTTTTATTTTCTTAAAAAACTATATGTTGAATTTGTGCTCAATCAAAAATTTAACTATTGGAGCTGTTAATATGATTTAGAACAACAGAGAGGGAGGTTGAATCAGTTGTTCTCAGGTCCAGATGTATAAAAACAAACTTTAAACTCTTCAACAAATTAGATCTAATAACCAACACCTACTTGGTCATTACTGATTGCATAATAGAAACATATAACAATGCAGTCCACTTATCCAATAACATCTAACTTGTAAAACATAGAAATGTTCAAACCAAAACATTCACACAAGTATCAACACCAGGATTTATAGTGGAAACCCAATTAGGGAAAAACTACTTTGTAACATGTTACTATTATGTTCACTCTTCTGAAGTGAGCTCAATGAAAAGCCAACCCTGTCAAAGGTTACAAACACACTATCAAGTGTGACCCGATTAAAAGATTTAAACCACTATGTTAAAAGTGCGCCTTGTTATAGGACTTGCATACACTCCATTAGAATGCAACCTTGTTCAAAGGATTTATACCTATGACTGTTAAGTCAACCTCTGTTAAAAGGATTTTGACTGTTACAATGGTTAGAAAGTAGCAGTAATATTGATCTGAGAAACATACAACTCACTTTGCAAATATCAGATCCAATTTTGTACACATATTTAGACTGGGTGATGAAAATTCTTTTCTCCATTTGATATACTTGCAAACCAACAAAAAAATTGATCTCCCCAAACATACTCATTTCAAATTCAGTTTGCATTTTGTTTGAAAATTTCTTACACAAGGCATCTTGTCCACCAAATATAATATCATCTACAAAGATCTTAGCTAACAAGATTCCTTTACCTTCTTCATCTTTCATGTACAGATTGCTTGTGTCATTTTTCCTTGAGAATCCAATCTATATTAGGTAGTTGTGCAATCTCTCATACCATGCTCTGGGAGCTTGCTTCAATCCATACAGTGCTTTATTCAGTTTGCAAACCATGTGTCTTCTGTTTGGATCAACAAATCCTTCTGGTTGTTCAATATATACTTCTTCTTCCAATATACCATTTAAAAATGTAGACTTGACATCCATTTGGTAGCATATGGAAGTAGAGTTCTAACTCCTTCCAATCTTGCTACAGGGGCAAATGTCTCCCATAATCTATTCCTTCTTCTTGTGCATAGCCTTTGCATACCAGCCTAGCCTTGTTTCTTGTGATTTGACCATGTTCATTCAGCTTATTATGAAATACCCACTTTGTCCCAATGACATTCTTATCTTCTAGTCTTGGCACTAGAGTTCAGGTATCATTCTTCTCTATTTGGTCTATCTCTTCATTCATTGCTTTTATCCAGTCTTCATTTTCTAATGCCTCCTTTGTTGTCTTAAGGTCATATTCACATAGTAAACATGTTGGATCTCTTGCCTTGCTTCTGGTCTGAATTCCAATATCTTTATCTCCAATAATATATTTAGGCTTGTGATGTCTTCTAACATATTGTGCTAGAACAGGTTCTACTCTTCTTTTATTTTGTTCATTAGGTTCACCAATAAGATTGTCAAATTTAGCTTCTGAATACTCAGCAACCTCTTCCTGATACTCAGCAACTTCTTCCTATCACTCGACATGTTCTTCTTCTCTCTCGGCATTGTTATCCTGATGCTCAACATTGCTTACCCGAGACTCAGCATCAAGTGCAGGTCTGTCACTTGCCTCTTCTTCCTCTATATACACAAAATATCTATAATCTTCTGGTTCTTTGTTACTGTTAGCTTCATTTTTCTCTACATACTCATCAACTTTGACATTCACACTTTCCACAATTTTGTTAGTGTTAGAATTCAAACACTTATAAGCTTTACTTTTTGTGGAATAGCCTAGGAATATACCCTCATCGCTTTTAGCATCAAATTTTCCATTCCTACTATCCTTCAATATGTAGAACTTACTTCCAAAAATTATAAAGTACTTTACATTCGGTGCATACCCATGCCATAATTCATAAGGTGTTAGATTTGTACCATTTTTGATCTGTACTCAATTAAGAGTATAAACAGCTGTACTTACAGCTTCTTTCCAATACTTCTGTGCAATATTCTTTTCAATCATTAATGTCCTTGCACAGTCCAAGATAGATTTGTTCCTTCTCTTTGCTATACCATTTTGTGGAGGAGTTCTAGGTGCAGACATTTGTCTTTTGATCCCTCTATCATTGCAAAATAGATTAAACTCATTTGATGTAAATTCTCCACCTCAGTCAGATCTCAGACACTTCAGATTCTTACCTGTCTCTTTTTCAACCTTAGCCACATACCACTTAAAAAATTGAAAAGCGTAAGATTTTTCCTTTAAGAACATGACATGCACCATTCTGGTATAATCATCAACAAATAGGATAAAATACCTAGCACCACAATAGCTTTGTACACCCATCGGTCCACAAAGGTCAGTATGAACCAAATCCAAGATATTCTCAGAAGTAAAGGTTTTGCTCTTGAAACTAGACTTAGTCATCTTACCCAACTGACATTCTTTGCACATTACATTCTCAGGTTTCTTCAATCTAGGTAGACCCCTCACTTTCTTTTTCTTGCTAGTTTCTACCAGATTATCAAAGTTAACATGACATAGCTACTTATGCCATAACCAAATATCATCAAGTTGTGCAATCATACATGTTTCTTCAAATAGGTCTAGATAGAACAAATTACCTCTTGTCTGTTCTCCACTTCCAATCAGTTCACCTATGGCATCAAATATTTTGGCCTTCCTATGATGAAATCCCACTCGGTAGCTAGTGCTATTAAGTTGTGCAACACTCAACAGATTATAGTTAAGACCCTCAACCCAATAAGAATTTTCACAAGTGATCTTATCAGTCATCTTAATTAATCATTTTCCTCTAACAAGACATGGTGCATCATTACCAAATTTCACACTCCTACCTTTATAATTATTTAAGGTATCAAACTTACTCTTATCTCCAGTCATATGATGTGAACAACCACTATCAATAATCTATTTGTCATTTTTGTTCACATAAGATATCAATGCATTTTTCTCATCCTCATCAAATTCATCTTTCATTGCAACATAGACAACTTCAATTTCAAAATCATCACTATCAGTGTCAGTCTCTTCTTCGGCAATGTAGCAGGATTTCTTACCTTTTCCTTTGTAGTCCTTGTATCTTCGGTAACCTCTATCTTCTCTTTTGTCTTTATGCTTGTTGTCACTTTCCTCATCCTTATTATCCCTGTTGGGACATCTAGCAACTATATGACCAACTTTATTACATGAAAAACATATAATAGGACTTTACCTTTGTACCTTCCTTTTCCCCTTTTCAGTCTTCTAGCCATAAGAGCTTCTAGATCCTCAAGTTCTTCATCAGATGTGCCATTGTCACTATCACTTTCACTTTCAATTTCACTAATGCATCTTTCTTTTTCTTTCTTTGACTTATTCAGAACCATTTGTGACTTAAAAGCAGATTCAATACTACCAATAGTGAAGTTATCATAGTTAGAAAGTTCAAAAGCAGTAAGCTTACCAACCAAACTTTCTAAAGTATGAGCATTAGGAGAGTTACATCTAGAGTCCTGAATTGCAAAAATGTTGATTGCATAGATAAGACGTAGAGTTCTCAATACTTTTCCTATTATAGTTTCATCCTCAATAGTTCCATTTGCTCCTCTAATAACATCTACAACTTCTTTTATTCTACCATAATATTGTGCAATATTCTCACCTTCTTGCTTTCTCATTTCATCAAATTTACCTCTTAGGCTCTCAGCTTTTTCTCTCAACACATTTACATCACCACCATAAATGCTTGCAAGGGTGTCCCACATTTGCTTTGCAGTACTACAATCTTTGATGTCTTCAAATTCTAGATAACTTAGGGCAGATGCAATCTCCAACATTGCTTGGTTGTGTTCTTGTATAGCTTTCATTTCCTCAGCAATCAGAGGTGCAACAAGTGTGGCATAGTCATGCTCAATGTAATACTTTGCATAATCACCAATACCGGTTGGATGTAGCTTCATCAGGCTTTGCCATGCAGGAAAGTTTTCCTTATTCAGCTTTGGTACCTCCTTCTTATACATCTTGATCATTTGCTTCAAGTACCTTCAAACTTGTTGTCTATAAGCACCAATAGCTCTGATACCAATTGTTAATATGATTTAGAACAACAGAGAGGGGGGGTGAATTAGTTGTTCTCAAGTCCAGATGTATACAAACAAACTTTAAACTCTTCAACAAATTCAATCTAATAACCAACACCTACTTGGTCATTACTGATTGCATAACAGAAACATATAACAGTGCAGTCCACTTATCCAATAGCATCTAACTTGTAAAAAATAGAAATGTTCAAACCAAAACATTCACACAAGTATCAACACCAGGATTTATAGTGGAAACCCAATTAGGGAAAAACCACTTTGTAACATGTTACTATTATGTTCACTCTTTTGAAGTGAGCTCAATGAAAAGCCAACCTTGTCAAAGGTTACAAACACACTGTCAGGTGTGACCCGGTTAAAGGATTTAAACCACTCTGTTAAAAGTGCACCTTGTTATAGGGCTTACATACACTCCATTAGAATGCAACCTTGTTCAAAGGATTTATACCTATGACTGTTAAGTCAACCTTTGTTAAAATGATTTTGACTATTACAATGGTTAGAAAGTAGCAGTAATATTGATCTGAGAAACATACAACTCACTTTGCAAATATTAGATCCAATTCTGTACACATTTGCTAGCTTACTAACTGTGAACCTTTTCCATCTCCATCACTGATCTGCTCGGAACCCTCTTCAAGCAATCACAACAATTCTCCTTCAGCCTTTTCTGCTTAGATAGTCAATAACATCAACAATACTTCCAGCATATACTTCTCTTCTCAACCTCTTGCTTAGGTTTCCTTAATACTACCTCTATTAGGTCAATACATCTTTTGTCGCTTAATCTCCTTCGTATATCTTAGGGTTAGGTCAGATTCTTTGAATCCATTCTACATTAGGTTCTTTGGCTATCCTTTTAGAAATATCTCGAATCTCTTAAAGATTTACAATAAAACATTTTACAGTGCATTAAATGCTTTCATACAATCAATAAATAAAGTCAACACATTTTACATAATCCAAGAATTCAACGATGTCGGCTAGAAATCTGAATTCTTCCTCAAATGCAAAATACTTACGCTCGGTCAATACTATGTTAAACTTCTCAGTCTTTTCTGGAAAGCTCAGTCACCACATAAACTATTTCCTCAGCTAACACTGTCTTCCTTGGCAATTAACTGGTGTTCGATCATCACTGATTTCACTCAGCATATACTAGCTCGGTCGACACAAACAACACTCGGCTTAAACTAGATTTCTTCACTTTTGCTCGGTTAAGCCTACCAGTTCAGTCTTCATTCTTACTTAGATAAACAATACATTGTCTTATCATTATGCCACATAATCAAGTACTCATTGAAGTATCAAGATAACTCAACCTTTCCTTAGGTGTTGTTGTTAACAACCTTGCCTATCCCCTTAGCAACACTCAAATAGATATGGTACTTTCTTAAATATCAATAGTCTTACCAGTTAAGGTTTGACATCAATGAAAATAAAACAATTGCTTCAATTGTAGTTTTCGACATGGGTATAGGCAGAGGCATTCCCTAGGATAGAGTAGGGGCACATCGAGTAGTAAAAGGGACTTATGTCCTCCCTCCTAACATTAGACGTCATCCTCGAGTACAACATCCAGATGTTATTATAGAGGCTAGCTCACGGACCATTAGGGTCATTCATGCCTTGAGAAAGCATTTGATTAGGCACACTACATCATTGATGCATCCCCATGTTGATGATGTTGGTGTTGAGACACCCTCCTTGGGTGGACATATTTGTGTGCCCCATATGTGTATTAAGTACAAGAATCTATGCTTGGGTCCTCTTAATGGGTCTTTCAATGATGATATGGATGCACATGACTACGAGGTGTTTGAGATGGGTGATACACTAGATGTCACCATAGGGACTAGAGCGTCTCATGGAGATTCCTCTCATGGGAGAGATGAGGAGGTGTGAGTGACATGGACTCCTCATGTTATGATAAGACTAATTGTTTAATGTTACAGTGTATTTAATTTTAAATGAATATTGTTAGTAGATAACTTATTATGACTGCACACTTATGTTTATATATATGGTCCATTTATGTTTGATTGATGATAGAGGAGGAGATAAGAAAGATGTAGGATGCCATGCTCTTGTCCATTTCCTTTGGCCTTGAAATTTCTATGGTATATGTCTTCACACTCATTGGTTTACTTTTTTTTTATCAGTATACATATTTCTTCATAAAATTACCATAATAAAAATTATATACCAATTAATATTATCATCTTATTTTACTCTTGCAGGTTTCACCTACTGCCAGTGGGGGAAACATGAGGGGGTTGCAATGACACATGTTGACAAGGGAAAGGTAATTAAGAATTTTAGAATGATTATGCATGTACTTTCCACTTGTATGTACCAATGTTTATTTTTCACAGTTTATTGTATAGAGTAGGATGTCCAACGATGTCATGACATAGGTTTAGGAGCTTACTTTCTCTGGCATTTCATTTGGCCACAATAGCCGCCTGGTACATATATTTCTATATTTATTTGTTTACATTTTTGTATCAAGTATGCATTATTTGTATTTAAATTTTCATTATTCTAAGTAGATATTAACTCTAGTTTTATCTTATTTGACTCTTGTAGCTAACACCTAGTACAAGGGAGGTACAACGCCAAGGATTTGTATCCTTGTCAAACTAACTAACATTGGAAGAAGAAGGTTGGGTAGAGGTAATTTTTTAATTTTAATTCAAGTGTTTTGTAAATTTATTTTTCTATCAACAACAATATAGGACAACTCATATAAATTTCATGGTCGCAAACATATATAGGTCAAAATTGGCATTGTTAGCGTCATCCCTTCGCTACCAAGGACGTATGTTAGAACTCCTAAGAGCATGCAGAGATGTAGAGCCAAGGTTTATGACAATTCAATTTTGAATTTCAATTAAGTTATTGTTTAATGTGAATTTTAATGTTAATTTTCTATATGTACAAATCATATAAATTAAGCAATCTGAATTGTGGTTTTAATTTTTTTGTTTGCGTAGGATATGTCAGAGCCAAAGACTACTTCGAAGAGGTTTCATTTTGATGATCCACCAATAGCATAGGATGCCATACATACATTTCTAGTTGTAGATATTTTTAGATGCCATATGACACATTTTGAGATGACATGTTCCACATTATATAGATATAAATATTTTGTAGATATTTTGAGATGACATGTGCCACATTTTGTAAAACTTTGATCGAGTTGACATTTATGCCCTATTTGTATATGGAGATACATACTTTTAAAAAAAAATCATATATATAGAATGTTCATTTTTATATTATTTCTTTGTAATGTGTTGTACATGCACTACTCATATTGTGTGCTAAGGAAAGCACCTTCATAGGGTTAGTATCATCAATAACTTAAAATAACAACTAAATTACCACAAATAGCAATCTAATTTAAGCAAATAATTTGACAATCAAGCACTCTATGGATCTCTATTTAGGGATGCTAATGCAAAGCTCTCAACAAGCTTCCATTAGTGACAATCCTAAAATGAGAATGAATGATAACACAACTAAAAAGTTTAATTTTAAAAGAAATAAGCCTTAATTAGTCCTGAATTTGCCTTTCTAGCTATAAATTGCAAGGAGTTTGATGCTATTCTCATATTTGTGGATGAATTATTGCTTCAATTATGCCTTGCTTTTATAGATTTTTTCAAGGGTAGGGGGTGTGGTTGATTTTATCATGATTAGGTGAGGGTTAAGTCCATGGTTCCACCTTGGAGACCATTTAAATATTTTGTCCTTAAAGCTTGGGACAAGAGGACAAAATGAGTGGATAAGATGCATTCTCCAAGTGAGTGATTGAGATTCGATTTAGGCTTGATCCATGTGAGCTCAATCCTTAATCCTATTGGTTAATGATTTTTCCTCCCATTTGGTGGTTGAGGGAAAATAGGATTTAATCAATTAAATTTAATTAATATCTTTAGCCATGTGTACCCCTTGAATGGGTTGATTTGATTTAATTGAACTATGCAATTAATTAGATTAATTGAACAATTAATTGATTTGATTTGATTTATTCAATTTTAATTGAATTTATGGCTTTTGATTTTTAATTAAATTTGATTTATGGCTTGATTGCAATTTGTCTTTGATAATAGCTTGACTTGATTTAATTGCTCTGATTTTTGCCTTGATTGTTCACTTGATTTAATCTTGTCCAATTTTAGGTGATTACAAATGACCCTCTTTGAGTCGACATGTGAAGCGTGTCAATTCAAAAAATGTCCTAATCATCCTTATATGAAGTCCTAATTCCATTGATGGTCAATTTCGATGTTTGGTATAAGATGCAGATTCTGATGAAGTTTGATTGGATTTGATGTCCTGATGGTCAATTCAATAGTAGGTTGTTTGATATGGTTCCTGATTTGACCTGATTTGATGTTTTGATGCCCCACTAATGAATTCAAAAAAATTCACGTTCAATGATTTGAAACAAGTTCTCTAATTTGAAATGATTATGTGATTACATGCCCCCTCGAGAAATTTTGATTTGTTTCCCGATATAGAAATTTGAAAATGCCCCGATCCTGAGAGAATTTGATGAGAAAATATTTGATTGATAAGATGTTGTTGATGCTCTAGATAAGTTGATGATGGTTTGGTATCATTTGATGTTAGTCAGAATCACTTGGTTGATGTTGATGTCAATCTGATAAGATAAGTTGATGGGTTGATATTTCACTCTCAAGATCTAGAGAGACAAAACAATGATTTTCCTTTCTCACGATATAGAGTTAGGAGATTTGATGCGCTCAAGATGAGAAAATGGATGATAGGATAACTTGATTGATGTTAGATGATTAATTGGATGATTTGACTAATTGATATTTGATACATGATATGATTAGATGTTTTGATGATATGGAGTTGATTGGATGTTCTCATGATGCAAAATTAAGGATTGGTAGAAGAGAAGGGTCATCTTTTGGTGTAGGTGCAGGTATAGATATTGGTGATGGATAGAGTTAGGTTGTCCCTAGTTGATCAACATGATTGATTATTGATGATTTCCTTGATGGAGCATGAATTATTTGATGGATCATACATTTCCTTTTTGATGATGTTGATCAGGACTTTGATTATATGGATGGACCTTTGATGATGTATATTTCCTTGATTTATTCTGCTATTTACATTGATGATGTACCATTGACGATATCATTGATCATTTGATGTATCTTGATTTGGTCTTTTGATGATGATAACTCTATCCCCTTTAGCTTTCCTTACATATATTGAGAAAAAAGATCAACCCATGCAAACTAACATGCAATTAATCTATATGGATGCAACTAGTTGTCACTATTTAGAATTTGGATGCTTATTTTCATCATTGAGCTTTTGGAACATCAAATTGGTACAACCCTCACTAGTTCAACCATGATGATATGAATACCGCTTTCCTCAGATTTTAATATTGCAAGTAAACAAACAAAGAATTGATCCCTTTCATATACAAATGTCCTCGATGATTATTTGATGATCATGTCTTTAGATGGATTTGCATATTGCTATGAATCAACATGGCAAGCACTCAAGCAGAAATCAAGAAAATATCATGTCTTCGTCATTTCTCATCTAGTCAAACTTCATCGATTTGCTAAAAAGACATGATTTCACCAATCAAGTAACACTTTGAACATTTTTGCTTTTCTATTTGTAGATTCATATTTCAAAAACTTCATCCACTTTGATCTTAGTTATGTTTAAGCCTTTTTAGATTTTGATTTGATTTGTTGTTTGAAGATTTAATGTGTCAAATGTTGTTGTTTAAATCAAGTGTTTGGATGTTGAAATGTAATATTGATCAATAAGTTCAAGTGTAGCAATTTTTCATTTTTGATGCGATGATTTGAGCCAATTGATGTCTCCTTTGCTAAGCTCATTGAATTTAGATTGATGCCCCCCAATTTGATTCAAAAATGATAATGCTTTGTTGGGTAATGCAACTTTTGAGAGTTTACTTAAGATTTTTTATTTTTTAGATTTTTTAAAAGATTTTTAAAATTTTTTAAAGATTAAAAAATTTAAATTTTTAAAGATTTTTTATATTTTTGGATTTTTTAGAGATTTTTGATGTTTTTGGATCTTTTTAGAGATTTTTTATTTTTTGGATTATTTGAGGAACATTTTCACTTTTTTAGATTTTTAGAGATCACTAGTTCTCAAGCAAGATCACATTGAATTTCCCCCAATGTCTAGAAAGGTATAAGACATGAAAAAATGGATTTGACAACTGATGGCTCAATAATAAATAGGCCATGATGGATGAAGCAAGTGTGATATGTTTTTGAATGAACTAAATGAAATGCAACTAACATGTTCTAATGATGAAATGAAGTTTATTTTAGTAATATGATTTAATGGATGTAATGAATACTTCCTAATCAATTGTAATCATAGATGAGCTTAATGGTTTAAAAAGAATGCACACTAAATGAGACAAATCTTTAAAAATGAATGCAAACTAATGTAATGCCACCTAATGAACTTTAAATTAAATGATGCAAACTAATGCAATTAACTTTAGTAAAATTGATGCAAGATAAATGTGATGAACTTAATTGAATCTAGGGAGAAGTTCTAAATGAATGCAAGGTTACCTGAATCTAACAAATGCAAGTGAACTAATGCAATGCACCCTTGTCTTTGATTTTTGATTTCCAACACACTTGATCACATATAGTTTTTGATGTTCTTTTTATTTTTGTTTTAAACTCCACCCCCTTTCTATTTTTCTCTTGCAAAATTTATTTTTATGCTAAGAAAGGCAAATACTTTAGATGCATTTAATCTAGGATGTATGCAACTAACTGTCACTATTCAAAAATTTGGAGTTTATATTCATCATTGAGCAATATGTGATATCCGAATTTAGTACAATCATCACTAGTTCAACTATGATGATATGAATACCTTTTTAGTCATCTCTTATGCTACTTTCTCATCCTTTGGTATGACTGTCATTGATTGAAGTCAATCATGAGAGTACGAATACCGATTTTGTCAAATTCTATGTTGCAAGTGGATTTTGGCATTATGATATTTAACATCAAAATATCCAATGTATCCTTTTGTGTAAACAAACAGAGATCTTAGTTCCATCGCATGTACAAGTCCTCGATGATTCTTTGATGATCATGTCCTTAGAAAAATAATACATGCTTTAAAACTTTGATCTTAAAACAATCATTCAGAGATCAATAAAATATCATGCTTTCATCATTGCTTGTCTAGTTTAAAAAATTTCATCGATTCGCTAGAATGACATGATTTCATCAATCAAGTCAACACTTTAGAAAAAAATTGCACTGTTTTTCAAATCCATATTTCAAGTATAGTTCCATCCATTTCATATTTTAAATCCTGATAAAGATAAGGTCTTCATGAGATTTTGGATCAAATTTTGCATTTGGTTTAAATTGGATTAGGATTAGGATTTGATTGAGTGTTTCACTTGTGCTTTGATGAATTGATTTAGTGTCTGATTAAAGTTTGATTTTGATGAATCCTTCCTCCTTTAGAGTAGATTTCCCCTAGTTTGGTGTGATTATGTTTGTGGGACTTAGGACAATTTGCAGATTAGGTGACCAAAATATTTAGGTACTTGCAAATGCAATTATGGGGTTTTATTATGTAGTATATACAAATGCTAGTGAATGCAATATTTACAAGGATGACTGCTAGGTATGCAATTGACTTGGACTTTCAATGGTGCATGTTTACCAGGTTTTCACTGATTGAAACTATTTTTCTTTCTTTTTCTATTTTTCAAGCTTTTTTCCTTTTTTTGCTACCAAGGCGCCTATTTGCTAGGTTTTCACCAAGGCACTTTTCTTCTTTTTTGATTTTTTTTTGTATTTTCTCTTTTTTCTTTTATTCTTTTTTTTCTATATCATCAAGGCACCTATTTTCTAGGTTTTCACCAAGACAACATCTTTTTGAGGATCATTTCTGAATATTTTTGGCTTTCTTCATGCTCAATTTTTTCAACATTTTTTATCTTTTCTGTATTTCTGATTTGTTTTCTCTTTTTGGCTTTTCAATATTTTTGGTATTTTCAGGATCTCTTTTGACTATATACAATAAATAGGATGCTCTCCATCTGATTTTCTGACTCTTTTTCTTTATCCTCTTTCATATGCTTTATATGTAGAACCTTTTTAGGTGAATGCTATTGATTGGTTCTTGTAATTCTTCTCCATCACAATCAGCTAATTTATAGGTGCTTGTCCGAAAAGACAAAGTGATCACAAAAGGTCCTAACTAGTTTGCTTCCCATTTTCCTTTCTTTTCTCTTTCTGCTTGATTCTTGGGATTTTCTCGCAAAACTAAGTCACCTATTTGAATTGTCCTTGATTTGATATGCTTGTTATAGGTCCTTGGCATTCAGTTCTGATACACTTTCAAAGGATTGAAGGCTTGTTGTTGTTTTTCATTTAGTAGTTCTAGTTCATGTAACCTAGCAACTCTATAGTCTTCTTCACTTATCAAACCATGTAGGGATACTCTTAAAGATGAAATTTCTACCTCCAAAGGTAAAATTGCTTCTACTCCAAAGACTAAGGAAAATGGTGTAGCTCCTATTGGCATTCTGATACTTGTCCTATAAGCCCAAAAGGTTGGGTTTATTTGTATATGCCAATCTCTACCTGAATTATCCACAATCTCTTCAATATCTTTAAGATGTTCTTATTTGTTGCTTCTCCTTGTCCATTACCTTGAGGGTAATATATTGAAGATGAGTGATGTATCATATGGAATTTTGTACATAGCTCTTTCAAATCCTTTTTTTTAAAAATGTTTTGCATTTTCTGTTATGATGGCATGTGGTACACCATATCTACAAATTATGTGATTTAGAATGAACAAGGATATTTTCTTTCCTGTGGCAATTGACAAGGGTATAACTTCCACCCATTTGGTAAAGTATTATGTTGCAGTAATGATGAATTTATGACCATTTGAAGATGGTAGATAAATCATCCCTATTAAGTCCAAACCCCATTGATAAAAGGGCCAAGGTGTTGTCATAGGATGAAGCTCTTGTGTTGGTACGTGCATCAAGTTCCCATGATATTGACACTTACGACAAGTTTTTGCAAAGTGACAAGCATCTTTTTCCATTGAAGGCCAAAATTATCCTATCCTAAGAAGTTTCTTAGCTAGGGTTAAACCATTCGAATGTGACCCAAAAATCCCCTCGTGAATTTCTTATGAGGCTATGTTTGATTCCTCTTTCTCTAGACATCTTAGAAGCATTCCATCTAGACTCTTACAATAAAATGTGTTGGATATTAAAGTGTAACAAGAGGCTTGGCATATAAAGATTTTCTTTTGATTTCTAGTTTGGTCCATAGGTAGGATTTGGTCTTTTAAGTAGGTATAAATGGCTCCATACCAAGGTGATTCATGTCCTATTAGCAAACAAATGGTATGAGGATGGGCAAGTTCAAATGTGGCTTGCTCAACTTCTTCTACCAAGAATTCATTTCTGGCGCTTTGATTCGGTATTTGGAGAAGTGATGCCAAAGTAGCCATTGCGTCTGCTGCTTTATTCTTATCTCTTGGTACTTGCTCAAATGTGATGAGAGTGAAGTATTTCTTGAGATTCTCAATCATATTCTTGTAAGGTATCAAATTGTCATCTTTAGTTTGATATTCATCATTAATCTGATTAATGACTAGTTGTGAATCTCCATAGATTTGTAGCTTTGTTACTTTCCATTCTAATGATAATTTTATGTCAATGGCCAATGCTTCATACTCAACTATATTATTTGTGCATGGGAATAGAAATTTGCATGATTTTAGAATTGTAGACCTTTGAGGAGTAATCAAAAGTATGCCTGCTCCTGATCCATGTTGTGTATAGGAACCATCAAAATATAATTGGCATATTTTTTCTTTGACATTAACAATTTTAGAATCTGGAAATTCCACTTGAATTGGATGTTCATCTTGTAATGGTGACTCTGCTAATTGATCAAATATGACTTGACCCTTGATAGATTTTTTATCCACATATTCTATGTCAAATTCACTTAGCACCATGAGCCATTTAGCTAGTCTCCCATTCAATATTGTTTTGCTGAGTAGGTATTTCAAGGGACCAATCTTTGCAATGAGTCGAATCTTGTGGGATAACATATAGTGGTGTAATTTTTGGGAAGCAAAAACTACGGCCAAACATGCTCTTTCAATGAAGGTTTAGTTCAACTCATATTTCACCAAAGTTCTTCTTATGTAGTATACGACCTTTTCCTTTCCTGATTCATCTTCTTAAGCCAAGAGTGCCCCTAATGAATGTTATGTAGCCGAGATGTATAGAATTAAGGGCTTGCCTCTTATTGGTGGCATCAAAGTTGGAGGGTTCATTAGATATTTTTTCAACAAGGTGAAGGCTTCTTCACATTTCTCATCCCATTTGAAAATTGTATCCTTATGAAAGAGTTGAGTGAAATTGTGACATTTTTCTACTAATTGAGAGATAAATCTTTGAATGGATTCAATCCTGACTTGAAGAGATCTCATTTGACTTATTTTTCTAGGTGCTCCCATTTCCATGATGGCTTTGACTTTGGTGGGGTCTACCTCTATTCCTTTCACTGAAATAATGTACCCTAGTAGCTTTCCCAATTGAATGCCAAATGCGCACTTCTTTGGATTTAACCTTACTTTGAATTGCTCCAATCTTACAAATATTTTCTCTAAGATGGGTAGATGTTCTTCCCTTGAGTGGGATTTAGCAACTATATCATCTACATAATCTTCCATCAACTTGTGCATCATGTCATGAAATATGGTCATCATGGCTCTTTGATAGTTCACTCCGGCATTGTTTAGACCAAAAGGCATAACATTCCAACATAATTTCTCCCATGTGCATGTGAATATTATCTTGTCTTGATCTTCGGGTGCTATCTTTATTTGATTATAACCACTAAACCCATCCATAAGTGATAACATTGAATGTCCTGCTATCAGATCTACAATGGCATCTATTCTTGGTAACAAAAAGTCATCTTTAAAACATGCAAGATTAAGATCCCTAAAGTCCATGCAAATTCTGATAGATTTGTCTGCTTTGGAAACATGCACAATGTTTGAGATCCACTTGGCATAATCAATGGCTCTAATAAACCCTACTTTCAACAATTTTTCTAACTCTACTTTTACAAGCAAAGCTATGTGTGGATGCATCTTTCTTAGTTTCAGCTTCACTGGTCTTACTCCTTTTATATTCAAATGATGCATGATTAAATTTGGATCTAATCCTAGAATATCATCATATGACCATGCAAAATTGATTTGTTTTTCTTTGAAAATTGGATGAAGTCCTTTCTTTCTTCACTAGATAGAGATGTTGCTAGGTGTATGATTCTTGGCTCTGATTTTGACCCAATATTCACTTTCTCTATTGGTTCAATTAAAATAGGTGATCTTTCTTCATAGTGCTTAGGAAAAGTATCCAACCCTTCTTCCTTTGGTACCTCTATTGGGTTTTCACCATTGGAAACATTCTTTATTTCTTTTTCTTTTTGATTTAATGTTGCCACAATGTGGTTTTCAACATTAAATTCTTTCCATTTTTAAATTTTTTTTTTTTTCAATATTTTCCAAATTGAAAGGTTGAATACTCCCCTTTGTCACTTCTTCTTGATATTCCATGGTAGAAGAAGGCTCAACCATATTTAGAT
Organism: Chamaecyparis obtusa; assembly: GCA_027943335.1. Classification (NCBI taxonomy): domain Eukaryota; kingdom Viridiplantae; phylum Streptophyta; class Pinopsida; order Cupressales; family Cupressaceae; genus Chamaecyparis; species Chamaecyparis obtusa. The sequence goes on from BSBK01005292.1 coordinate 791,142, forward strand.
ATTGGGGCACCAAGTTATCATTCAAAAATGTAGGAAGGATGGTAGGTTTAATGGAATCTCATTCAATTAATTCTGGATAGATAAGGGTCAAAGGATCGATGCTTTGGTTTAGTCCAATGGGGTTTAGTCCATTTTGTGTGCTAAGGAAAGCACCTTCATAGGGTTAGTATCATAAATAACTCAAAATAACAACTAAATTACCACAAATAACAATCTAATTTAAGCAAATAATTTGACAATTAAGCACTCTATGGATCTCTATTTAGGGATGCTAATGCAAAGCTCTCAACAAGCTTCCATTAGTGATAGTCCTAAAATGAGAATGAATGATAAAGCAACTAAAAAATTCAATTCCAAAAGAAATAAGCCTTAATTAGTCCTAATTTGCCTTTCTAGCTATAAATTGCAAGAGTTTGATGCTATTCTCAGATTTGTAGATGAATTATTGCTTCAATTATGCCTTGCTTTTATAGATTTTGTCAAGGGTAGGGGGTGTGGTTGATTTGATCATGATTAGGTGAGGGTTAAGTCCATGGTTCCACCTTTGGAGACCATTTAAATATTTTGTCCTCAAAACTTGGGACAAGAGGACAAAATGAGTGGACAAGATGCATTCTCCAAGTGAGTGATTGAGATTCAATTTAGGCTTGACCCATGTGAGCTCAATCCTTAATCCTATTGGTTAATGATTTTTCCTCCCATTTGGTGGTTGATGGAAAATACAATTTAATCAATTGAATTTAATTAATATCTTTAGCCATGTGTACCCCTTGAATGGGTTGATTTGATTTAATTGAACTATGTAATCAATTAGATTAATTGCATAATTAATTGATTTGATTTGATTTCGATTTTAATTGAATTTATGGATTTTGATTTTTAATTAAATTTGATTTATGGCTTGATTGCAATTTGACTTTGATAATAGCTTGACTTGATTTAATTGCTCTGATTTTTGCCTTGATTGTTCACTTGATTTAATCTTGTCCAATTTAAGGTGATTACACATATTTATGGAATCATTGCATATTTTTTGTTATGGAAGTGTCATGGTTATTGTGTTTCAATATTTTTTTGATGTATCTAGAAATATTTGTTGTGTTTCCATAATATTTGATATTTTTTAATAACATGTTTCCTATTTGTATATTCATGATGAAATATTCACAACGTTTTATTATTACAACCTTTACATAAAGTTGTGCAATCCTTCATCCTTTATGCCCTTTGAAAAAGTTACAACATTTCATAGCTACCACCTTTTTAGAGAGCCACGATTATTCACAACTGGTGCAGGAGAACCTAATTGATTGTAACCCTCCAAAAGGCAACCCAAATCTCTATCATTTCTTCATGTGTACAAACCAAAACCACCAACACATGTGGTTGGGAAGGTTTACCCAAGGCATGGTCCATTTTTGGCTCCCCACTTACCAGAATGGTCACTGCCATACCCTACCGCCAATGTCCCTTAGGTATGCTAAGTGCACAAAAGTGATGAACTTTTTCAGAGTATTTATCTCAATCTAGTGCACCTGCATATGAATCATCTGAAGCTCTAGGTATCCAAGAGACCCCTCTACAATAATTTGTCTTATGTTTTCAAGACTCCAAGTGGTTTTTTTAGGGAAGCAATTTTTCTATTGATGCAAAAAATCATCAGAGTCACTTAATGAAAATTTGCAAGGTAGCCCAAATATTTATTTGTTCCTCATGAGAATGAACCACCACCACCAAAAAATCTAGTTGGGTAGTTTTACTGAAGGCATGGTCCATTTTTGGCTCCCCACTCGTCGGAATGGTTAGTGCCACACCCTACCGACAGTGTCCCTTAGGTGCGCTAAGTGCAAAAAAGTGAGAAAATTTTCCAGAGTATTTCTCTCAATTTGGTGCACCTTTGTATAAATCATCTAAAGTTGTAGGACCATGAGAGACCCCTCTACAATACCCTATCTTATATTTTCAAGACTTAAAGTGGTTTTTTAGGGAAAGGATTTTTCAATTGATGCAAAAATTGTCAGAGGCATTCAATGGAAAGTTTCAAGGTAGCCCAAATATTTGTCCATTCTTCATGGACACAAACCACCACCACCAACACATTTGGTTAGGTAGGTTTACCCAAGGCATGGTCCCTTTTTGGCTCTCCACTCGCTGGAACACTTAGTGCCATATCCTACTGATAGTGTCTCTTAGGTGCACTAAGTGCACAAAAGTGACGAACTTTGTTGGGCTATTTCTCTCAATCTAGTGCACCTACTGTTATCTCTATTTGGGCATTAAAGATTGTCATTAGTATCAAAGACATCGGTTGGTTACCTATGCTACTCTAGTCAGTAAAAGAAAGCACTTCAAGCTAGTTATTTAAGTATTTACACTGAGCACCAGAGCAATTTTACCGAGCATCAGTGTACATCAATACCAAGTGACAGTAAATACCAAGCACTAGTGTAACTACCTGTATGGTGTAAATGTGACCACACTTCTATGAATCATTACATGAAAGGTTGCTCAACAATGAGAGACCTCACAAAGTGACTCATAGCTCTCTATGCATGGAGTTGCAAGGGACTATGATGAATTTGCTCTCAGCTAGAGCTACAAACTTGTGACCTTGCTAGTCAACCATACAATGAGAGATTCACAATGAAGACAAGGGCAAGAGTGCCAATATCTTCAATGAAATCAAAGTATGCAATGAAATGCAAATCTAAATGAGAATGCAAACTATTCTATGGAAATGAAAGTACAAATTAAACTATTGAAAGGAAATACAAAGGATTACAACCTTCCTAATTAAGCTATGTGAAGTTATCTATTGCATAAAATAAACTAAGCTATGAAATGAAGCTATGGATGCTATGATAATGCAAGAAATGAAGTCTAAACTATGAAGCAATGAGGAAATCCAAGAAAATCTTGATGTAGCAATGATCTCCAAAAGCTCCAAATGCACCTAAAAAACCTGCAGCATAACAATAGCATGAAAGAGATGGATATGCAAATGAAGGAGAGAGCTCTCCTTTTATAAGAAATGAGGTGAAATGGACCATTGAGATTAAGAGGCAAAAGACATAATCAACGGTGGAGAAAAATGGAAGCTTGATCCTTGTGCACAAATATACTCCAATAGGAAAATAGAAGTTGACTTTATGTCCATATGAGACAAAAAGTGTTTTTTCTCTTTTTATAAAATAAGAATAAATGTTTTATTTGTGCAACTTAGGATAAGAGGAAAAGGTGGGGCTTTTTTTGTTTAATAAAAAGAGAGGAAATATTCCTTTTAAGTAAATAAAAACTTAGAATAAATGGTTGACCCATAGGATAAAAATCTAATATATGATCGAAACTAAGATTTGATCAAGAAATTGATAATGTTGAAAATATTGATTATTGATAAAAATGATTCAGGGTTGATAAATCAAATAAATGGGGCCCAAAGTTTAGGCGACCATTTTTGGGTGCATACATTTGCCCCTCTTTGACTAATGTGTGATCGATTTGGGAACACATGTGGTCAAATAATGAAGTTGCAATGTGAGATCGATCTGAGATCACAAAACAACTCAGATATGAGGTTGATTCAGGATCACACCCAGACAAACATAAACAAAGGCCTTTGAACATGAGGTCGATTCGGGATCACATTCAAAGTAAGAGATAAGAATCTCAAATTTGAGCAAAAGCTCACAAAAGATGTTTGAATCAAGAAATCAAGAAATCAAGGATTAAAATCCAATAAATATTGCCCCCTCGAAATCAAAATTGAAATCAGGTAGAGGAGAGACAGCAAATCAATAAAGATTTGATCAAATCATAATGAAATCACAACTGAATATAAGGGTTGATAGATTAACCATTAGGCAGTGAAAACATGCCCCAGTGATGAATTAGAAGAAAAGAAGTGGGGTGAATGAAAGACACGAAGTTTGAAAGACATGAAAAAGGAAGAAATTCCATCAAAGATCAAAGAATTATGCCTCAAAAGGTCAGTCAACTGCATAGAAGAATGAGAAAACTTGGAAATGCGACTTGGATTTCGATTTTGAGTCCGAAAATGGATAGAAAATGATGTGATATGAAAGACCAGAAATGAAAGATATGATCAAGAAGAATCAGAAAATGAGCACAATTGACCAACTAGTCTGTAGATGATAAAAAGGAGAGCTCTCTCCATATGCAAGATGCAAAAGCTAAACTATGATGAACCTAAGAATGCAAGCTACTATGAAAGTGGTTGACTTGCAAGGTCACAACACTAGACATCTAATTATCATCATCGAGTGTTATTGGTAGCATCGTAAGATCATACAATGCACACTAGCATAACTATGTGGATATGAATATGATCTTTATCAGATAGAAATATGGAAATCCCACCTAGGCATCAAAGACATGGAGGTCAAGATGACTAATGCAGTGAGATTACATATGTTTGATATGGTGAGATTATGCTTGTATCAAGACACATGAAAGTCAGGATAACTAGAAGCATGCACTCGCATAAAATAGTCAAGGATAATACATTGTTAATCCATAGTGTCAAGTAAGACCAGCATAAATGCTCATAATAGTTAGGATCAACAAAATATACCCATAAGCAGATAAAGAAATAAAACATGTTCTCATACCCTCAGTCTTCTAGCTATGCGTCATTGAAAACTTCTCAGGGAGAGACCACTCATCAAAGAAATCCTCATAGACAACACACAAAGAAAAATAAAGTCAACATATCTCAACAAGTTGATTGTTTAAGTGCGTGTGTGTTGGTCATAGAGTCAGACTCTGGTTATCACATCTGCCAATGAGAAATATCACATCAAACTTAGACTGGTGGGTAAGACATCTGATAAGTGTTGAGAAACACTCGATGCAAGGGTAGTGTTGAAAAACACTGTTTGGGTTGGTGTTGAAAAACACCTATTGTGAAATGCCCCAAGAGACAAACGCACCTAAAAGACCAATGCTAACAGGTATGCCCCCTAGAAAAAAAAAATAAAGACCAATTCCAGACTACGCCAAATAAGGTCAAGACATGATGGAGAAAGGCTCAGTGTTGAGGACGTATGCTTAACAAATAGGAGTGCAAAGGCCTTAAGTAGCGCTCGTTTCCAGGTTTTCACCACTTGGAATCTTTTTTCATTTTTTTATTTTTTTCTTTTTTTGTATTTTTGCTACCAAGGTGCCTGTTTCCACATTTTCACCAAGGCACTTTTTCTATTTTTTTTGAATTTTTAAATTTTTTGATTTTTTTGTATTTTTTCAGGACTGTATATGCTTTTTAGGATTTTTTCAGTATCATATATCAAATTTTTTTGGTATTTTTTCAGGATCAATAAATATGTACAAAGGATGCCCCCAAAAAGAATAGACATCAAACTCTTTAAGCAAGATCACATCGTGCAGTCCCAATGTCTAAGAAGGTGGAGAACAAGAGGGATTAGCAAGCTGGTGGAAGACAAGAGAATGAAGGAGAATGAAGGGAAGAAATCCTCAAAGGCAAACTCCTCAAGAGTACCCAAGCTAGGGAAATTTTTTTTCATGAAAAGCATATTGGACAAGCAATGAAAGGCCAACATGGGATAATCCTCAAAAGCATAATGCAAAAGAAGGAAAGGATGCAGTCCAAAGGAGTAGACATGTCAAGAGGCTTCATAGCATCGTATTTTACTCTTTTTTTATTAGATCAAGACCAAAGGGGAAAATGATAGTGAAAGGCTAGAAGGAATGGAGGAAAATAAATATGAAGGCTAAACATGAATGGAATGAAAGAAAGATCATCGTAAGATAGCTCACAAGATAGCCAAATATTCGTGTATAGGTCAACATTGTCAAGATCAAAGAGAGAAGATGAAATGGATGCAATATGTAGAAGAACTACGCATGATGCCTGATTGCCAAGTTTTCATCATGGTACTTATCCAAGGCACCACAAGGGAGTGGTTTTCACCATAGGATGAATTTATTTCTCTTTACTTTTGCTACGAAGGCACCTATTTCTAGGTTTTCACCATGATACATTTTCAATTTTTTTCATTTTTTTTAATTTAAATTTTATCTTTTTGGAAGAAGGCAAGCTTTTCAGATAATGCTCCTTGAAAGGATAAACCATAATATGCCAAGGATTCGAAATGATATGCTCAAAGATGCTGATAGGGAAAGGAAGATGGAAGAGAAAAATAGAGGATAAGGCTTTATGTAAAGCGAGTGAGGTTGGAAGATATAAGGAATAGGCAAATGAGGAAAAAGGATAGAAGGTAGAAAGATAATGAATGGAAGGATTGTGAAAGGGTAGATGGAAAGGAAGGCAAGATCAACATCAACACACATTTTGAAGGGTGGCGAGAGGATGGAGGAAATGTGAATGAAGGAATACGTGAAGGAATATGGAAAATGTTTAACAGAGGTTGTGGTTCAGACACATGGAATGGAAGAATGTTTTTGGAAGAAGATGAAGTGGAAGCCTTTGGAAGCTTGAATGTCAACTTCACTTTTTGTTCAACATGAGACTCTCTTAAGAGAGACTTTGGAGTCCATATAGCCGTAGGATTTTCATTTCTTTTTGATGATTTAGAGAGAATATCTTCAATGATGGATTTTGGAATCCATACTTGTCTTGTAGTTTTCTTCTTAGATATCTCTTTTGACTTTATGTCTCCATGTCGATTAGAGGAGACATGGTGATCTTCTTTTATTGATGGATTCTTGTATTTCTTCTTTTTCTTGTATTGAACATTCAAGTTACTTCCAAAAGACTTAGGACATGTAGAAGAAGAAGGATGATATGACTGGTTTAGATGGGTGGATGGACGAAAAGGATTCAAGGGTATGTATCTATGTTGATCTTGAGGAAAGATAGGAGATGGAGGGACGTAAGGACCCAAAATAGATGATGAATTAGGAGAGTTAGGAGGGGAAAGTGAAGAAAAATAAGGGCCCAAGATGGAAGGAAGACTTTGGTATTGGTGGAGGAGGTCCAAGGATGGATGTGGAAGACACAAAAGGATAATCAATAAGTTCATCAGCATCTATATCACAACCAAGGATATCAGCATCTTTGGAGTGAGCATTGGAATTTTTAATAGAATTGTGGACATCCTGAAGAGGAGCATCTTCTTTGATAGGATTGTTCAAAGCTTGCAAAGAATTAGGAAGAGTAGAAAGCGGAAGTGAACATGGAGTGGTAGAACAAGAAGATGGAAGACTTTAATCTTGACAAGTAGCTTTGGATAGCATAAGCGTATCATTTTTTTCTTGATTTTCAATAAGCTTAACATTGGAAGTAACAATACCATTTTCAATAACCTTAATGGAAGTATCATCTTGGGAAAGCGCAAGTGTAGTAATGTTATTTTGATTGTCAATAAGCTCAACGGTGTAAGTGGTAGCTTAATCTTGCTTAGGAGATGGTGGAATGAATGCAGAAGAGTGTAAAGGATCAAAAGAACCATGAAATGGAGGAGATACATCATGAAGAGAATTGGATGATATGGAGGGTTCCTAATCTTGATCTTTATTTATATTTTTTTCTTTATCATTTTTAGAGTCCTCTTGACATGGATCCACTTCTACGGACAAGGAAGCAGGTTGGGATTGTATGGAAGACTTTGGAGGAGATGCTGAAGAATTAGCTGAAGTAGGCAGTATAGCAGATGAAGGCTTAAGATCTTTCAATTTAGCATCATTAGAAGTATTTGCAGCAAATTGAAGGTGAGCTTGAGTTTCTTTAAGAGGTAGCCCTTGAGGATAACTATAGGGAACCGCATGGAAAGCCTTAGGATCTTTGTTGGATGAAGGATTTATGAAAGATTTGGAAGAATCATAAGCTTTAGGAAGTGTGTGGGCATTGGAGGAAGTAAAGGATGGAAGGGAACCATCACAATATAAAGGTTGAACATTAACATGATCTTGCTTGAGAGCGCAACCTTTATTTTCAGCATGAGAACTTTTAGAGGAGAGATTCTTTTGACGTTTGAAATCAGTGTGGTAGATTTTCTCTTCCTCAGTAGGAATATTGTATGGTTCACAAAAATCATCAAAGAATTCTTCAAATTTAGAGTCATATGGATCACCATCACATTCTACCCAATACGACTCCCCCTTATAAATCACAAGTGTACCACGAGGATGATGCTTGGGAATAGAAGTTTCATGGGCATCACTACATTGTCCATCATCATAGTCATCATAGGTGGGTGTGTCACTCTTTATGGAAGAGACATCACAAGGACTATCACATTGCTCTTTATGGTATGTCTTCTGAAGAGAAGTAAGACTCTTGGGAGAAGTAGAAGAAGAACAAGATCATGAAGAAGAGGAAATTGAAGACTTAGTGGAAGAAGAAGACTTGGATAATGAAGAATGCAAATAATGTTTAGAAGAGTCATGATAAGATTTGGAAGATGAGGAATGTGAAAAATGAGATGATGAAGAACGTTTAGAATAAGGAGGTTGTGATATGATCATGTCTATGATCCTAGCAAAGGCATCTGATTTAATCATATTTTCCTTTATTTTTTCCATAAGTTTATCACCCATGAGATATTTGGAAGAACTATTGGAGGAATAAAGATACTCTTCAAATTGAGCAATGAGTTCAAGATCATCTATTCTCAAGAGAGATTCTTTAACAAGATAGTTAAAATTCATAGTTCTAGAAGAGGAAGAATCAATCATGGAAGAAATGAATAAATGAATAGAAGAAAGTAGACTAGATAATAAGAGGAAAAGAATGAAGAAGAAGAAGAATTTCCCATGGGAATAGAACACTTTAGAAGAACATGGGAAATGGAGAAGAAAGAAGAAGACTAAGATTCATCTTATGCAATTGATACCATAACGTTCATTGAGATGTTGAGCAACATGACAACACTGAGGATCTGAGATCTTGACTGACCAAGGAAGACCAAGCTTCTAAGGAGAACTCACTATAGCAGGATGGAACTTAGTTTCAGTATTCCAATTAGATCTTTCAAAAGATTTCACAATGATGATCAAGCACATAGAACAACAACCAGGGAGTTCAAACAAATAGTCTTCAAGCAATTAGCAAGGGGCAAAGCAACCTTGTGCATGAACAGAGATAGTGACTTAGTATTTCTACTCCTTAAAGGTTCTACTTGTGTATGTTCTTGAAAATGTTTTAGCAGACACATAGAACACAACAACACCTTAACAAGCTATCTACAAGGATACACGTGGCTTTCTAAAAGGAGTCCTCAATATACACAAGGTACGTGAGGCCCAAATCTGTAGATGAGAAGAATCCAAAATCACACAGTCAGGGGGAGACAGTAACCCAAATCTCCTCCTTCACTTCTCAAAGGTATAAAGTTCTTTGAGGCTTAGCCAAGAGTGATATCAAACTCAATTCTCAAGAGAGGTGTATTTCGATTCACCACCTGCTATTTATACTTCGTTGGAACATGAGAGTTAAGGTCATCCCTTCAAGTGGTGTATCCCCAAGCAAGCCTTCTAAAAATAAAATTAAGTAATTCACTATCAAAAGTATTTAAAGCACTAAAGGTGGAACACTTAACTCTTTGAGTAAATGTGAAGTGAGTCCAAAAGTGGAATATTTAACTCTTCACACAAACTCAAAGTGAGTCCAAAAGTGGAACATTTAACTCCTCACATCAACTCAAAGTGAGTCCACATGTTAGAAAATAAGTGAGTTCTAAAAAGCACAAAAAGGTTGCCTAGTGGAGCAATTAACACTTCTTTCCTGTAGACCCCTCCCTTTTAATCTGGCGCTGATCTTGCAACCATGGGGTGGAAATGAGGGGCCGAAAGATTAGCGAGTCCAATAACCCAAGATAGCAATCTAGATCAATCACAAGTAATCTAAAGTTGCTTATCAATACTACTCACAAATGACAAAGGGTTGAATCAATGGAATATTTAACTTTCCAAGCAAACATAAAGTGAGTCCACAAAGTGGTGCATTTAACTCCCTATGTAAATAAGGAATGAATCCATGCCCTCAATCACTCAATGAGATATTTGATATTGGAACCAAGAATTACTTAAGGTTTAAACACAAGCATTCACTTACACAAACTTGTATGAAAGCAAATCTATGTTCATTCATTTCCCATTAAGAGCATCAATTGAAATGTGTTCTATGAAAGTATGTAAACACTCAAGCCAAACACACGAGAGGTTCAATTTTAATCCCAAAATCCAAATGTTGTAGAGATGGAACAAAGTACCTCAAGCAATTTTAAGAATTTTCCATGAAAGCAAGAGTACCTTCAAAACAACTTGTTAGACCAACAAAAGGTTAGCAAAATCCAAAATCTAACAATGGTTAGCACATAAAAAAATTTAGATAATCTACAAAAATAACTAATCAAATGACAAAATCTGAAAATGAAACCATCATGGTTGGATTAGGCTCGGAAAGACCTTTCCAATGATATATCACACTTAAAATTTTGATACCATTTGTGAAAATTTCTAAAAAAAATAGGCACCCATTTTCTAGAGGCACGGATTTGAAAATGCTGAAATTTTTCAAATTTTTCAAAAAAATAGCAGAGAACCCAAAACTTGCAAGATAACTAAAATAGCTCAAAAACATCTCACTATCGGGTACAGGTGACAGTACAATCACCAAAAATGTCGTGTGACACTTTTCTGTATACGGGTGTGACACTTTATCTCTGGGTGATAGTTCATGCTATACACGGGTGACAGAACTTCTCAAGTAGTGCGACACTTTCTGTCAAAGGGGGTGACACTGTTAACTGGTAAAGTGTCGCGCCGCTATACAGAGAACAATCGCATGACACTGGCAAAGTGTCACACTACTATACAGAGAACTGTCGCACGACACTGGCAAAGTGTCACGCGACACTCTAAGACAGAAAAACCAGAGACTGAAAATAAAGTCAAAAATTGATAAAAATTTTTGCGAAAATGCAGAAAATAAAAGACAAAGTTAATCTACTCTGCCCCACGGTGGGCACCAAAAATGTATGGTGTAAATGTGACCACACTTCTATGAATCATTACATGAAAGGTTGCTCAACAATGAGGCCTCACAAAGTGACTCATAGCTCTCTATGCATGGAGTTGCAAGGGACTATGATGAATTTGCTCTCAGCTAGAGCTACAAACTTGTGACCTTGCTAGTCAACCATACAATGAGAGATTCACAATGAAGACAAGGGCAAGAGTGCCAATATCTTCAATGAAATCAAAGTATACAATGAAATACAAATCTAAATGAGAATACAAACTATTCTATGGAAATGAAAGTACAAATTAAACTATTGAAAGGAAATACAAAGGATTACAACCTTCCTAATTAAGCTATGTGAAGTTATCTATTGCATAAAATAAATTAAGCTATGAAATGAAGCTATGGATGCTATGATAATGCAAGAAATGAAGTCTAACTATGAAGCAATGAGGAAATCCAAGAAAAGCTTGATGTAGCAATGATCTCCAAAAGCTCCAAATGCACCTAGAAAACCTGCAGCATAACAATAGCATGAAAGAGATGGATATGCAAATGAAGGAGAGAGCTCTCCTTTTATAAGAAATGAGGTGAAATGGACCATTGAGATTAAGAGGCAAAAGACTTAATTAACGGTGGAGAAAAATGGAAGCTTGATCCTTGTGCACAAATATCCTCCAATAGGAAAATAGGAGTTGACTTTATGTCCATATGAGACAAAAAGTGTTTTTTCTCTTTTTATAAAATAAGAATAAATGTTTTATTTGTGCAACTTAGGATAAGAGGAAAAGGTGGGGCTTTTTTTATTTAATAAAAGGAGAGGAAATATTCCTTTTAAGTAAATAAAAACTTAGGATAAATGGTTGACCCATAGGATAAAAATCCAATATATGATCGAAACTAAGATTTGATCAAGAAATTGATAATGTTGAAAATATTTATTATTGATAAAAAATGATTCAGGGTTGATAAATCAAATAAATGGGGCCCAAAGTCTAGGCGACCATTTTTGGATGCATACACTACCGAGCAGTATATACAGTGTTTACCAAGCATCACATAAAATGACATAGTAATCAGTAATGGTACACTTATCTATGCAAACGGTTACAACAGTATCAAAAAATGTTTTACCAAGATTGAGGATCATTTATTACATATATATTCATTAATTGCAATGATGATCTTTATGTAATTGCTAGATCTAGGTTATTTTGTACACCATAGATCTTAGGGTTTTCTCTAAGATATTGTAACCTAATTTTGTTATGTAGCAAAAGAAGTATGCTATATATTTATAATTTCATGTCATTTTGATATGAAGCTTGATAAGGAAGTTAAGAACAAGCAAAGAATTTCTTAAAGCATTGGCCAACTTCAAGATATCAGTTTTCAGACAGAGCAAGACAAAATACAAAGACATTTAGATTAAGCAGAATCAGACAAGCCTACCGAGCAGAGATCTTAACATGAAAATGTGATATCTATTCAGTATTTCATAGATCTGTATCAGACAAGGTTGAGTTATCATTAGCAGATATATCCTGTTATTTTCTAATCATTGTAATAGAGTTTGGTAAAATATCTTAACAGAGTAGACCTAACAGTATTTTATGTAAATCTCTTAACCGAGTGCACACTCAAGTAGTGTTGTTAAAATCCTATAACTAGGTAGATCTAATCAATCTAAAATGTTACTCCTAATAGAGTAAGATCACCAAAAATGATCAACACTTGTAGCCCTAACAGGGAAACCTTTTCTATCTGTAGTATTAAAGAATTTGTGGGTGTCATACCCATCGCAGTTTTTACCTTCTAACAAAGGTTTTTGTGTTACCAAAATACTTGTTTTATGTGATAGATATATTGTTGATTTCATGTTATTTACTTTTACAAGTTCACTGAATGAATGATACATACAATGGATTCAAGTTATATGTGAAGTTACTACTATTTTTTGTTTAAGGTTTGAGAGTTGAAAGTTTTTGTGGGCACTGATTCACCCCTCCCCTCTCAGTACCCTATCTCTCCATCCCAACAATTGGTATCAGAGCACAAATCTCTTATTGGACGGTTTAACCATTAAGGAGTAAAAAAATAATCATGGAGAGATATAAGCTGGATAAGATAATAGAGAATCAAAAGATTCAAATGTAGATGTTCATAGAGCAATATAAGCAAGCTAAGGATGACTTGAAAAAGTTACTGGTTCAAAGGAAGAACTTGGCTATTCTAGAGAATGAGATTAGTGTTGGAAACTAAATTGAAACAATTGTTGTATTGTCATTGATGTCAAACCTTAATTGGTAAGACTGTTGCTACTTAGGAAAGTACTATATCTATTTGAGTGTTGCTAAGGGGCTAAGCAAGGTTGGTAATAATAGCACCTAGGGAAAGGTTGAGTTATCTTGATACTACAAAGTGTAGTTGACTATGTTACACTATGATGATATAATGTATTGTTTATCTTAGTAAGATTGAAGACTATATTGGTAGGCTTAACCGAGAAAAGAATGGAAAAATCATGTTTAAGCCGAGTGATGTTAGTGTTGACCGAGTTAGTATATGCCAAGCAAAATTATAGTGTCGACCGAGCATCAGTAAATTGTCGAGGAAGATAGTGCAAGCCGAGGAAACAGTTTTAGTATTGACCGAGCGTTCTACATGAAGACCGAGTGAACAATCATAGTATTGACTAAGCATCAACAATTTTATATTTGAAGAGAATTTAATTTTGGAGCCGACATTGTTGAATTCTTGGATTATGTAAAACGTGTTGACTTTATTTATTGATTATTTGGAAGTATTAAATGCATTGTAAAATATTTTATTATAAATCTTTAAGAGATTTGAGATGATTCTAGAAAAGGAGCCGAAGAACATAAAGCGGGAAGGATTCAATGAATTTGACCTAACCCTAAGATCTACAAATGAGATTGAGTGGCAAAAGATGAGTTAACCTAATTGAGGAAAACATAAGGGTACCTAGACATTGTGATATGTATGTACATGGTGAATAGAGAATGCTGAAAGAGAAAAGTTTTATTGACTGAATAAGCATAAAAGGCTAAAGGAGAAGTGCGGTGATTGCTTGAAGAAAAGTTTCAAGCAGATCAGAGATGGAAATGGAAAAGTTTCAAAGTCAGTAAACCAGCATTAGTGTACAAAATCAGATCTGATATTTGCAAAGTGAGTTGTATATTTTTCAGATAATACTGCTGCTACTTTCTAACCATTGTAACAGTCAAAATCCTTTTAACAGAGGTTGACCTAACGGTCATATGTTAAATCCTTTGAACAAGCTTGCATTCTAATGGAGTGTATGTAAGTCCTATGACTAGGCTCACTTTTAACAGGGTGACTAAAATCCTTTAACCGGGTCACATTTGACAGTGTGTATTGTAACCTTTGACAGGGTTGGCTTTTTACTGAGCTCACTTTAGAAGAGTGAAAATAATAGTAGCATGTTACAAAGTGGTTTTTCTCAAATTGGGTTTCCACTATAAATTCTATTGTTTATACTTGTGTGAATGTTTAGATCTGAACATTTCTATATTTTACAAGTTAAGTTATAGCTAGGTAGTGGACTACATTGTTAGATGTTTCTATTATTGAATCAATGATGACCGAGTTTTTTTGGTTTTGGATCTGATTTAAGGATAAGTTTATGAGATTGTTTTATACATCAGGACTTGAGAACAACTGATTCACCCCCCCTTTCTATTGTTCTAAATCATATTAACAATTGGTATCAGAGCTCAGTTGCTTATTATTAGTGTTGATAGATATCAAGTTTAAAGGGGCTTGAAGCAAATGATCAGGATGTATAAGAAGGAGGTACCGAAGCTGAACAAGGAAAATTTCCCTGCATGGAAAATCTTGATGAAGCTGCATCTGACTGGTATTGGTGACTCTGCAAAGTACTACATTGAGAATAGTTATGTCTCACCTGTCACATCTTTGACTGCCAAAGAAATGAGAGCTAAGAAAGAACATAATCAAACAATGATAGAAATTGCATCTATCCTAAGCTATCCAGAATTTGAAGACATTAAGGACTGCACAATTGCAAAGGATATGTGGGACACTCTTGCAAGGATCTATGGTGGTGACTTGAATGTGCTGAAAGCAAAGGCCAAGAGTCTTAGAGGTAAGTTTGATGAAATGAGAATGCAAGAAGGTGAAAACATTGCACAATATTGTAGTAGAATAAAAGAAGTTGTGAATGCTATTAGAGGAGCTAATGGGACTATTGATGATGAAACTATAATTGGGAAAGTATTAAGAACCCTACATCCTATATATGATATTAAGATCTTAACTATTCAGGAATCTAGATGTAACTCTGCTAATGTGCTTACTTTGAAAAGTTTGGTTGGTAAGCTGACTGCTTTTGAACTCTCTAATTATGATAATTTCACTATTGGAAGCATTGGAAATGTTGAATCTGCTTTTAAGTCACAGCTAGTTCTGAACAAGCCAAAGAAAGAAAAAGAAAGATGCATCAGTAAAAGTGAAAGTGATAGTGACACTTCTGATGAAGACCTAGAAGATCTAGAAGCTCTTATGGCTAGAAGACTGAGAAGGGGAAAAGGAAAGTATAAAGGTAAACTCCCCATTATATGTTTTTCATGTAATAAAGTTGGTCATATAGCTGGTAGATGTCCTGATAGGAAGGATAAAGATGATGAAAGGAAAAGCAAACACAAAGACAAAAAAGATGACAGAAGCTACTGATGGAACAAAGACTACAAGGGAAAAGGTAAGAAATCTTGTTACATTGCTGAAAAAGAGACTGACACTGATAGTGATGATTTTGAAATTGAGGTAGTTTATGTGGCAATGAAAGATGAATCTGATGAGGATGAGAAAATTGCATTGATATCCTATGTGAACAAGAATGATAAATGGATTATTGATAGTGGCTATTCACATCACATGACTGGTGATAAAAATAAGTTTGAGACCTTACATCATTACAAAGGTAAAAGTGTAAAATTTGGTAATGATGCACCATGTCCTATTAGAGGAAAAGGTTTGATTAAACTAACTAATAAGATATCTTGTGAAAATGCATATTGGGTTGAAGGTCTTAATTACAATTTGTTAAGTGTTGCTCAGCTTAACAAAATTGGTTACCGAGTGGAATTTTATCACAAGCAAGCTAAAATATTTAATGCTACTGGAGAACTGATTGGAAGTGGAGACCAGACTAGAGGTAATTTGTTCTATCTTGACCTATCTAAAGAAACATATTTGATTGCACAACTTGATGATATTTGGTTATGGCATAAAAGGCTGTGTCATGTTAACTTTGAATATCTGGTAGAGATAAGTAAGAAGAAAAAGGTAAGAGGTCTACCTAGATTGAAGAAACCTGAGAATGTGATGTGCAAGGAATGCCAGTTAGGAAAAATGACAAAGTCAAGTTTCAAGAGAAAATCCTTTACTTCTGAAAATATTTTAGATTTGGTTCATACTGACCTTTATGGACCTATGGGTGTACAAAGTTACTGTGGTGCTAGATACTTTATCTTATTTGTTGATGATCATACTAGGATGATGCATGTGATGTTTCTAAAAGAAAAATTTGAAGCTTTTCAATATTTTAAGTGGTATTTGGCTAAGGTTGAAAATGAGATAGGTAAGAACCTGAAATGTCTTAAATCTGACCGAGGTGGAGAATTTACATCAAATAAATTTAATCTATTTTGCAATGATAGAGGAATTAAAAGATAGATGTCTGCACCTAGAACACCTCCACAGAATGGTATAGCAGAAAGGAGAAACAGATCTATCTTGGATTGTGCAAGGACATTGATGATTGAAAAGAATGTGGCACAGAAATATTGGAAAGAAGCTATAAGCACTACTATCTACACTCTTAACAAGGTACAAATCAAGAAAGGTACCAATCTAACACCTTATGAATTATGGCATGGGCATGCACTGAGTGTTAAATACTTTAGAATCTTTGGAAGTAAGTGCTATATATTAAAAGACACTAGGAATGGAAAGTTTGATGCTAAGAGTGATGAAGACATATTCCTAGGGTACTCCACAAAAAGTAAAGCTTATAAGTGTTTGAAATCTAACATTAACAAAATTGTGGAAAGTGTGAATGTCAAAATTGATGAGTATGCAGAAAGAAATGAAGCTGATAGTAAAAGAGAACCAAAAGATTATAGATCTTTTGTGTACATTAAAGAAGAAGAAGAGGCAAGTAACCAACTTTCACCTGATGCCGAATATCAGGTAAGCAATGCCGAGTGATAGACAGAAGCTGTCGAGCATCAGAAAATAGTGCCGAGAGAGAACAAGAACATGCCGAGCTACAAGAAAATGTTGTTGAGTATCAGGAAGAGGTGGCCGAGCATTCTGAAGTTGAATCTGACAATCTTATTGAGGAACATGATGAAATAAAGGAGAGAACAATTGAACCTATTTTGGTAAAATATGTGAGAAGACATCATAAGCCTAAACAGGTAATTGAAGACAAAGATACTAGAATCCAGACTAGAAGTAAGACTAAGGATCCAACATGTCTATTATGTGAATTTGAACCGAAGACAACTAGAGAAGCATTGGAGAATGAAGACTAGATACAAGCAATGAATGAAGAAATTGACCAGATTGAGAAGAATGATACTTGGACTTTGGTGCTGAGACCTGAAAACAAGAATGTTATAGGAACAAAGTGGGTATTTCAGAATAAGATGAATGAAAATGGTGAAATCACTAGGAACAAAGCTAGGCTAGTATGCAAAGGCTACGGACAAGAAGAAGGAATAGATTATGGGGAGACATTTTCCCCTGTAGCTAGATTGGAAGGATTAAGAACTCTGCTTGCATATGCTACTTATAAAGATTTCAAGGTATATCAAATGGATGTCAAGTCTGCATTTTTGAATGGTATACTAGAAGAAGAAGTTTACATAGAACAACTAGAAGGTTTTATTGATCCAAACAGAAGACACACGGTGTGCAAACTAAACAAAGCATTGTATGGATTGAAGCAAGCACCTACAGCATGGTATGAGAGGTTGCACAACTACTTGATACAGATTGGATTTTCAAGAACAAATGACACATGCAATCTGTACATGAAGGATGAAGAAGGTAAAGGTATCTTGTTGGCAAAAAATTTTGTTGATGACATTATTTTTGGTGGACAAGATACATTATGTAAAAGTTTCTCAAACGAAATGCAAACTGAATTTGAAATGAGTATGTTTGGTGAGATTAAATTCTTTGTTGGTTTACAAGTATATCAGAGGAAGAATGGAATTTTCATTACATCGTCTAAGTATGTTAATGAAATACTGAAAACTTTTGGGATGGAAGATGCTAAACCAGTGGGAACTCCTATGGTTACTGGACAAAAGTTATGTAAGCATGATGATGATGCAGAAGTGAATCAGACTCTGTACAGATCCATGATTGGAAAATTGTTGTATGTTGTACACAGCAAACTAGATATTGCATTAGCTATTGGGATTGTGGCAAGATTCTCTGCCAATCCTAAGGAAACACATATGATGGCCGTGAAAAGAATTATGAGATACTTGAAAGGAATTGCTGACTATGGTCTATATTATAAGAAGGATGACAAATTTGAACTCCGAGTTTGTACAAATGCTGATTGGGTAGGAAATGTAGATGATAGAAAGAGTACAAATGGTGGGGCTTTCTTTCTTGGATAGAGATTAGTCTCTTGGACAAGCAAGAAACAAAATTGCATTTCCCAATCTACTGCCGAGGCCGAGTATGTTGCTACTGCAATGAATTGTTCAATTTTGGTATGGATAAAACAATTGTTGATAGGCATGAAAGAAGAAATCACTGAACCTGTTGTTATTTTCTGTGACAACACAAGTGCTATCAATATTTCTAAGAATCTAGTGATGCACACTAAGACCAAGCACATTGCAATCAAGTATCACTACTTGAGAGAATTAGTACAAGACAAAGAAGTCCGAATGGAAATTGTGAATACAAAAGAACAACTAGTAGACATATTCACTAAAGCTTTACCTAGAGAAGCTCATGAGTATTTGAGAAGTCAATTAGGGGTTCTTCCCCTAATTGAGGCTGCCTAGACAAGCTAGGAGCACTGCATCAAATGTGCTATAGCAGAACATTTGACAAATTGATGTAGAAGATGGTCACACTTTAGGGCTGGCCTAGAGTTATGAAGAGAAGCAAAGACAATGAATCAGTCATAAGCAAGATGACAGAGGGAGAAACACTGAGCTACACAGATATTATCTACATCTGATGGATGTAAGTTTTAGTTGTTGCTTTGACATTTTTGTCAAAGAGGGAGAATGTACTGATATATGATAACACATGATACTGAAAACTAAGAGTTGATGAACTAAAATGAAGAATAAGGATAGAGGGAGATCTGAATACTTCTGACAGTCATAGGAGTGAGGCTTATAGGATTCTGAATCAGAATGAAGCTAAGTATATTATAAATAAGTTTCTGATGGACAAATAAGATTTTGGATTGGTTGGTAATCCATGTGTTATTCAAATGATTTCATATGGTGTTTCCATCAATGCCAAAGAGGGAGATTGTTGGAAACTGAATTGAAACAATTGTTGTATTGTCATTGATGTCAAACCTTAATTGGTAAGACTGTTGCTACTTAGGAAAGTACTATATCTATTTGAGTATTGCTAAGGGGCTAAGCAAGGTTGGTAACAATAGCACCTAGGGAAAGGTTGAGTTATCTTGATACTACAAAGTGTACTTGATTATGTTACACTATGATGAGATAATGTATTTTTTATCTTAGTAAGACTGAAGACTAGATTGGTAGGTTTAATCGAGCAAAGAATGGAAAAATCATGTTTAAGTCGAGTGATGTTAGTGTTGACCAAGTTAGTCTATGCTAAGAAAAAATTATAGTGTCGACCGAGCATCAGTAAATTGTTGAGGAAGACAGTGCAACCCAAGGAAACAGTTTTGGTATTGACCAAGCATTCTACATGAAGACCGAGTGAACAATCACAGTATTGGCCGAGCATCAACAATTTTATATTTGAAGAGAATTTAATTTTGGAGTTGACATTGTTGAATTCTTGGATTATGTAAAATGTGTTGACTTTATTTATTGATTGTTTGGAAGCATTAAATGGATTGTAAAATGTTTTATTGTAAATCTTTAAGAGATTTGAGATGATTCTAGAAAAGGAGCCAAAGAACATGAAGCGGGAAGGATTCAATGAATCTGACCTAACCCTAAGATCTATGAATGAGATTGAGCAGCAAAAGATGAGTTAACCTAATTGACAAAAATATAAGGGAACTTGAACATTGTGATATGTATGTACATGGTGAACATAGAATGTTGGAAGAGAAAAGTTTTATTGATTGAATAAGCAAAAAAGGCTGAAGGAGAAGTGTGGTGATTGCTTGAAGAAAAGTTCCGAGTAGATCAGAGATGGAAATGGAAAAGTTTCAAAGTCAGTAAACCAGTATTAGTGTACGGAATCATATCTGATATTTGTAAAGTGAGTTGTATATTTTTTAGATAATACTGCTGCTACTTTCTAACCATTGTAATAGTCAAAATCCTTTTAACAAAAGTTGACCTAACAGTCATATGTTAAATCCTTTGAACAAGGTTGCATTCTAATGGAGTGTATGTAAGTCCTATGACTAGGCTCACTTTTAATAGGGTGATTGAAATCCTTTAACCGGGTCACATTTGACAGTGTGTATTGTAACGTTTGATAGGGTTGGCTTTTTACCGAGCTCACTTCAGAAGAGTGAAAATAATAGTAGCATGTTACAAAGTGGTTTTTCCCAAATTGGGTTTCCACTATAAATCCTGTTATTTATACTTGTGTGAATGTTTAGATCTGAACATTGCTATGTTTTACAAGTTAAGTTACAACTAGGTAGTGGACTGCATTGTTAGATGTTTCTATTATTGAATCAGTGATGACAAAGTTTGTTTTGGTTTTGGATCTGATTTAAGGATAAGTTTATGAGATTGTTTTATACATCAGGACCTGAGAACAATTGATTCACCCCCCCCTCTCTATTGTTCTAAATCATATTAACAATTAGTTACTATGAAGAAGAGATTGATGATGCATTTGACAATATTGGATCTAGTTTAGGAAGTATTTCTAATGGATCTGAAAGTGCACTCTCTGATTTGTCTGAAAAGAATCTTCACTTAACTGAACAAGTAAAAGCCCTGCAAATCGGTCAAGAATCACAGATGTTGAGAATGATAGATGTAATGAAAAATGCTAGACAAGCTGAGAAAGAAAGGAATCTAGCAGTTGAAGATCGAAGACAGATAATTGAACAACTTCAAGCAAAAGAAATTGTGATACAAAGACTCACCGAGTACCATTTCAAAATATCCAATCAGATGATGATTATAAATCAGGAAGTTAACCGAGTAAATGGTAAATTGTCAAGAAAACTTGAAGATATTGGAATACTTAGGGAAGAGAATGAGAAACTGAGAAATGAAGTAAAGATACAATTGCAACACAATGAAATGATGAAATTGGCTGAAAATAGTTCCAAAAAGATTGATGATTTTCTGACTAATCAAAGAAGATTTGGAAGAAAATATGGATTAGGCTATATTGGTGAAGGAGAATCATCTAAATAAGCTGAATAAGTGAACAACAATCAAAATCAAAGACCTAAGACATTGTCATGCTATCACTATGGTGAACTAGGACATACCTCAAATGTCTGTAGAAGCAAAGCACAAGGTAAACCTCTAGTCACTCCTAAGTTTAATGGTTACTGTTATTATTGTGGAAAATTTGGTCATCAAGCTTATGAGTGTAGAGAAAAACTGAATAAGAATGCCAACAATCTTACCATGGAGAAACTTTGTTATACTTGCAACAAACATAGACACACTGCACAAGAGTGTAAAGCTAAGATGAAGCAAGTTTGGACACCAAAACAAAAGAGCAAACCCAAACCATATCAACCAAAGAGACAAGGTAATTATTATGTTTGGGATTACAACACATGGGTTAACTATATAGCATGTGGTAGATATGGACACATCACAACAAATTGTATGAGGAAAAGATGGGCTGGACAATCATGAAGATGGACAAACACTGTAATGGCATGCTTACATTATCATAAGGTCGGTCATCTAAGCAAGGACTACAGAGACCAAGCACCAGAAGAAGGACATGTATTTGAGAGTGGAAACACTATTGTAGATATCATGAGAATCAGAAACACTATGTGGAGAAAGGCATCAAATGAAAATGTTGAGTTAAGCAATGCTATCGGTGAAACCTCGTCCACTAGATTGGGTGACATCGGTACTTCCACTTAAGGTGATATAGGTATGTATGGAACTAACATTTCAAAATGATCTTACTTTACATACAGTTCCTTATATTTGATGAGCACATACCAAATCTGCATGAATAAAGATGCATTGTGGTTTATATGTTATGAGCTAACAAAGTCACATAGTCGGTATATGTAAGACTGAGCAATGAGCTACCTATCGGTAAAAGTTATTTAAGGTTAACTGAGTATCAGTATCAACCGAGTGAGAAATCATGTGTTAATTGAGCAATTGGAAGTTTGCGGTATTCACCAAGTTGACAGTTGTCACAAATCGGA
Source organism: Chamaecyparis obtusa (assembly GCA_027943335.1). NCBI lineage: Eukaryota > Viridiplantae > Streptophyta > Pinopsida > Cupressales > Cupressaceae > Chamaecyparis > Chamaecyparis obtusa. The sequence goes on from BSBK01005292.1 coordinate 813,740, forward strand.
AGTAGGTCAAACATTAATGACAAAAATTTTAAAGTGGGAAATTAAAAATGCTATAAATACATGGAGGACTTAGTTCATTTTAACACAATGATTTCGAAGAGAGATTATTTCATAGAGTGAGTTCGAGAAAAGAATTTTCAAGAGTATCCAAAGAAATTGCAGATCAAACTAAGCGCACTCTTCGTACATTCTGAGTAAGTTGAAACCCCTACCGAGCACATTCATCACTTTTTTATTGAAAACCTAGTTTGTTAAAATGTCATTCACTGCAAGAAATTCTACGATTGTGGAAGAGGAAGTGAATCTCATCGTTTCAGCTAACTATGATGAACCTAAATACAAGTTACACCCAGAAGTCGCATCAAAAACAGATTCAGCGGGCGCTTTCTCAAGCATCCCACCTAGGGTTTTGCTAATCGAGGATGTACGATCCTACATTCACTGTAAGATAGGTGAAATAGGAGATTTTGATATGTATGTTACATACCAAGGACTCTGTAGTGATGATGGGAAACTTAAACCATAGTACAAATAGGTTGAAAATATTGGACTCACTCATGCCCTAAATTTTTTGAGAAATTTCAAAATCGAATGGATTAGGGTTGTACTCAGTCGTTATCACGAGGGCACATTTTGGCTAGATAAACCAATTAAAATAACAAAGAGAATGATTCATAGAGTTATAGGTTACCCTACAACTGATAAGGCCAAAGCTTTCCGTAGTGCCTCCCAAGTCGAAATTGAGAAGAATACTAGTGCAACAAGGGATGACCATACACTAAAGATTGCTTTAATTAAGGATCTAGAAGTTAAATTTGTAGTTCATGTAATTGGTTATAAGTTCTATCAGTTGAGTAGACTAAACAATGTTCCTTGTAGTGCTGTAGACATGGCATTGAAGATGATAAAGAAAGGACACCAGTTGGACCTTGCCGAGTTACTATTGAAGTAGCTAGACGAGAACATCAAAACAATCAGGTCGACAAAGTCTAACACCTGTAAGTTCAGATCACTGTTGGTGTGTATGTTTTTCTATCTTTAGAAATTCTTTCCTTATGTCAGTCCATAGATTGGCCTACTGACAAACTAATTGCTAGTCAAATTACTGATATAATGACAAGTCTGGGAGATAATTTAAACAAAGTTGTAGATGAATATTTTGAGCAATTTAAGATTAAGATGAATCTTCAGAGTAGAATTCCAAGCTCACTAGTCAAGAAATATGAAATGGATATTTGTTTTCTAGTAGACACCCACCACACTTTAATCAAAGCTATTGAGCTGAGAAAAAAATGGCTAGCCCCCATGGGATACGAAATGGATATTGATTTCGCTTTGAAATCAATCAAGGTTTTACTGGATACACCTAAGGACATAAAGGCCAAAAGGTTTGGAACCTATGAAGAGGAAAAGACAAGAATAAAAATAGGTCTTGTCATTGGCAAAATAACCAGAAAGTCCAAGAAGATGATGAAGACACTAACTGAAAAGTTTGGAGATAAATCTGACTCATCTGATGGGTCATCGGTTGAACCAGAAAATAAAGGTCAGTTATTGTTGACCGACAAAGCACATGATAGTGAGGAAACTAAGTTTGACAAAGAAAAAGATTCAATACCAATTTCTCCCACTCCATCTCCAAAGAAGAGGCAGTTGCCAGTGCAGTCTAGAGCACAAACAAGGTCAGCAATCATAGCTTCACCACCTTTGAAAAAGGGAGATGTGAAAGTTACAAAACCAAAGGCAGCTACATCGACCAAGACATATGCAAATAGAGGAACCAAGGTCGTAGCTGAGGCACCAAGGAAAAGGAGAAAATTAATTAGAGGAAGAGAAGACCTTGAAGATAAAGAAAATGACAACAATCAGTTCAAGGTTGTCAGCAACAAGAATAGAACAATAGATGTGGTTTCTATAGATACAATTGAGAATGGAACACTCATAGATCCAAAACTTAGTTAGTTTGACAACATGTCTACCGAGGATCAAAATAGAATTGAGGAGGTAGTCATCCAGATGATGATAAGTTTCAAACAAGTTCCACTGGAATTTTCCAAACAATTTCCCAAGGCATTAGATGAAAGAATAAATTAGAAGTGGTCTTATGCCTTGGACACCGAAAAGAAAATGAGGGAATAATCCCTAGTTTTGGTAGTTCCTAATTTAACTATTGATGAAATTGATGAATATATGAATACTTACTCTAGGAGATTCAAAGTAAAAATCCGGGCCTTACAGGTATTAGATAAAAATTTGGCAGATATTGATGAGTCTAGTCAACTCATTTGGACATCAATTATTGTAGCAAAGGAGCAAGCTGAGAAAATGCATTTCTAAATTTGTCTAAGAAGAGACATAGATCAAAAGGTAAAGGTATCCATATCGATGATGCTGATTTGGAATAGAAGATTGAAAAGATAGATGTCAATGATGTAATAAGCATTTCACAGAATACACCAGATCTAGTAGAGATCCAAATTAAGGAGAAAAATGATGAAAATGTACTAATTAAGGACATCACTAATGGTGATCCTGATGATAGAGATGAAGATGAAGATGTGAACATTGCACCAAACAATACACAAGATGAAGGTCTAGTTATCGAGTCTTCATTCACATCGTTACCTGGAGAGCTTCCTATCCTTGTGCAAGTAGTTGAGATTTTATCACAGGAACAACCTGAAGGCTTAGATCCTGAGAAACCAAAGGATACAATAGGGGAACAAGAAGCAGAGATACCAACTAACACAAACAAGCCTAAAGAGAAAGAGGCAACAAAGACAGAAACAAAGGATCAAGAGAATCCTAATGTAACCGAGGCCACTCCACCAGAGGCTTTGACTTAGTCAAATGACACAAAGATCACCAAGGAGAAGAAGAAGGAAGACACAATGTCAACCGGGCATGTTACACAAAGTTATGAGGTAAAGGATATTGTACCATTTGTCAAGATCTCACCTGAAGAACTTGAGAAGAAAAAGAAGAAAAAGAAGGAAGGAAAAGGGTCGGTCACCTTAGAAGAAGTCATTGTTATATTCAAGTGTGACCCCAGGACCCTAAGCCTTGAGGAATTGAGAAAATATGGGGAGCTGTGTACAAGGAAGGTAGCATAAGAAAAATTGAGACAAGAATGCAAGAGCAAGGAAATTCTTGAAAATGTAAGAGATATCTTACAATAGGTCATACCAGAGGTACAGATAAATGAAGATACTCCAATAATGGACCAAATTGCTACACTTGCAGAAGAAATAAATGCCCCGGATATAGAAGCTGACAAGAGAATAAAAGAAAGGGAAGAATTAAAGATACAAAATAAACTTGCAGAAAAGATTAGTCAAGAAATGGCAATTCATAAGGTAAAGTTATCTAAGGTAATAACTAATATTCGGTCTATTACTTAGTTAATTAGTCAACTTTTGATAAAGCTATGCACTGTGGACACTTTCACTACCGAGGTCAGTGAAAAGATTAAACAACTTGACAAAGAAATCCAAGCTAGTACACAGGCAGCCTTAACCGAGCCTCAAGAATTTGCCAAGCATATCTTGAAAGTTCAAGAACTCCAACGGTTAAGAGCAGATCTCCAAAAGCAAGAAGAAATCATCAGTGAACAAGTCATAGAATTACAAACCGAGTTGCTTCCATATTTGAAAATATTTGGAAAGCATATTGTCAAGGCACAAACACTTGTTGCAACACCAAAAATCTCTATGTTGGACAACATCTTTCACATGCATGCACAAGTCAGTCTTGAGCACATTTCTCCCACCAACTTGAAAGAGGAATGGGAAAACCTCTTGGATTCAGTGAAGAAAACCCATAAGCACATTTTTGACAAGCTGTAAGTATACATTTTTGTATTTTTCATTAATATCAAAAAGGGGGATAACAATGTATATGCCAAATATGTAAATAAATGCTAAGTATACTACACATTACCAAGAGCATGCATTGAGGGGGAGTATAGAAATTTTTTGTTGATAAGTATTTATGTATATATGGTGGAGATAGAAAAGATTTTGAGACATAAGGTCTATATACATTTAAGGTTTTGATACTAATGCCAAAGGGGGAGATTGTTATCTCTATTTGAGCATTAAAGATTGTCATTAGTATCAAAGACATCGGTCGGTTACCTATGCTACTCTAGTCGGTAAAAGCAAGCACTTCAAGCTAGTTGGTTAAGTCTTTACACCGAGCACCATAGTAGTTTTATCAAGCATCAGTGTAAACTGATACCAAGTGACAGTAAACACCAAGCACCAGTGTAACTACCAAGCAGTATATACAGTGTTTACCGAGCATCACAAAAAATGGCATAGTAATCAGTAATGGCACACTTATCTATGAAAATAGTTACAATAGTATCACAAAATGTTTTACCAAGATCAAGAATCATTTATTACAGATATATTCATTAACTGTGATGATGATCTTTATGTAATTGCTAGATCTAGGTTATTTTGTACACCATAGATCTTAGGGTTTTCTCTAAGATATTGTAACCTAATTTTGTTAAGCAACAAAAGCAATATGCTATATATTTATAATATCATGTCATTTTGATATGAGGCTTGATAAGGAAGTTAAGAACAAGCAAAGAAGTTCTTGAAGCATTAGCAAAATTCAAGATATCAATTTTCAAATAGAGCAAAATAGAATACAAAGACATTCAGATTAAGCAGAATCAGACAAGGCTACCGAGCAGTTCATAGCAGAGATCTTCACATAAAAAGGTAATATCTATTCAGTATTTCATAGATCTATATCAGAAAAGGTTGAGTTCTCATTAGCAAATATATCTTGTTATTCTCTAATCATTTTAATAGAGTTTGGTAAAATCTCTTAACAGAGTAGACCTAACAGTCTTTTATGTAAATCTCTTAAATGAATGCACACTCAAGTAGTGTTTTTAAAATCCTATAACTAGATAGATCTAATCTATCTGAAATGTTACTATTGCCCAAATTTTCATATCCTTTCATTTTGGTCATAAGCTAAATTTAGTCAAGTATCCTCATGCTTTAGGCCCTATTGAACACCTCCAAAAAATTTCATGGGTTTAGCATCTTTCCCTTGCTCTCTACAGCTTTTTGTTCTGTCTCTAGCATCAATAACCTAGGTCAAAATTCATAAATATAGCCATTGTAGCCAAAAAGCCCTAAAAAACCCTTTGGCCTATTATAATTCTTCATTACCTTTTTTGGCCACTAAAGGTCTCCTTTTCCCATGTGCATTTTTAAATCCTTCAATCGCAGAGTCTCTTATTTCTGGCAGTCTAGCTCTTAACACTTAGCAACCTGGTGGGCGGTTAGTGTTTGGTATCGTGGCTTCAGTCTTTGAAGAGGTTATGCATCGATCAGATCTGATGGTCATTTCTATTTTGTAGGGTGAAGATGCAAGTGTTTTAAGATTGCGGCATAGCGATGGCTATCAATCTTCCTTTCAGATAGTGTTGTAGGTTGTCAGTGGGTCCACTGCCACGTAGTCCAAGGTGTCTACTTTTCATTGGTCAAAGAGCTTGTGATGTGGAGCTGTGTCAGATCGAGCCCAATGCACTATCTTTCTAAGAAGATCTGACAGTTGTCTTATGATCTCATGGAATCTTCTGACCCCATGAGATCATGCACCAACCGTCGATCTTGCTTTATCTCTAGGCTCTATCAGGTGGGTCCTTTCTTTCTAATGTGCTCGCATTTGATTGGTCTACCAAATGGTGACTAGGATCTGTCAGTGGGACCATTGCCAGGGGATCTATAGGAACATCAGTAAAGATTAAGATCTACAGTTGTCTTATGATCTCATAGAATCTTCTGACCCTATGAGATCATACGATGACCGTTCGATCTTCCAAGTGTTAAGGCTCTGCCGTGGGTCTGTGTTGCCAGGAGGCATTGACATGATGAGTTCTTATTGGCCACTGAGTATTATAGGTGGCAATTGTCAGTGGGTCTGAGTATCTTGAGTGAGGTGGTGGGGAAGTAAGGTCTACGGTGGTCTCATGATCTCATGGAATCTTCTGACCCCATTCGATCATGTGACCACCGTCTGATAAGGATCTCAGTGGGTCATGGGTCTGATGTGCTACATGTCGTTGAGGTGTTCATTTTTTATTTGCTTCCAACTGGTAAGGTGGTGTTTGAATTTTCAAAGGGTTTGCGACTATCACAAGGATGATCTGGGCTGTTCATCTGCCAGGAAAAATAGATATCGATGGTCACATTTTAAAATTAGACCCGCTAGCCATTAATATTTAAATTCAAATATTTCTCTGCAAGGTTTTGCTAGGGTTTTGATCCAGCCATTGATTGCGACAGAATGGGTAGCTCAAATTGAATTCTTCAGGATGGTTGCAGTTGGGAGTTGATTAGAAGATCTAATGGCTGTCTCTTGCAATTTCTCAGGGTACTAAGTCAGTGTTCTTGCACCGAAGAAACATTAAAGGTGGTGCCACCTGTGGTCTCTTGTACCTAAAATTGCAAAACATTTATGGCAAGGCCGAGTTGCAAGGTGGCAGATGGATCAAGGCGGCTTGTCTGCAGGCAGATGTAGTATAGGGATGGACACGTAAACATGATATTTGATTGGAAAAGATATTTCCATGACATTTATGATCAGACTTCATAAAATTAGGGTTGGATTATTATATGGCAATCTATGTAACCCTAGTTAGGTTTTTGACTCCTGCATGCGTGCAAAGGAGATGTATATATTATTTTTGGAGCTTTTTAGAGCTCAGAGAGTTCACTTTTTGAAAAGAAGAAAGTTCTCTTTCTTAGGAAGTTATCCGTGGCATCTTTCTGCCCTCTAGCTTTCTACATTCTATAATTTTCCATTGATTGTTTAGATATTGCAGAGGTATTTTGTGACATCTTCTCTATCCCTATGCTTCCTCATCTAAATTCTCTCTTATTGAATTGAAGTATTTGAATGTTTTTTCAATGATATCTTAGGGTTCTTGATCCCTCTTTCTTTCTGCAGTTTATGTGTATGCCTATGAATGATCTGATTTGAATGCTCTTGTGGGTACACTTCCACCCCTGGCAATCTGTCTCATTCTTATACCCAATTACAGAGGTGAATGTCTATTTTCAGGTTATAGATTGTGTCTAGATTCTTAGGAGTGCTATTGCCTTGTGAAATTCTCTCTTTCCCTGCATAGCATCTCTCTATTGCAGACCCTTCTATGAAATATTGATGCAAACTTATTTAGTGAGTTGTGATCTCCTAGACCTAAGCTTATGTACTGACTTCATTCTTTATACTACAATTCATACTATATTTTCGATGTATCACCTAGTACGTAGTTTTCTTTCAAGTTATTTCCCTTTCATGCTTTCCTTCTATCCCTTTCCCCTCAAAAGTTTTACTTTCATGTCAAGAAGAAAATTAAGGTGATTATCCAAGAGGAACCAGCCTAGAACGTAGAGGTCTCATCTCAGTTAGCATAGGTCCCACACCTGGAGATGATTCCCATGTTATACTAGGTTATCAAGACCAAGAGAGCTTGAAACAAGGGTGAGAACTTAGTGTATAACAATTCTGGCATGCCCAGTGGGACTAAGGTTTAGATTTATGTCCAAATGTGTTACTAAGATCAGATCCAAATTTAGAAGATACGTCACCTTGGGCATAACATTCTGACTGCAAAAGAAGTTCATTGATTGAAGATTATGCTATCTCTAATATACTGATTGCATAATAAAGACTTTCAAAAGTTTTTTGTCAAGTATATCTGGTGACTCCACTGATTTCATAGATCCAGGCTAAATTGGTTCAAAGTTTATGAGAAAGATTGAGACTAGAAGCTCAAAGCCCACTAAATTTTTAGAGTTTCGCTTAAAAAGAGGCTACAAAGGTAGATCAACTTAGAGAGCATCTCTTGCAAGGAGAGTACAGTCTACACCTCTTGATACTTCAGAAAGGAGACCTTTGCCCTTTCATCTTAGAAGAAGGGGAAGATCTCTAACTAGAGATCTAGAAGAAGATTCAAATCTAGCATCAAATACAACTCACACAGTTGTTACTTAGTAGGTTTCAGTCCCTACAATGGCTAGACAGTTTGCTTTTTCACCTTTCAACCAAGGGAGTCCATTGGCCTTTGCTCAACATCATGATGTGCCCTTGGTGGCACTAAAGAGTCTGCCTGATTTCATAGGTGAAGCAAAAACTACTGCTTTTGAGCATATAAGAGATGTGATCACTATCTGCAACATACACAACATAACTCAGGAAGATGTGGCCACCAAATTATTAGCAGCCTCTCTCAAAGGTAAGGCTCTTGAATGGTTTAGGACTTTAACTATTGGTTCCATTACTTCATGGGATGGATTAGGAGATGCATTAAGTAAACATTTTGAGGATAAATCAAACAACTTATCTCTGGTTGAACAATTGACAACCATTAAAAGAGACCCTCAAGAACAAATGATAGATTATACAATAGATTCCTCAAAACATGGAATAGGATTCCAGTCTCAGTGAGGCCATCAGCTGATCATGCTTTCCTATACTTCTTGCAAAGCTTGAATGGTCAAATTTCTATCATGATCCAATCTATGGGTGGTACCTCTCTACCCCAAGCTTTTTACATAGCTATCAGGGCTGAAAATTGTTTGATCCAAGCAGGTATGATAGCTAGAAGGCCACCCATGCCCATTTTTCCTAGCCTTTAGCTCATTGCATCTGCACAAGTACCCCCATTTACCCCTATTCCCACTATATTAGCACCTCAGGCTAGTAATAGTAGTCAAGAGCTAAAAGAAAGCTTTTCTCAAGAGTTGCAAGAAATTAAGAATAGCCAACAAACTAGTCAGCAAGAAATGGCAAATTTGCTATAGACTTTGACTAAAGAGGTCACAAATCTAAAGAGGTAAGGGCAAGGAATCAGACCACCCTTTCAGCCACAAGGCCAAGGTCCTAATCAATAATATCAGAATGAAGGACAATCTTATCAACAAAATAGGCCACCATACCAAGGAGGATATCAAGGGCAAAGACAACATTTTAATCAAAGACCATTCCAACCATACAACCCTGCACCTCTCAATTCTGCAAATCCAGTTAGGGATATGGTTCCTAGTCAAAATAATATGGCTATGGACAATGAATGGTGTTTCCCTTGTAATTAGCATCATAATCAGGCTACATGTTCAAATGGATGGATGAACCAAGCACTGATGGTTCAAAATGCCTCACAAGCTCAATGAGAGGCTTCTACCTGTGGATCAGTTCCTCAACAAGAACCATAAGATAATGAGACTGCTCTTTTCAATTGGGAGTAGTAGGATTTCAATGGAGTTATTGGTGAACCTTCTATTGCTGCCAACACAAGGTCAAAGAGAAGAGCTCAAGACATGGAGCGAGAAGACTCTAGTACCAAAGCTACTACATCTGCAGAGTCGATACAACAAGCCACTCCCATCATATTCAAGAAGGCTCCTGTCATTACAAGCAAAGAGGGCCAGACTCTCAAAGAGGTAGAGCCCATCATAGTGAAAGCACAACAACAAGTACACACTGTGACACCTTTCAACATTGTAGACAACATGAAGGAGGTGAACATTACCATGTCTATGTGGGACTCTTTGGCTATTCTAGGGCAACCTGAGATTTTAAAAAGAGCTATGACTGAAATGACAACTCCTAAGCCTACAAAAGAAGCTGCAAAGCTAGTGTTGGTCAACACTAATCAAGAAAAGGAGGCTCCAAGTTGCAACTCTAGAGCCAATACTATGCAAGGTAGGAACTCAAAGCCACCTCCATTTTATGTGTCTTTAATCATTGGAAAATCTTTAGTACATAATTGTATGGTAGATAGTGGAGCTATGAGCACTGTAATGCCCAAGAAAGTGGCTGACCAATTAGGACTTAAATATGAACCCCTCTAAAAGAAGGTTACACAACTTGATGGATCCTCAGTTAATACTATAGGTGTGGCTAAGGATACCAGTCTAATCCTTCATGCTAGTTCTAATTTCTCTATCCTACTTGATATTTACATCATAGATCTCCTTGCTTTTTTTTCCATATGTCTATCAAGGGAGTTTACAACTAAAATAAGAGGATACCTTTCTTCTGATTGGTCTCACATGCTTTTTCACACAAGATATGGTACCAAGGTTACCATTAAATTAGAATCATTAGCAGCACACCATATAGAGCCATATGTGTCCAATACCATCAATGCAAGCTGCCCTATATTTGATGATAGTGATTTCCCAACTATCAAAGAAGAAAACACTAAGATAAAAAGTATCCCTGATATTTTCTTAGATGAACTAGAATCATAAAAGGTTTTTGAAGCCCAAGAAAATGTTATTTGGGATGCTGGTTTGGGAAGTTATTTGATACAAGAAAGTGGATCCATAGAACCAAACCTTCTTAAAGAAGACACTGATTCAGAGGATCAGAGCAATCAGGTTTGGGAATTGTTTTTTGATGGAGCTAGAAGTAGACATGGTTCTGGTGGTGGTGCTATGCTAGTGTCCCCAAAAGGAGAAAGATACTATAAAACTTTCAGATTTAGTTTCTCCTGCACTAGCAACACTGCAGAGTATGAAAGCCTAGTGAATGGACTGGAATGGGCTAGAAAGAGAGGGCTTAAGGCCCTAAAAGTTAATGGTGATATTGAGTTGGTAGTCAGCCAAGTGAGAGGGATAAGTGCAACCAAAAATGACACCTTGAAAGCATACAAACATAGAGTTTGGGATGCAATTGAAGATTTTTGTGCTTTCAACATTGTTTCTATCCCTAGAAAACTAAATCAAAATGCAGATAGATTAGCTGATGTTGGGTCTCAATATGACATCCCCAATATCATTTCAAAAGAAATAGACCAATAACATATCAAAGTGATTGTCAGACCCTCTATCCCTGACAATAATACTAATTGGCAAGTGTTTGACAATGATGAGCAAATTTTGCAATTCTTGTTTGAAGAAGATGTCTTCTCAGAACATAACCAAGATAGGCTATCACAAAACTATGGTGACCAAGTGATACAACTTAAGTCTAATAAGATGTCTAGAGGTCTTGTCACCTTAGAGACTATCTTCAACAAGGATGATCAAGTTAAGAAGAATAAAGCTGGCTTGGTAGTTCAACAAGAACATTGTGTTGAATTAGAGTTGGAACCAGGTAAAAGTTTACAATTTGGAAAAGTAAACATTGATTTAGAGAAGTAGGCTTACACCCAATTATTCAAAGAATTCAGTGATGTTTTTGCATGGCAATATGAAGACCTCAAAGGTTTTAATCTATCCCTTGCTCAACACACTATTGAATTAGAACCTATTGCCAAACTAGTGAGGCAAAAGGAAAGGCCTGTTAATCCCAAGCTTGAGCCACTTATGCATAGAGAAGTGCTCAAATTAATAGAAAGTGGTATCATCTACCCCATTAAGCATACTAGTTGGGTCTCCAACCTTGTTCCTGTAAGGAAGAAGAATGGGGAATTGAGGTTATGTGTTGACTTCAGGGATCTTAACAAGGCCTCCCTAAAAGACTGCCATCCATTACCTTCTATGGAACAAATCTTACAATGTGTCTCTAGATCCGAGAGATTTTCATTATTGGATGGCTATTCAGGATACAATCAGATCTTAGTTAATGAAGAGGATCAATATAAGATTGCATTTACAACCAAGTGGGGAACCATGGCTTATCAAAAGATGCCCTTTGGTTTGTCAAATGCAGGTGCTACTTTTCAAAAGGCAATGGATATGGCCTTTAAAAGCCTCATGCACAAATTTGTACTGGTCTACTTAAATGATATAACTATCTATTCTAAACATGCAGCAGACCATATCAAACATCTAAGGAAAATCTTTGAAAGATGTAGAGAATTTGGGATATCTCTTAATCCCAAGAAATGTGTGTTTGCAGTTCATGAAGAAAAATTGCTGGGATATATAGTATCCACAAAAGGAATTATAGTAGACCTTGAGAGGATTGCAGCCATCCTAGAGCTACCATTGCCACATCATAAGAAAAGTCTCCAATCTTTCATAGGAAAGATTAATTTTGTTAGGCATTTCTTGCCTAATATTGCAGATTTATTAAAGCCTTTAATAGCCATGTTAAAGAAGAGCTCAACTTTTAGCTGGACTAAAGAAGGAAAAGCTAATTTCCAAGCTATCAAAGAGGCCTTGACAGAAGCCCCTGCTCTATTAAACCCAAATTTTAGTAAGGATTTTATCCTTTATGCTTATGGAGGGCATGATGCTATATCTGCTATGTTGACTCAAGAAAATTCAGAAGGGTTGGAGCAGCCTATCACTTTCTTCAGCAAGGGTTTAGAAGAATATGAACAAAGATACTCTTTTGTGAAAAAACATGTACTTGTTGTGGTGAAGAGCCTTAAAAATTTTAGACATCCATTGACCCATAGCAAGATACACTTGAAGGTTACTCATCCAAGTGTCAAAGAATTTTTTCTTTCCAAGGACCTAAATGAAAAAAGAGCTGGTTGGATTACCAAAGTGATGGAGTATGACATTGATATTCAAACCACCAAGCTGGTTAGAGGAAGAGGCCTTTGTAAGCATTTGGCAGGGGATGAAAGTTTAGAGAGAAGGGAATAAACAGATGCATCTCTAGTTGTGCATTCTACAAAAGAACATGCCAAGGCATCAGGTTGGTTGACTAACATGATTCATTACTTGAAAATAGGACAATGTCCTATAGACCTAGATTTAGCAAAAAGGAGATATTATAGGTTACAATCAGTTCCTTTTATGTTGATAGATGAAGTTATTTTTAGAAAGGATCACAATGGTGTCCTTTTAAGATGTAGTGATTCAAAAAAGATAGCTGATGTCCTATTTGAATTTCATGATGGACCTTCTGGAGGTCACTTTTCTCCTAGGACTACTACTTTTAAAATCATGAGGGTTGGATACTATTGGCCATCTATCTTTAAGGATAGTCATGATTATGTGAGGAAATGCATCAAATGTGCTATGTTTGCAAAAAAAGAAAGGCTTGCAGCTATGCCCCTTCAGCCAGTTAGGACAGAGCAACCATTCATGAGATGGGGCATAGACTTTATTGGTATGATCAATCCTCCATCTAGTGTAGGACACAAGTGGATAATCACTGCAACTGATTATTTCACTAGATGGACAGAGGCAGTTGCCTTAAAAGAAGAAAATGAGAGTGTTGTCTTAAGTTTTTATGATGATATAATTCACAGATTTGGCACTCCAGACTCCATAATATCAGATAATGCATTAGCATTCACATGCCTTAAAGTCTTAGAATGGGCAATAAAAAATGGCATCTATATGAATACAAGTTCAAATTATTACCCTCATGGTAATGGTTTGACAGAATCAACTAATAAGAATCTGATTAGAATAATCAAGAAAACTCTACAGGACAACCAAAGAGATTGGCATACTAAATTGAAGTCTTCCTTATGGTTAGACAGGATTACCCCAAAGAAGATCATTGGGAATTCTCCTTACATGTTAGTGTATGGCAGAGAGGCTAAGCTATCCATTTCAACTGAATTGCTAGCTTTGGACTTAGCCACTCAATATGCCCTATTTGAAGAAGGAGATCCCTTACAAATCAAGTATGCTCAGTTAATGGAGTTAGAAGAACTCAGAGAAAAATCCATGAAAGATATGGAGTTCCATCAGGATCAAACAAAGAAAAGTTTTGATAAAAAAACCAGGGTTAGAAGTTTCAAAGTTGGAGATGTTGTTCTCAAGTGGGATGAATTCAGATCAAGGCTTGGCAGACACACAAAGTTTGATTCCTTTTGGGGTGGACCATTTGTTATTATAGAGTGCAGAGGGCCTAATACTTTCCAACTACCAACTCTTGAAGGAGATGCCCTGCCTATATTAGCGAATGGATTCCATTTAAAGCCTTGTTTTGAGGTCAATCCCTCCTTGTAAATCTCTATGAATATTTTTCTTGCTTTATGTCCTTGCTTTCTAGTTTAGTTTTCCTACTTTTCAAGAAGTGCCTATGCATAGTTTTGTCCCTCTAGTTCTAGGTCTGTCTCTCTATCAAGGTTTTGTGCTCAAGTGATGCCTCCATGCCCAATGAATATGTCAAGGCCACTGATCTAATGTCTAGTAGGCTAACATTTAGCAGAAATCACCAAAATGTTGCCCAAATTTTCATATCCTTTCATTTTGGTCATAAGCTAAATGTAGTCAAGTATCCTCATGCTTTAGGCCCTGTTGAACACCTCCAAAAAATTTCATGGGTTTAACATCTTTCCCCTGGTCTCTGTAGCTTTTTGTTCTATCTCTCGCATCAATAACCTAGGTCAAAATTCATAAATATAGCTGTTGTAGCGAAAAAGCCCTAAAAAACCCTTTGGCCTGTTATAATTCTTCATTACCTTTTTTGGCCACTAAAGGTCTCCTTTTCCCATGTGCATTTTTAAATCCTTCAGTCACGAAGTCTCTTATTTTTGGCGGTCTAGCTCTTAACACTTAGTGACTTGGTGGGTGGTTAATGTTTGGTATCGTAGCTTCATTCTTTGAAGAGGTTATGCATCGATTAGATCTGACAGTCATCGCTATTCCGTAGGGTGAAGATGCAAGTGTTTTAAGATCACGGCATAGCGATGGCCGTCGATCTTCCTTTCAGATAGCATTGTAGGTTGTTAGTGGGTCCACTACCATGTAGTCTGAGGTGTCTACTTTTCATTGGTCAAAGAGCCTATGATGTGGAGCCGTGTCAAATTGGGCCCAATGCACTATCTTTCTAAGAAGATCTAACGGTTGTCTTATGATCTCATGGAATCTTTTGACCCCATGAGATCATGCGCCAACCGTCAATCTTGCTTTATCTCTAGGTTCTGTCAGGTGGGTCCTTTCTTTCTAATGTGTTTGCATTTGATTGGTTGGCCAAATGGTGACTAGGATTTGTCAATGGGACCATTGCCAGGGGATTTGCAGGAACATCAGTAAAGATTAAGATCTACGATTGTCTTATGATCTTATAGAATCTTCTGACCCTATGAGATCATATGATGACCGTTAGATCTTCCAAGTGTTTAGGCTCTATCATGGATCTGTGTTTCCAGGAGGTGCTGACGTAATGAGTTCTTATTGGTCGTTGAGTATTATAGGTGGAAATTGTCAGTGGGTCTGAGTATCTTGAGTGAGGTGGTGGGGAAGTAAGGTCTACGGTGGTCTCATGATCTCATGGAATCTTCTGACCCCATGTGATCATGCGACCACCATCTGATAAGGATCTCAGTCATGGGTCATGGGTCTGATGTGCTACGTGTCACTGAGGTGTTCATTTTTTATTCACTTCCAATCGATAAGGTGGCATTTGAATTTTCAAAGGGTTTGCGATTGTCACAAGGATGATTTGGGCCGTTCATCTGCTAGGAAAAATAGATATCAATGACCATGTTTTAAAATTAGACCCGCTAGCCGTTAATATTTAAATTCAAATATTTCTTTGTAAGGTTTTGCTAGGGTTTTGATCCAGTGATCGATTGCGACAGAATGGGTAGCTCAAATTGAATTCTTCAGGATGGTTGCAGTTGGGAGTTGATTAGAAGATCTGATGGCTATCTCTTGTGATTTCTCAAGGTACTAAGTTAGTGTTCTTGCACTAAAGAAACATTAAAGGTGGCGCCATCTGTGGTCTCCTATACCTAAAATTGCAAAACATTCATGGCAAGGCCGAGTTGCAGGGTGGTAGATGGATCAAGGTGGCTTGTTCGTAGGTAGATGCAATATAGGGATGGACACATAAACATGATATCTAATCGGCAAAGATATTTCCATGAAATTTATGATTAGACTTCATAGAATTAGGGTTGGATTATTATATGGCAATCTATGTAACCCTAGTTAGGTTTTTGACTCCTTCCTGCATGCAAAGGAGATGTATATATTATTTTTGGAGCTTTTTAGAGCTCAAAGAGTTCACTTTTTGAAAAGAAGAAAGTTCTCTTTCTTAGGAAGTTATTCGTGGCATCTTTCTGCCCTCTATCTTTCTACATTCTGTAATCTTCCATTGATTGTTGAGATATTGCAGAGGTATTTTGTGACATCTTCTCTATCCCTATGCTTCCTCATCTAAATTCTCTCTTATTGAATTGAAGTATTTGAATGATTTTTCAATGATATCTTAGGGTTCTTGATCCCTCTTTCTTTCTACAGTTTATGTGTATGCCTATGAATGATTTGATTTGAATGCTCTTGTGGGTATACTTCCACCCCTGGCAATCTATCTCATTCTTATACCCAATTGCAGAGGTGAATGTCTGTTTGCAGGTTATAGATTGTGTCTAGGTTCTTAGGAGTGCTATTGCCTTGTGAAATTCTCTCTTTCCCTACATAGCATCTCTCTATTGCAGACCCTTCTATGAGATATTGATGCAAACCTATTTAGTGAGTTGTGATCTCCTAGACCTAAGCTTATGTACTGACTTCATTCTTTATACTACAATTCATACCATATTTTCAGTGTATCACCTAGTAGGTAGTTTTCTTTCAAGTTATTTCCCTTTCATGCTTTCCTTCTATCCCTTTCCCCTTAAAAGTTTTACTTTCATGTCAAGAAGCAAATTAAGGTGATTATCCAAGAGGAACCAGCCTAGAACCTGGAGGTCTCATCTCAATTAGCATAGGTCCCACACCCGGAGATGATTCCCATGTTATACTAGGTTATCAAGACCAAGAGAGCTTGAAACAAGGGTGCGAACTTAGTGTAAAATAGTTACTCCTAACAGGGTAAGATCACCAAAAGTGATCACCACTTGTAGCCCTAATAGGCAAACCTTTTCTATTTGCAGTAGTAAATAATTTGTGGTTGTCATCCCCACCACATTCTTTACCTTCTAACAAGGGTTTCTATGTTATCAAAATACTTGTGTTATGTGATAGATATATTATTGATTTCATGCTATTTACTTTTACAAGTTCATTGAATGAATGATACATACAATGGATTCAAGTTATATGTGAAGTTACTATTGTTTGTTGTTTAAGGTTTGAGAGTTGAAAGTTTTTGTGGGAACTGATTCAGCCCTCCCCTCTTAGTACCCTATCTCTCCATCCCAACACCTACCTATGAATCACTTAAATATATAGGATTGTGAGAGACCACTCTAAAATAGCCTATTTCAAAATTTTAAGACTCTAAGTGGTTTTTTTAGGGCAGTGATTTTTTTGTTGATGTAAAAACTATCAAAGGCATTCAATGGAAAGTTGCAAGGTAGCCCAAATATTTGTCCATTGTTCATGGGCACAAACTACCACCACCAACACATCTAGTTGTCTTGGTCTATCCAAGGCATGGTTGATTGTTGGCTCCCCACTTTCAGGATTGGTCAGTGCCATACCCTACCGGTAGCATCCCTTAGGTGTACTAAGTGCAAAAAAGTGACAAAATTTGTTGGGGTATTTATCTCAATCCGATGCACCTACATACAAATTGTCTTAAGTTGTAGGACTACAAGATACCCCTCTTCTATAGTTTGTCTCATACTTTCAAGACTCCAAATGGTTTTTCTAGGGAAGTGATTTTTCTATTGATGCAAAAATTATCAAAGGCATTCAATGGAAATTTACAAGGTAGGAAAAATCTCTATTTGTTCTTCATAGGAAGGAACCATCACCACAAACCCATTTGGTCAGGTAGGTTTACCCAAGGCATGGTCCATTTTTGGTTCCCCACTCACCGAACGATCGGTGTTATACCCTACCAACAGTGTTCCTTAGGTACACTAAGTGTACAAAAGTGATGAACTTTGCTAGGGTATTTATCTAAATTTGGTGCACCTATGTATGAATCATGTGAAGTTGTATGAATGTGAGAGACCCTTAACAATATCCTATCTCATATTTTCAAGACACCGAGTGGTTTTTTTAGGGAAGCAATTTTTCTGTTGATGCAAAAACCGTAAGAGGCATTCAATGGAAAGTTGCAAGGTAGCCAAAATCTTTGTATGTTCTTGGTGGGCACAAACTACCACCACCAAAATGTCTGGTAGGGTGGGTTTACCCAATTCATGGTCCATTTTTGGCTCCCCACTCATTGGAATGGTTGATGCATACCCTATTGGCAGTGTCCCTTAGTTGCGCTAAGTGCACAAAAGTGACAAACTTTGTCAGAATATTTCTTTCAATCTGGTGCACCTACATATAAATTGTTTGAATCTATAAGACTATGAGAAACCTCTCTACAATAGTCTATCTCATATTTTCAAGACTCCAAGTGGTTTTTATAGGGCAGTAATTTTTTTGTTAATGCAAAAAATGTCAAAGGAATTCAATGGAAAGTTGCAAGGTAGCTCAAATATTTGTTCATTCTTTGTGGACATGAACTACCACCATAAACACATTTAGATGGGAGGGTTTACCCAATTCATGGTCTATTCTTCACTCCCCACTCGCCGGAAGGGTTGATACCATACCCTACCAACAATGTCCCTTAGGTGCGCTAAGTGCACAAAAGTGACAAACTTTGTCAAGGTACTTATCTCAATCTAGTGCACCTATGTATGAATCATCTGAAGTGGTAGAACCACAAGAGGCTCCTCTACAATAGTATATCTCATATTTACAAGACTCCAAGTGGTTTTTTAGGGAAGCAATTTCTCTGTTGATGCAAAAATTGTTAGAGGCATTCAATGGAAACTTGTAAGGTATCCCAAATATCTATCTGTTCTTCATGGATGAAACAAACCACCAACACCAACATGTTTGGTTGGGCAGTTTTACCCAAAGCATGGTCCATTTTTGACTCCCCACTTGTTGGAATGGTCGATGTCATACCCTACCGACAGTGTCCCTTAGGTGAGCTAAGTGCACAAAAGTGACAAATTTTTTTGAGGTAATCCAATTTGATGAAAATGGTGTAATTGATTTTTTTAATCCATATTTGGCATGTTTAAGAAGTTCTAGGTTGATAGGGAGTCAATTGATTGGAAAATGTAAAAATTATCAAAATCACTCAAAAGTTACTATGACTCTTTTGCAATTTTATGCAAAAAGTTTCAACTTTGTTCCCCAATGACCAATTGGTTTAAAAGTCGGTTAAAAGTAGTTGAGGTAGGTGTATCCAAGTTCTAAAAATCCTCTTTGGGTTGAGGATGGACCAACTTTTTGAATGGTTGTGTTTTGAAGGAGAATTATTTAATAAAATTCTGATTTTTTTAATGTGCTTGTACTTTATTTGTTGATTAGAGGTTTGTATCTAGTTGCCATTTATTTTTTGTGGCCTCAAACCTATAGGGAACTTATTTTTTATTTGCAAGATTGTATGGGGACTCCATTTTAATCCCAAGGAATGTGTATTGTCTTTATCTTTGTTATTGAAGATTGTTGCTTGACTGATTTAAAGACTTTGAAAATCACAGTTGTGTGGTATAAAAATGGTATTTAAATTGAAATGACACCCAAACTCAATAAACCATTAACTCAAGAATTTATCTATAGGAGGCCATATCCAATGAACTATCTAAATTCTCAAAAGTGACTTATTGCTTCCTAGTTGAAGTGAGTTTAATCCTTCTTGTGATGCTCATCAAATTAGAATAAAGGATTAGTGACTTGAATACTCCAAAATGGAAGATTCAAATGCAATGCAAATCTAGGAATGAAACTAGAATGAAAGATTAAAAAATCTAGCATGAGATATTTAAGCTAGAATGGATGAAAACAACTAGTATTCTAGAATGAGAATGCAAGAACTATGCTATGAAATAATGCAAGAAAGCAACCTAGATTTAACAATGCAAGATTATGCTAAAAAATGATATAAACTAAGAATGCAAGAGAGATATGAGCATATAATGAAATAAACTAAGAGCTAGGAATTCAATTTAGTAGGATTACTCTAAGAATGTAAGAAAGAAAGATTCAAAAGACTAAGATGATCTAGATGGAACCCTCGAGCCAAGGAAGGACTTCCTTTTAAAGGAAATACCTCAAGAATGGAGGGTGGAGATTAAGAGGCAAAATAATGTGTGATTGATATTAAGAGGCAAAAGGAGAGTGAAGGAGATGAAATGTTAGGTATAAATGAGTGGTGAGGGTGAAGAGGCAAAATAGATGTTAGGTAGAATAAGACACAATAGAAATTTTAAAAGCACAAATCCCCTTTAATTGCTAATTAATCAGGATTAAGTATGTGCACACATGTGAATGTGTTCTTTTAATAAAACTGTATAAACTTTATATTAAAATAAATTTTATAGCAATTAAATAAATATGCAAGCTCTAGAAATTAGACCATAGTATAAGCTTGATATAAGATTTTTGATTTTTTTAAAAAATTATGCAAAGGATATTTTTAGGGTTACTTTGCACAATTATGTCCAACAAATATGCCTTTGAGATTTAGGATTTTATTTGAGGAAATTTGATCAAAATTAGGGGCTTAGGTTCTACTAGAAAAGTTTTAGGTGATTACAATAGTTAGGGTTAGTTTATTTATATGTTGTAATCTTCTCAAGTTTTGTAAACACCTAAAGGGGTTTGTATCTTTTGTTTTGAATCTATTTTTATCTCTGTGAGTAACATAGAAGTCTTGTAATGTTATGTGTTGAAGGTGATCAATAAAGGATGATCTTGTAAAGACCTTTTAAGGGTTGGAGGTCCAAATTCCAAGTTATAGGTAAGGGTTGGAGGTCCAAAGTCCAAGTTACATGTGCCTGTTTGTGCATGAGAAATGACACCAATGTATGGATGTGTAAGGTTGTAAGTTTAATACATTGATTTAATGTTCCTTGTTGTTCCAAAAGGTCAAGAGTTATGTTTCCTTTGGGTTTATGTTACCCCTATGGTCAAGCCTTGTGAATATGAACCCAAGCCAAGATTAGTCATTTTTGTGTTAATCCTTGAAATGTCAAATAGGACATTATGTGAAAAGTTCAAACTTGTGAGTTCATTAGTTTGAGCCTCGAGCCTCTGCATCAGGTGCCCTAAGTGCCCTAAGTTTCATACCTCTACAATAAATTTTATTTAGGTTTAATCAACAAAGTATAAGAGCTAAAATAAACAAATTAGGATACAAAATGAAGACATTATAAGAGCTTCATCAAAAAATTAGTAGGAAATATCGTTAGAGGTTGTTATTTTCTCATATGACTTTAAAAATAGAAATGTGATACATCATCTACAAAGTCATCAATGTTGTCAAAAAATAGTAGATACTCATGTCTTTCTCTATATGCTTCAATTTCTTTATTTGTAAGATTTCTTTTTTGTTTATGCTTTCGATGACTGTTGCTCCCCATTATAAAAACAAAAAGGTGATGGAATATGATTTCTAATCAACAATTTGTGAAAAAAGATGCTCCAAAAATATTTATTCTATCATTATCTGTTTGAAAACCCATGATTCATGCTTGCAAAAGGAATGTTTGAACGTTTGAATCATAAAATGGTCCACTGCCCTATTTTTATTTGACCATATCGGGTATCTGATATGAACGTGTATGAAATTTTTAAAAATTATTGAATGGTGCTAACATTTTACTGTTGGTGCCATTATCATTACCAATAATTTTATTTTCTAGGCATCAGATACTCGATAACTAATTTAAATGAAATATTTTATTTTTTTAATCCTTTTATTTAATAATATATGTACTATATTCATATTCATACTATATATATATATAATAATAAATATTATATATAGATATATGTGGAGAGAGAGAGAGATGGGATAAATGCCCAATGTTATAAACTTTAAAAAAGTCTTTTTTATATATATTGTATCATATAATATATAATATACATTATTATAATATATATTATTATAATTTATTAAATAATATATATATATAATATAATATAATATAATATAATATAGTATATATTATATATAGTATAATAATTTATTAAATTATTATCATACATATTTTATTTTTTTATTTATTCAAACATATCAAGTATCTAATATATATCATGTACCTGATACCTATTGGGTACCCAATATGTATCAGCTACCTGATACCTCCGACACACCTAGGATTTGCTTCAAGATTTGCCCTGGGTTTTGGCTTTGGGATGCCAAACCTACATGGTCAACCCAAAAAATGTATTTTCTATATTTCCTTTGATCTCCAAACTTTGACCATGTAGCTGACAAAAATTTTTCACACAAATTTGATGAAATGAAAAGGGTTTCTTAATGAGATTCTCAGATTTCCATCAATATAATTGTTGTCAAATTTTGAGTTGAATAAGTAATTATTATTTATTTTTTAATAGATTTACCCCTAAAGTCATAATTTATAAACTAATTGAAAAATAACTAGAACTTTCAAATGGTATAACATTTTTGAAATATGAAACATGTATCACATTCTATCTTTTCCCACTACAAGAAAAAAAAGTTTTCAATTTGATGAATTTTAGACTAAGTTAAGGTGGTAAGATACGAGAGTTTTTATATTGTAGAAAATTTGTAGTACACAAGTCATAATTAATTATTTAATTGGAAAAAAAATTTCAAAAAAATATGCATCACGTTTGGACATGAGTCTACTACTTATATCTAGAATTTTTTAATTATTATCATTTGATTGTGTTTAAGGTGGTCAAACATACACCTACTTCTTATCTATTTCTTGAAATTTTTATACTACAACATTGAAATTTGAATTTTTCACCATATAGATTTTTTTTTTCAAACAAGGGCCAGTAGCTTAGAAACTAGATTCAATTTTCTACAGGTTCTCTTCTTACATATTTTTTATATAAGATTGATAACTAGCTCAAATTTTTACGTCAACTTCCTTAACCATGATTTTCTAAATTTTCATTGCCACTTAAGGGCGTAATTTGGCATACCATGATCCTACACATACCATGAGAGAGATTGAAAAATGATAATTGTAGAAGTTATTAGATGTAGGATTCATCTAAGCTATCTTAGAAAACCAATGGGTAGCACCTCTGGTCATTGTGCCTAAGAACTTGCTCAGCTTCTATTCGATCTAAACAATGCAGGTAGAGACCATCGTAATTGCGCTTGTAGAGATTTCCATTTTTTAGCATATAGGAGAAACTCTTATTTTTTAGGGCTCTCCTCTAAGAACCATTAAATCCTTCTGGGAAACGGTTTTGAAGAAAATGGTAGACTATATCTTGATACCAAACATCAGTGAACACTTGGCACACCAAACCTTGCTATGTTTCTGCCATCATCTTGGTGAGGCCTTGACCTCTCACTAACTTCATTGGCTAGATCTCAATGTCAAAATCTTGTAGTATAGCCATCCACTTCCCCCTTCTCTCTCCTAGCTCATTTTGCATTAGTAAGGATTTGACATCCGGATCGAGAACAATAGCGATGAACTTACTTCAGAGAATATAATGTTTGAACTTCTTGACAACTTTGACCAATGTGAAGGATTTTTTGTCAAGATTTGGGTATTTGAGTTCAAAATTTTTCAAAGCACAAATCATGAAAGCTATCGAGCTCTCATCTTCCCCTTCCTTCTTTTGGGTGAGGATGCCCGCACATGAATGTTCTGACGTAAAGGAGTAGACTATTAATGGCAGAAGGTAGTCAAGGTTGACCAGAACTGGAGTGGTGACAATGGACATCTTATTCTCTTCAAAGGATTCTTTAGTTAGAGAATTCCACTCAATCTTAGCATCCTTTTTTAACATGTCATTCAACATATGTACTATCTCTGCAAACCCACTGATGAATTTTTTGACGTAGTTGATATTTTCGAAGAAAGATTTCAGCTCTTTCCAGCTATTCAGGGGAACCAATTTGAGAATAGCCTTGACTCTTTTAGGTTCAATTGAAATGCCTATTTTAGATATGATGTGTCCGAGGAGTTTTCCTTAGGTCACCCCAAAGACACACTTCTTAGGATTTAGTGAGATTCCATAATGTCGACATCTTTTCAATACATTGCGCAGGTGTTCAATGTGGTCCATGCATTCTCTGGAGAATACCATGAGATCATCCATATAAATAAAAATACACTTATTGAACATGCCTTTAAATGCCTTGTCCATAGCTCGTTGGAAAGTGGCTCCCATGTTGATCAAACCAAATGGCATACGACGATAGGCAAATGTCCCCCACTTTGTTGTAAAAGTTGTCTTCAGGCGGTCTTCTTCTTTTACCATGACCTCATTATACCTAGAGTAACCATCAAGGAAAGACATCATCTAGGAGCCATTTACCACTTGTAACACTTTTTCATGGGACGGTAATGAGTACTTATCCTTTTGAGAAGATCTATTCAAATTTTGGAAGTCCACACAGAGCCGCACTTCTCCACTTTTCTTTCTAACTAGGATGATATTTTCTACCCAAGTCGAATGTCAGATAGGAAAGATAATCTTGGAATCAAGCAAATTTTGTATTTCCTTCTGGATTATTGGCTCAATCATTGGATTCACTAGCCTTTGTCTTTGGTGGAAAGGTTTAGCATTTGGGTTTAATGGGATGTTGTGTACAATGATGACATGATCATAAGTTTTTAAGTCTTCATAGCTCCAAGCTATGACATCTTTGTACTCCATGAGTAACTCTACTATCCACCATTTTTCTTTAGCTGTGCCAACCTTTCCAATACGGACCTCCCTAGGTTCAAGCTGTGTGCCTAGATTGTAAAGTTCGCAGTCATCGCCTCCTATCGTTGGTGTCTTCCCCCTTTTGTGAGTGTGTTCGTCCTTGTCAAAAATTATTTCTAGGGCTACCATTCCTTTCGAGATGTAGTTAGTCTTCAAGTTTAAGATCCCTAGATCATCTGATTCTTCCATTTTGTCTTATTCTTCATTAATTTTTTGTCTTTCAAAGACTTTGACACTCATGATGAACTCCAGTATTTGTTGGTCATCCTAGAATACCTGGAAGTTTGTGATATTATTTGGAATCGCTGGCATGACCACTAGCTCAATGGATAATTTCTTCATCTTGGACTTTTCCAATGGGTGTAAGGAACTTTTTGATACTACCAAAGCATCAACAATAGTATTCCTTCTTCTTGGGACACTCCAAATATTAAATGCTTCAAAATCTTTGATCAAATCCCACACGCGATTACGGTAAGATGCCAACCACTTATCAATGCATGAATAATGGCTCTAGATCTGTTTGACTATTAACTGTGAGTCTCCTTCTACAACCAAGGCCTTTACCTTCTTTTCATGGGCCATGAGGAGACCTCACACCAGTGCCTTGTATTCAACAATGTTATTGGTGTAGTAGAATTGTAGCCTATAAGCAACATAGTATGAAACACCTCAGGGGTTGACAAACTCTATCCTGACCCCTTCTCCTTGTTTAAATATGGAGCTGTCGAACTTGAGCTTCCATATGGGATGACCCTTATGAGAAGAGGGCTTAGCTTGGGGCTCTAATGCATCCTTTAGTGGATGTACGCCTACTTGAGGTTCAGGAGGGGTTTCTGGTGGTGATAAGTTTTCTGTGATCGGGGCCTCCAATCCTCTACGCCTAGGTTTTCCCTTGTAGAGAGGGGCACACATTTCATCTTTTATTTATCTTTTTCATCACGCCACACTTCATGGCATTGAGGTAAGAAAACATCATCGAGGAGCTCCATTCCTCTTTTATTGGGCACTTGGTTGTAGGGACTTGAGGTTGTTCACAAAGGGGAGGTATGTCATCACCTGAATGTGTTGTTGTCCCTTTTGTAACCTTAGGTGCGTAAGACATTTAGCTCATTACTTGAATCATTGCACCCTGGCAATCTTGGCATTCAAACTCTGAATCATTTGTCTGGCGCAGGCGACAATATCCTGGTAGCATTAATATGTTTGGGTCAGCATATTGCCTAAGATGTTTTATGTTTTTCATCATATTTCCTACAAACTCCACAAGGATTGATGGAATATGGATGAAGTGACTAAGAGGGGGGGGTGAATCAGTCAACCATAAAAACACTTCACAATTAATTCTTTCCAGATCCCTTAGGATATCTTAACAATGTTATCTATTTTAGCACTCGGTAAATAGATTGTAGTCACTTTGAAGATGCAGAAAGTATTAGCAATATTATCTTTATATATTCATCAGCACATGTATATGATTGAGAAAGTAATTAAAAACATAAGAGACACAAGATTTAACGTGGAAACCCAATATGGGAAAAACCACCAATGTATCTAGATACTGATTTTCACTTTTCTGAAGTGATGCCCGGTTAGAAGCCAACCCGGTAAAAGGTTACAAAACACACTGTTAGGTGTGACCTTGTTAGAGGATTTAAAACACCCTGCTAGGAGTGGCCTGGTAAGAGGTCTTGAAAACAATTCAATGGAATTGTCACCTTGTTAGAGGATTTACAATATGGTTGTTAAACCAACTCGGTTAAGAGATTTAGAATTCACTGTTACAATGATAAGAAGGTAACAATGAAAAATGACCTGTATAATAATGCAACTGTCTTGCTGATTACAGATCTCTGTTCTGCATAATTCTGATCCTTTCTGATCGAATAAATCTTTGCTGCTCCTCAAGGATATCTGAACATCCTTCACCAATTCACATATACCTTTCCTTCTTTTCTTCTATAAATCTTCTACTGTATATTTTTATTTTTCACATTTGACCTTTTATTTATATGATTTTGGATTTGTCAAATCGACATCATTTAGTATAACAGTCGGCTGAAATAAGAAAACTCTATTTGCAAAAATCCTTCAAGGGCCGACAGTGCTCGATGACCATAACTTTCTATAATCTTTTGGAGACCGAGGGAACTCGGTAAACACCGACAATCTTTTACCTTCGATAACTGACTGAACTCGGTAAACACTAACTTTTCTTCGATGACCGACTGAACTCGGTAAATACTAACTTTTCTTCGATGACCGACTGAACTCGGTAAATACTAACTTTTCTTCGATGACCGATTGAACTCGGTAAATACTAACTTTTCTTCGATGACCGACTGAACTCGGTAAATACTAAATTTTCTTCGATAACCGACTGAACTCGGTAAACACTAACTTTTCTTCGATGACCGACTGAACTCGGTAAATACTAACTTTTCTTCGATGACCGACTGAGCTCGGTAGAAACTGATTGCTGCGGACTATGACATTGTGTGACATCAAAGACAATACATAATTGAGTAGCAATTTCCTTCAGACAATTGTTTCCAACAATCTCCCTCTTTGGCATTGATGGCAACACAATATGTCATATCATAAGAAATTTGAAAGAGTTAGCTCGGTTTAGATTCAAATCTCCCTCTGTTAGCAAACTTCCTGTATCCTGAAAATTCTTCCTTCTGACTATTGAAAATTTCTTGAAGTAATAGCAAAGACATAGCAAACACTCCCTCTTTGACAACACATGCCAAAGACAATTCACATATTACCGGTGAAAATTAATGTACCTCAAGTACTGATTCATATGCAATGATTCCTTTAATATGCTGCATCAACAAGTTGATTTTCAATCATGTTCTGGTTGATGCATCACTAAAACTGTATTTAGTGAGCCTCGGATAGGGGAATGACCCCTAACTTACCTCTTAGATACACAAATGCATCCTTAGGTAATGGTTTGGTAAAAATGTCTGCAATCTGTTCTTTTGTATGAATATATTCTAATCTGATTTCCTTGTCCTGCACCAATTCTCTGACAAAGTGATATTTAATAGCAATGTGCTTGGTTTTGGAATGCATCACTGGATTCTTAGAGATGTTTATTGCACTTGTATTGTCACAAAATATAACAACTAGTTCTTTGATTTCAACCTTCATACCTTCTAATAGCTGTTTAAACCAAACAATATTTGAACAGTTTACTGCAGCAGCAACATATTCTGCTTCAGCTGTGGATTGAGATGTGCAATTCTGCTTTTTACTAGTCCAGGATACCAGTCTTTTTCCAAGAAAAAATGCTCCACCACTTGTACTTTTTCTGTCATCAATGTTTCCTGCCCAATCAGCATCAGTAAACACTTTCAAGTCTAGATTGCCTCCAAATTTATACCACAAACCATATTCTTCAGTTCCTTTTAAGTTTCTTAAGATTCTTTTGATTGCCATCATGTGATTTTCCTTAGGTTTTGCTGCAAATCTAGCTACTATACCAACTGCTAAAGCAATATCAGGTCTTGTATGTACTACATACTACAATTTTCCAATCATAGATCGGTATAGGGTCTGATTGACTTCTTTTGAATCATCATTCTTGGTAAGTTTCAGTCCAGTACACATGGGTGTACCAACTGGTTTTGAATCTTCCATACCAAACTTCTTAAGTACTTCCTTAATGTATTTGGATTGAGTAATGTATATACCATTCTTGCTTTGCTGAATTTGAAGACCAACAAAATTTTTTATTAAACCAAACATAGACATTTCAAATTCTTTGTTCATTTGCTCTGAAAATTCTTTGCACTGATCCTCATTCCTTGTAAATATAGTATCATCCACAAATATTTCTACCAATACAATTTTGTCATCCGGTCCTTCTTTAATATACAGATTACTGTTATCATTAGCTCTTTTGAAATTAATCTGGATCAAATAGTTATGGAGTCTTTCATACCATGCTCTAGGAGCTTGTTTTAAACCATACAATGCTTTGTGTAACCTGCAGACCATGTCCCTTTTATCTGGATCAACAAAACCTTCAGGTTGTTCAATGTAGACTTCTTCATCAAGAATTCCATTGAGAAATGCAGTTTTTATATCCATCTGATATACCTTAAATCCTTTGTGTGCTGCATAAGCAAGTAGAGTTCTTACACCTTCCAATCTTGCAACAGGAGTGAAAGTTTCTCCATAATCTATACCTTCTTCTTGAGAATAACCTTTACATACCAGTCTAGCTTTGTTTCTAAATACTTGACCATCTTCATTCAGCTTATTCCTGAATACCCATTTTGTTCCAATTACATTCTTATCTTTAGGTCTAGGTACAAGAGTCCAAGTTTTGTTCTTTTGTATTTGTTCTAATTCTTCATTCATTGCTTCAATCCAACTTTCATTTTCCAATGCATCTTTGATATTTCTAGGTTCAAAATCAGTAAGCTGACATGTACCTTTTAGCTTGCTTCTTGTCATAGTACCATCTAATTTGTTTCCAATGATTTGATCTAGTGTATGATGTCTTCTGACATATTTGGCTAGTATAGGTTCCTTGCCTTTTGAATGATTCATGCTGTTGTTTTCTAGGATCTCTTCTTAAGGTTGCTAGGGCTCGGTAGATATTTTCTCGGTAACTTCAGGCTGAGACTCGATCTGAATTTCTTCCTGTGACTCGGTTTGAACTTCTTCCTGTGACTCGGTTTGTGACTCGGTAACTGTGCTCGGCTCGGTAGATATAGCTTCCTTATTGATAGTTGTGTCTGTCAATGTTTCAGGTTCAATGTAAATGAATCTTCTGTAGTTCTCAGGTTCCCTTTTGCTTTCTTCCTCAGTCTTTTCTACAAACTCATCAAATTTTACATGTATACTTTCTATGACTTTGTGAGTAGATAAGTTCAGACATTTGTATGCCTTGCTTTTGCTAGAATATCCTAGGAATATTCCTTCATCACTTTTCACATCAAATTTATTTCTTCTGGATTCTTTTAAGATATAACACTTGCTACCAAATATTTTCATGTAACTTACATTAGGTTTATAGCCATACCATAATTCATAAGGAGTTTTGAATGTGTCTTTCTTCAATTGTACTCGGTTCAAGGTATGAACTGCAGTGCTGATAGCTTCCTTCCAGTACTTTATAGCGATGTTCTTTTCTATCATTAGAGTCCTTGCACAATCCATAATAGATCTGTTTCTTCTTTCTGCTATTCCATTCTGCTCAGGAGTTCTAGGAGCTGATACCTATCTTTTGATTCCTCTTTCAATGAAAAAGTTGTTAAAATCATGGGAGATGAATTCACCATCTCTGTCTGATCTTAAGCATTTCAATCTTTTCCCTGTTTCTTTTTCTACTCTTGCTAAGTACCATTTGAACTTTTCAAATGCTTCTGATTTTTCTCTTAAATACATAACAATCATCATTCTAGAATAATCATCAACAAAAAGAATAAAGAATTTATCTCCAGTATAGCTTTGTATTCCAATAGGTCCACATAAATCAGTATGCACAATTTCCAAAATTTCTTTAGACTGATAGTTCTTACTCTTGAAACTAGTTTTACTCATTTTGCCAATCTGACAATTCTTGCATAGACCAGTGTCAGGTTTCTTTAAAGTAGGAATGCTTTTAACCTTCTTGAATTCGCTTATTTTTATCATGTTATCAAAATTCACATGACATAACCTTTTGTGCCATAGCCAACTTTCTTCTATTTGAGCAATAAAGCATGAATATTCATTGAGATCAAGATAAAATAAGTTACCTTTTGTTTGTTTGCCCGATCCAATGAGTTTTCCTTTTCCATCCAGCAGTCTTGCTTGACCATTCATGAATTCAACCTTGAAACCAGTGTTGATTAGCTGTGCTACACTTAGAAGATTATGTTTTAGTCCTTCAACCCAGTAAGCATTATCACATATGAGTTCTTTGGTTAATGAGATTCTTCCTTTTCCTTTTATACAACAAGGTTCATTGTTTCCAAATCTTACATTACCATTGTCACAGTCTTCTAGATATTCAAATTTTGTCTTGTCACCAGTCATGTGGTGTGAACATCCGCTGTCTATTATCCATATATCATCTTTTCTTATATGAGAAATAAGTGCCATCTTATCTTCATCATCATCAGATTCATCTTTTATAGCAATAAAGACAATTTCTTCTTCACTATCATCAGAATCTTTAGCCATAAAACATGATTTCTTACCTTTATCCTTGTATGATTTGAAATTCTTTTTGCCATAGTACTTGTGACTTCTCTTCTCTTCCTTGACTTGCTTGTTTGGGCACCTAGCTGCAATATGTCCAATTTCTTCACATGAAAAATAGATTAAAGGAGTTTTACCTTTATACTTACCTTTCCCTCTAGAGTACTTTTTTGCAAGTAATGCTTCTACAATTTCAAGATCACTATCAGAACTTTCTTCTGATTCTTCTTCACTTTCTGACTGAACTTCTTTAATTTTCTTGTTCTTCTTTAGTGAAACCTTGGCCTCAAATGCTAATTCAATATTTTTGGAACTAGGAACATAGTTGTCATAGTTGTCTAATTCAAAAGCTGTCAATCTTCCAACTAAAGCATCCAAAGTTATATTGTGGTTTGTTTCACATCTTCTTTCTTGAATAGCTGATACTCTTATTGCATAGATAGGGAGTAATGTTCTGAGTACCTTACTTATAACAGTCTCATCTGAGATTGTTCCTCCAGAAGCTCTAATTGCACTTACACTTGCTTTGATTCTTTCAACATATTTTGCAATATTTTCATCTTCCTTCATATTCATCTTGTCAAACTGTCCTCTTAGGCTTTCTGCTTTGGCTCTTTTCACATTTGCATCACCACCATATATTTTCTTCAGTGCCACCCACATTTCATATGCAGTGGTGCAGTCTTTAATATCATCAAATTCTTCATAGCTGAGAGCAGATGCAATGTCTATCATCATGGTGTTGTGAGTTTTTTTATCTGCAATGTCTTCAACAGTTAATGTGCCATTAGGAATTGTGTATTCTTCATCAATGTATTTTCATCCTGAATCACCAATGGAGGCCAGATGAAGTCACATGAGACCTTGCCATGCTGAAAAGTTATCTCTGTTAAGCTTTGGAATTTCCCTCTTGTAAGACATCCTGATCTTTAGCTTAGGTCTTTGAAACCCTTCCTGCAAGCACCAAAGGCTCTGATACCAATTGATGGAATATGGATGAAGTGACTAAGAGGGGGGGGTGAATCAGTCAACCATAAAAACACTTCAGAATTAATTCTTTCCAGATCCCTTAGGATATCTTAACAATGTTATCTGTTTTAGCACTCGGTAAATAGATTGTAGTCACTTTGAAGATGCAGAAAGTATTAGCAATATTATCTTTATATATTCATCAGCACATGTATATGATTGAGAAAGTAATTAAAAACACAAGAGACACAAGATTTAACGTGGAAACCCAATATGGGAAAAACCACCAATGTATCTAGATACTGATTTTCACTTTTCTGAAGTGATGCCCGGTTAGAAGCCAACCCGGTAAAAGGTTACAAAACACACTGTTAGGTGTGACCTTGTTAGAGGATTTAAAACACCCTGCTAGGAGTGGCCTGGTAAGAGGTCTTGAAAACAATTCAATGGAATTGTCACCTTGTTAGAGGATTTACAATATGGTTGTTAAACCAACTCGGTTAAGAGATTTAGAATTCACTGTTACAATGATAAGAAGGTAACAATGAAAAATGACCTGTATAATAATGCAACTGTCTTGCTGATTACAGATCTCTGTTCTGCATAATTCTGATCCTTTCTGATCGAATAAATCTCTGCTGCTCCTCAAGGATATCTGAACATCCTTCACCAATTCACATATACCTTTCCTTCTTTTCTTCTATAAATCTTCTACTGTATATTTTTATTTTTCACATTTGACCTTTTATTTATATGATTTTGGATTTGTCAAATCGACATCATTTAGTATAACAGTCGGCTGAAATAAGCAAACTCTATTTGCAAAAATCCTTCAAGGGCCGACAGTGCTCGGTGACCATAACTTTCTATAATCTTTTGGAGACCGAGGGAACTCGGTAAACACCGACAATCTTTTACCTTCGATAACCGACTGAACTCGGTAAACACTAACTTTTCTTCGATGACCGACTGAACTCGGTAAATACTAACTTTTCTTCGATGACCGACTGAACTCGGTAAATACTAACTTTTCTTCGATGACCGACTGAACTCGGTAAATACTAACTTTTCTTCGATGACCGACTGAACTCGGTAAATACTAACTTTTCTTCGATAACCGACTGAACTCGGTAAACACTAACTTTTCTTCGATGACCGACTGAACTCGGTAAATACTAACTTTTCTTCGATGACCGACTGAGCTCGGTAGAAATTGATTGCTGCGGACTATGACATTGTGTGACATCAAAGACAATACATAATTGAGTAGCAATTTCCTTCAGACAATTGTTTCCAACAAGGATCTCCTTGGGAATTTGAGTATGTACCAACTCTTGTACATGGATATCATTTAAGTTTTCTTCTTCTTTGATGTGGAAGGTTAAAACCTTATCGAATCGATACACCCCCAAATTAGCTTGTGAAAACATGACTTCATTTGGGACATTGTATTCGATTATCATCTGCTTGAGTTTGGATTCAACATCAATCTTGATTTAGTTATTAAGCCCCTTCCAAGGTAGCCAAAGTTGAGTGAAATTTATGGAGAACCAACCTCTCAAGGATCAGGTCCACTCCCTACTGAGTAACATTCTGTATGTTTTTGGGACATCCACTACATGTATGTTGATGCAATATTGGATCCTAGGGTTAGTGGTTAACTGTATGCATGTATCCTTAAGGACCTCGATGACCTTGACCTCTATTTTGTCAAGTTGGATCACAACCTTGTTGGTTGGTTGAGGGTTCATCCCTAGCTTATGGCATATGGATAACAACATGACATTGCATGAATCCCCTGAGTCAATTAGAAAATTGTGTAGGTTCTTTCCAAAATTCTTAAGGCTAAGCAAGAATGGGGGTACTTCTACCCTATCCTTGAACATGGTTGGCATTGCCTCGGCCACATTTATGTTGGATGAATTTCTAGCATTACTGCTGGACAAGACCGATTTGGAATGATCCAATGATATTAGGAGGGAATCTCTCTGTGAAGGACAACTTTGAAACATGTCATACATTGACATATTGGCTTTAACTCTCTTTAGTTCCTCTAGTGCACTATACTTTTTGATGGCCCAAGCTGGGTGCTTTAGCATGGTGGGCTAGTGTGGCGCCATCGGGACAACAATGGCACTAGGACCCCTAGGGGGTGTAGGGTTATTATTTTCCCATGGGTCTGGTGGGGTAGGCTACATTCCCAGGGGAATACAATTAGTTAGAGGTTCCCTTCTACTTCTCAGATTATAATTATTTCTATTGTTATTTTGAAAAGCATGGATCTCAAAGTACTTAGGCTGACATTGTTGATTGAAAGGGAACAAAAATTCCTCTTCAGTCATGTTATTGGTTGGAATTCCCCCTATACCTGATGTATGCACCCTAAAATGGTTTCCTAGACTTTGGGCCCCCATTCAACAATTTATCAAATCCCCGAATCAATATTTTAAAAAATCAACATTTTTCAATTATATCAATTTGTTTGATCAAATCCTATTTTTATCATTTTTGATTATTTTCTATGGGCTAACCATTTTATCCTAAAGTCTTTATTTATTTAAAAGGAATTTCCTCCCCTTTTATTAAATAAAAAGCCCCCACTTTTTCTCTTATCCTAGGTTGCACAAATAAAGCATTATTCTTATTTTATAAAAAGAAGAAAAACACTTTTTGTCTCATATGGACACAAAAGTCAACTTTTATTTTCTCATTGGAGGATATTTGTGCACATGGATTGCTCCTCTTTCAAGCTCCACCCTTGATTAAATCTTTTGTCTCTTAATCTCCATGGTCCATTCCTTTTCAATTCCTTTAAAAGGAGAGCTCTTTTCTCATTCTAGGATCCTAACTTTTTATGCTAATATTATGCTGCAGGATTTCTTGGAGACTTTGGAGCTTTTGGAGATCATTTCTTGCATTCTAGTTTCATTATTGCATCATAGCTTTCATGGCATCTAGCTTAGTTTCTTTTATGCTCTAGATTAGCTCACATAGCTTAATTAGCAAGGGTTTGTAATACTTTTATCTTTCATTTCCATAGCTTAGCTTGCATCTTCATTCTTAGCATAGCTTGCATTGCATTGCATTTTCATTTTTTATTCTTGAGGATATTGGCATTCTTGCCCTTGTCTCTTTGAATCTCCCATTGTGTGGTTTATTAGCAAGGTTGCATGCTTCAATAGCTCTAGTTGAGAGCACCATCAACATCCTTGTGACTCCATGCCTAGGGAGCTCTAGGTCACTTTCTCAAGGTTTCTCATTCATGGATTCCCTTGGAAGTAATGACTTAGAGAAGTGCACTATTTAGTGTGTACATTTTTTGCGCCCACCGTGGGGCAGAACATCTTTGTTTTGTCCTTCTTTTATGCATTTTCATCTTTTTTTCGTCAATATTTGCTTGCTATTTCATCAATATTTTCTCTCTGGTTTTTTTTGATAGAATTATCATGTGACAGTTTTCCAGTGTCATACGATAGTTTCTTACATACCAATGTGATATTTTACCAATTAAAATATCACACGCTTTGGCAGATTGTGTTGCACTATTGTTATGTTCTCCGTCGCACACAGGTATTAGGAATTATCTCATGGAGATAAAGTATCACACCAGTACAAAATGAAATATTGCACGATCCTTTCTTTGACATAAATATCACCTAGGCCTGGAGGTGAGCAATTTTTGTCATTTCTTTACAAGATTTACTTGGTTTGATTCAGATTTCTAATTTGCTGTTGTAGAATAGGGATCTATTTGCATATTTCATTTGGTTTTTGATGTGCTAACCCTTGTAGGGCTAACAAGTTGTGCTTGTAGGTCCTCTCCTTGCTTGATTATTTGCTTAAAAGAATGCATGCCAAAGCTCCAAATGCACAAGGGCTACTAACGGTTTTTGCAAGGCTGCTCAAAGCATAAAAACCAATCAAGTACTTGTTTAATTGCTTTCTTTTGAGTGCAGCATATACTAGTTGTTTCATTTATTAGGCACTTAATATCTTGTTGTAGGGATCTTTGGGTGGTAGGAGAAGTATGCTCTTCACCCTTGTGGTGAACCAAAAAATCTTGACCCATCTTTAGATTTTGAGAGCAAGAGGGTAATTGAACCTTTGCTTGGTGTGTTTGGGAGAAATTTTTGAGCTAGGAGATTATGCTCTTCACCCTTGAGGTGAAACAAAAATCCTGACACTCAAAGGTTGATCCACTCTTTGTTTAGCTTTTAGAATCCTTTAGCGGGCTTTCTCTTGAGCACTCAAGAGGAATGACCCAAGTGGGGACAAGCTTTTTTCCGGCTATTCCAACCCACTATAAACTCAAGGCTATCAAGGACACAAAACCTTGGTAGATGTAGTACTTGTCTTCGCTTGATGTGAGTACTTGTGGGATTGTGACCATGAGGAAAATGTTGAGCAAGAATGCTTAAGGTACTCTTGTGGCCGTGAGGTCCATTACTTGGTGCAAGGTTAGGAGTCCCTTTGGGGAGTAAGAGGGGTATTATGAAAGGAAGCCCTTATTAAGAACCATAGATAGAAGCCACCCTATTTTGTCGCTTAGCTTCTTGGTGCAAGGATTGGTCCTAGTGGACTAACCTGGATCACCCCAAGATTACTCACCATCTATGTTTCTTTGGTTGTGTCATTGGCACTTCCACAACAAAGCCAATATCTATTGTGGGCAACCACTTTGTGTGAGGAAATGGAGCATCAAGTGTGGGACAAGTTGTTAAGTGTTGAGCCCTTGTATTTTTAGGCTAGTAAGTGCTTGAAGTGTTCTCGCTATGATCTACCTATGTAAACATTCTCAAACATCAAACATCACGATAGCATTCATAGGATTTTATTGCTTTGACATCACAAATTGCTTGTCTTGGCAAGGTTGCTTTTGCCCTTGTGAAAGTTTTTTATGACATGTTTGATCCCCTATTGTTTGCAAACCTATCTATTTACTACTGTCACTATGCTTGAAATCAAAAAATCCAACCTTCAAAATGAAATTTTGAACAAACTACCCTTAAAATTGAGATTTTTAACACTCACTGGTCAAGAGTCGTACGATCTTGAAACTGTATCGCACACTGTACTGAAAATTATTGTGCGATAGTTCATCACTGGAAGACTATTGCACTACTTGCCTGGAAAGTATCACATAGGCTGCCTGGAAACTGTCGCATCGCTTACTGAGAAATATCGCCTGGTCAAAAACTATCGTACTGTTAGCCTGGAAACTGTCACACAGAGTCTTTTTGTTGTCTACCTAGTTTATGCAATTTTTAGTCTTTCCTTAGTCGACCAGATTTAAGTAGGTGACTTACTTTGCTGCTAGAAAATTGTTTATACCTTTGGTTCCTATTTTTAGACCCCTTGAATTAGTGTTCTCTGATTTTACAAAGTAGTCTTGCTTGGCACTGATAAGTTAGGAATTATCCTTGTTGAGAAAGTACACCTTTAGATTCTTTGGTAACACACTTGGAGAGTTTCAGTACTCTTTTATCCAATTCACTTCCATCAAAATTCAATTTCAATTATATATTTTGGTATATCCATCCTCCTGGTCCATATGTGTTAGGATACTCATCCTTTTATTATACACCTCTGTGGCAGTGTTGGTTTACACTTTTTTGCAGCTTTCTATCTCACCATCTCTTCTTGGACAATTGAACACTTTTACTATCCTAGTTTGGTATTGACATTTCATAGGGTCATCTTATCACTAAGGGTCTTTTTCTTTCATGTCAGTTATGACAAGGTACCAAGTTAGTCAAGGAAAATGACCTCAAGTTGTCTTTGAACAATTACCCTTAGTCTAAACTTAACAAAAGTGAAAGGGAAAGAAACCCGTCTTCGATCAATCACCTAGGAGCGAGTCTGAAGCTTGGTTTGACCTGAAGAGCAATCCTAGTGAGTTGAGTACCTCTTTACCATATTCTCAATCAAATATGGACATGAGCTACACTTTGACTAGAAAATAAAGAGAAGCAATAGATCAAACTCTTGATGACATTTTCCAATGACATAGGGATAACATGTTGTTTGGTGATGACAATCAACCTGAATCACCCCCTATTAACTCAAGATATTTAGGCACCCATCAAAGAGCTGAAAGATATTATGGGCAAGCTCACCAAGATGCATGGTCACAACATGAAGACCAAAACAATGAATCTGGTGATGCTCATGTGAATGCCACATTCACTAATGACTTGTTCAAACATTCAAGGTCCAACTCTTTGCTCAAAACAACCTCAAGATATGCAAATGAAAGGCTTAAAAAAATTGAGCATGAAAAGAAAGCCTTTTTGGATGAACAAGCCGCTAAAGAAGAAAGGTTTAGACACCTAGAGGAAGAGCAAAAAGCCTTGTTGGAGTTGAGAAGAAAAGCATTCCAAGAGGAACAAGATATGCTTTTAGCCCAACAACTCAACGACCAATTCAACAATAGGGGTACCAACAGTGGAAATAACTCTCCACCATCTACTCCCTCAAGAACCCCAAGAAGTAGAAGGTGGTCAAGGACCCCTTCAAGATCTCCTAGTCCTATAGGAAGGAGGATTTCACAACATAGGAGATGAACACCTCCTAGGAACTCAAGACAACCCTCCCAATGAGCTCATCATGGCTCTCAATGTGGAGGAAGTAGCACAAGTTTTGATGATCAAGATTTTATGAGAATGCAACAAGAGCCACTATTCCAAAAATATGTGGAGAAGTATCTTGATCAAAACAAAGATAGGTTCCTAGAGAGTTTGATTAACAAGGGTGCTAGAGTCCCTTAAAAATTTGATGTGGATAGTAGAATCAAGAAACAAGGACCCTCTCAAGAAGAGGAAATCAAGCAACTCAAGGGAATGATGGAAAAGGTGTTGGCACCTAAAAGTTCCTTTTCACTTGATTCTATTTGTCCCAATCCTTTTGACAAAAGTGTGAGTATGATGGATTTTCCTAGGAAAGTTGAAATCCCCCAATATGACAAGTATGACAACAATGGTGACCCACATGATCATGTGCATCAGTTCTACATCATGAGTTTTGAGTTTCACCAAGATGACTCCTATCTTATGAGATTATTTCCAAGGAGCCTCAAGGGCCAAGCCATGGAGTGGTTTACCAACATAACCCCTCCCATCAAAACTTTCAAAGAACTTGTCCAGAGATTCATTCAACATTTTGCATACAACTTGTCAAGATCAGTCACTATGTTAGACTTATGCAATTTGAAACAAAACCAAGGGGAATCCTTTGTGACCTTCTTGCAAAGGTGGAGACGATTGTGCTCCCACTATTCTAGGACTATTCCTAAGAATGAAAGGATTGACATCATTGTTAGTAATTTAGTGCTTGAAATGCGTTATGAGGTTTGGAAGATGGTCTTTGATTCCTTCGATACTATGGTTGAGACTGCATGTCTAATTGAGGATGTCTTAAAAGAACAAGGCATTTTGACCAAACATAGCAATAACAACAACGGTCAAAATCCTAAAAATGCTAATAAGGACAAATGCAAACACTCACATTGGAACAAGAGTAAGCAAGTAGTCAATGATGGAGTTGTGGACTCTTCCCAACCCAAGGATCAAGGGGTCCTCCATTTGTCTAGTAAAGTCCAAGATATGAAGCTCAACACATCCTCCAACCAACAAGAGCATAAACCAAAGTATCAAGAAAAGCCTAAGAAGGAGAGGCGACAATTTTCCAAGCTGGGTGACTCCTATGAGGATGTTTTCAAGACACTTATTGCCAATAACCTTGCACAACCACAAGATCTAGAAAATTTCTACATACCTGACATTAAGCCACATTGGTGGAATGAAAAAGCTTTCTAAAAATTCCACAATGGCATTGGACATTACATCAAACAGTGCTGGAAGCTTAAACACCTTATTCAATATCTTATTGAAAGTGGAAAACTTCAAATTAATGGGTTGAATACCAATGCAGACCACAAGGCATTCAAGGAGCCTTTGCCCAAACATGAAAAGGGGGAAACCTCTAAACCCAAGAATGGCAAGGCCAAAATCAACTATACCTACACAGGTGCAGAAAATGTGATCAATATGCTTGAGGTTGTTGGGGAAAGTGTCAACATGATGAGAGATAAAGATCCTTATGGTTATGACGTGGGATCTCCTCCTATATTTGATGAAGAACCTATGGTGGTGCTTAGGGGTCCTCACTCTCAAAGGTCATCCCAAGCTCTTAACGCTGTCACTAGAAGCCAAAGTCAAGGTCCTGTGGTTATTAGAGGTCCTAGTTTCAACCAGTCCAGCAAACCCAAGAAAGTGACATCCAAGAATGTCACCACCAAATCAGCAGTCAACCCTGAAATGAGCTATAATCTTGTTGACTAGTTACAAAGAATGCCAGCTCAAATCTCAATCTTTGAACTCTTGGAATTGTCCCCAGGACATAAGCATGTCCTTGAGGATGCTTTGCGTACAGCCAATGCTCCTAACAACATAGATGTTGACCAATTCTAAAAGATGGTTAAGCACCTTGCCAGCCCTCATTACCTCACATTCTCAGAAGAAGATGACAAAGCCTTGAGCCATCTGCATAATCTTGCCCTTCATATCAAAGTCATGATCCACAAGACCCATGTTAGGCGTGTGTTGATTGATGGGGGTGCTGGGCTCAAAATTTTTTCATTGAGTTGTTGAAGATACTGGGTTATTTTGAACAAGTTATTGATACCCAGAAGAAAATTACCATTAAAGCCTATGATGAGGTAGAGAGAAGCTCCAAAGGCTTGGCCGTCCTTCCTGTTAGGATTGGCCTCATTGAAAAGGACATTTTGTTCCAAATTGTTGATGCTGGTCCTTTAGCATATAATATCCTACTTGGTAGACCGTGGATCCATGACATGCAAGAAGTGTCATCCACCTACCACCAATGTGTTAAGTTCCCCTATAATGGAGTAGAAGTTTATCTACCCAGGGATAGCACATTATCTGTTAATGAAATTTCAGTAGGGACTCATGTTCCTCTCAACAGAGAAGTAAAGGATTTTGATGCCACTTTAGCAATATGCCAAAATAAGTTTAAAGCCATAAACCTTGGTATGGGGGGGTATCAAATTGAATCCTTTACAAAACTGTGAGTCTCACCTAGGTCCTATGGTAAACCTTCACAAGAGATGCATCCTTCATCTTCAACAATGACTCTGTTTGGTACATTTTTAGAGTCCTCAATGCCCATATAGGATGAAAAAGAAGAGGTAGCTGTCAAGGACTGGATCTATAGAGAAGACAAATACATGCATAATGAGAACTTCTCTCCTTCTCCTAAGGTCTATGGAAGAGGGTAAACTCTTGTAAAAAATATGGGCTATCTAGGTCATGGTCCTCTCAGTCACAGATTAGATGCTAGAGCCGAACCACTCGATCATGCTCTTTTTTGGCCATAGATCTAAGACAATGGTTGGCCTAGGTTTTGAAAGTTAGAACAAGAAAACTAGTCCTATCCTTACTGTAATAGATAGTGATGATGAATCAAGCTACATACCCAATTTGCAAAATCAACAAGATAGGTGTGAAGATTGGGTCCCTTCCACCAATCTCCTTTGGGGAGATTTAGCTACTCTAGTTACCAATCCAACAATTTTAGACTTAGAACCAGAAGTATCCATTGTTGAAGATCATGTTGAGGATCCTATTCAAGAACATCAATACACAAATGGCATTCAAGAAGGTGTTATCCTTAGTGACATCAAAACCTCTACCTCGAGGCCTAGAAAATATGCTTGGTGTAAACATCCCAGTTGGGATTTAGATACAAAATCACATGAGTATGAGTGGGAATCTCTCTCTGATTGTTCCATAGTTGACATGCACATTGATGTTGTCCAGACATATGGTTCCCAACCCGACATAGCTAACGAGTCTAGAGTAGGATTAGTGGATTCAAATCCACAAGTTGCTTTAATGGATGATGCTTTGCTTGGTAGGATAAGTCCTAATTTGGGTACCTTAGAGGGATACTTGATGAACCCTAACTTTGCAATCACTAGAGATGATACGATTCACATACACAATATTGAACTAGTCATTGACCTACCCCTTGCCAATCCTCACCTAATTGATTGGTCTCAGTGCTATCAAGAGCCTTAGCTCCTAACTTTCCAAAATGACTATGAGATAGCATGTTACCTAAATGCTCTTGAACCTATAGTCTCTTCCACCAGTGAACCAAATACAAGCATGATAGAACCAAATATCAAGTACCTTAGTCACAAAATGAAAAGAAAAGAAAAAAAGAATAGGAGTTATGATGGTGAAAACCACTGTGTGGCAGTGTCAAAACCAAAAAAAGTAAAAATAAAGGATGTATCTGAGGGTGAAAACCTCTCCAAGGCACCTAAGGATGAGGTACTTGATCACCTCCCAAGTTATTTTCAAGATAGGTCTTCAGTGCTTGTTGAGCCTACATAGCCAGTCAATTTGAATATAGAAGAGGCTCCACAAATAGTACATTTAGCTCAATCTCTATCAATACAAGAAAAAGAGGCATATACCAAGTTCCTATAGAGCAAGAAGATTAATTTTTCTTGGACCTACTCAGACATGCCAGGGTTGGACACTAATCTCATTATGCATCACTTGTCCATTGCTCTAGGTATAAAACTAGTAAAATATAAGTTGAGGAAAATTCATCCCCACATAGCTCTTCTCGTCAAAGTTGAACTAGAAAAACTCCTCAGTGCAGGATTTATAAGAGCCATTGATTATGCTGAATGGATATCCAATATTGTACCAGTTTCAAAACATGACAAGTCCATTTGCGTCTGCACAGATTTTAGAGATCTTAATAAAGCATGCCCAAAGGATGATTTTCCACTTCCAAACATAGACATGATAGTGGACATGACAGCGGGCTATGAGATCTATTCTTTGATGGATGGTTTTTCTGGGTATAATCAAATCAAAATAGCTCTTAAAGACCAAGAAAAGACTGCATTCACTTGCACATGGGGAACCTATTGCTGGAATGTCATGTCATTTGGATTAAAAAATGTAGGAGCTACTTATCAAAGAGCTATGACAACTATCTTCCATGACATGATGCATACGAATATGGAATATTATGTGGATGACACCTTGGCAAAATCTAAAAAAAGGGATACACACCTAGGCAATTTGGAAGTCATTCTAGATCAAATGGAACAGTTTCAATTAAGATTAAATCCCAAAAAGTGTGCATTTGGAGTCACCTCTAGAAAACTCCTAGGATTTATCATTTCAGGTAAAGGAATAGATGTGGACCCAGAGAAAGTTCAAGCAATATTGGATATGCCACCTCCCAAAAACATCAGCCAAATGAGGAGTCTTTAGGGATGCCTTCAATATATAAGGAGGTTTATTTCACAACTGGCTAATAGAGCTCAACCCTTTAATAAGACTTTACACAAAGGGGTCAAATGTGTCTGGAATGAAGACTGTCAGCAAAGCATGGACCAAATCAAGCAATACTTGGCCAATCCTCCAATCTTGATGCCTCCTATCCCAGGAAAACCACTCATATTGTATGTGTCAGCAAGAGAATCTTCCCTGGGGGCATTATTGGCTCAACTTGATGATACTAGAAAAGAAAGAGCTATATACTACATTAGTCATACTTTGGTGTCATATGAGGTCAACTACACTAGTATTGAAAAATATTGCCTTGCAGTGGTGTTTGCTTCCCAAAAGTTGTGACATTACATGCTTGCGCATACAATACACCTCATTGCAAAAATTGACCCTCTCAAATATTTACTTGGTAAGGCTATTCTCACGGGTAGACTTGCTAAGTGGATGATGATCTTATCAGAATTTGACATAGAGTATGTTGAGCGTAAGGCTATAAAAGGACAAGCCATTACAGACCAATTGGCTAATTTTCCAATGCGAGACAAAGCACCAATTCAAGTTGAGTTTCTAGATGACCACATAATGTACATGACTACAAGAACATGGAAGATGTTCTTTGATGGTTCTTTCATGCAAAATGGTTTAGGTACTAGAGTGTTGTTTGTTTCTCCTCATGGGTACACAATTCCTAAGTCCTACAAACTATTGTTCCCATGCACAAATAACATTGTTGAGTATGAGGCCTTGACAAATGGATTAAAAATGAAAATAGAATGGAGAATCACAGAGCTACATATCTATGGGGATTCACAATTAATAGTCAACCAAGTTAATGAAGAATATCAAACCAAAGATGAAAAATTGGTACCCTACAAGAAAATGGTTGATTCATTGTGATGATATTTCACTTTTGTTACATTTCAACAAATCCCTAGAGTAGAGAATAAAGCAGTCGATGCTATGGCTACATTGGCTTCACTTCTTCAGCTAGAACAACATGAGTCCAGATTCAAATTCCTAGTGGAAGAGCTACGCTACCCTATCTATGACTCCCAAAAAAGCCAAGTTGTTTGTACCCTTATTGGCCATGAGTCATCCCACTATGGTGCCATTTACTCATACCTCTGTGATGGTACTATTCCTGAAACCTTCAATCATTCTGAATGAAGAAACCTAACACGAAATGCCTCTCACCACACCCTTATCTTTGGTGATCTGTAAAGGAGGGGTTTAGATGGGACACTTCTTAGGTGCTTGGAAAAGGATGAGTCCAACGAAGCATTAGTTGACATTCATGAGGGAATTTGTGGAGGACATTCTAATGGTCTTGCCATG
This sequence comes from Chamaecyparis obtusa, assembly GCA_027943335.1. Taxonomy (NCBI): domain Eukaryota; kingdom Viridiplantae; phylum Streptophyta; class Pinopsida; order Cupressales; family Cupressaceae; genus Chamaecyparis; species Chamaecyparis obtusa. The sequence goes on from BSBK01005292.1 coordinate 858,132, forward strand.
GCTCAAAGGTTGCTTAGGGTAGGGTACTATTGGCCTACCATGCAGACAGATGCAGTAGCTTTTGCTAAATCTTGTGAAAAGTGTCAGAAACACAGTAACCTGATACATGCTCCAGGTAGGGAACGTATTCCTTCTATTTCTCATTGGCCATTTCAGCGCTGGGCCTTTGACCTTGTTGGGAAGATTCATCCCAACTCATTAGGTGGACACAAATTCATTATCACTACTACTGATTACTTTACCAAATGGGTAGAAGCTGTCCCACTTTCTATTGCCTCAGGCAAGATAGTTTCTTTGTTTATTTTGAACCATATCATCTATCGGTATGGAGTGCCTTTTGAAATAATCATTGACAATGGAGGTCAGTTTAAAAATAAGGACCTTAAATATCTCTACAAGAAATTCAAGATAAAACAACATTGGTCCTCCATTTACTTCCCGCAAGGAAATGGACAAGAAGAGGCTTCGAATAAGACCATTCTCAAAATCCTCCATAGAACAGTTCGCAAGAATGGTAGAGATTGGCATCTACAGATAAATCCAGCCTTGTGGGCCTATAGAATGAGTATTCGTACTCCAACAGGGGCTACTCCTTTTGCCCTCGCTTATGGTGCTGAAGCAGTGTTACCTTTAGAGGTGGAGATTCCTTCTCTTAGAGTTTCCCTTAAAGGTTTAGTGACAGATGAAGACTACCACACCATGAGGCTCAAGAACTAGAGCTTCTAGATGAAAAGCGTAAAGCATCCTTTGATCACATGAGAGTTTACCAAAAGAATATGTCCAAAGCGTTCAACAAGAAGGTTCACCTTAGAGAATTTCAAGTGGGGGATCTTGTCCTACGAGAAAACCCTAAGAACCAACAACATATAGAGAAAAAGGGAAAATTTGAACCTAATTGGCTTGGACCATACATTATTACTGCTGCTTTTGGTACAGGTGCTTATTTACTAGCTGATCCAGAGGGAGAGTAGCTCCCTGATCCTATCAATGTCTTGCACCTAAAGAAGTTCTATTCATGATGCCTATTCTATCTAGGGGCATCCTTTGTACATATCTTATTGATCCTGAAAAAATTCCCAAAAAAAATTTCATATATGATGCTGAAAAAATCCTAAAAAGCATATAAAGTCTTGAAAAAATACAAAAAAATACAAAAATGTAAAAAATGCAAAAAATTCAAAAAGAAAAAGAAAAAGTGCCTTGGTGAAAACTTAGAAACAAGCGCCTTGGTAGCGAAAATACAAAAAAATTGAAAAATCAAAAAAATCTCCAAGTGGTGAAAACCTGAAAACAAGCGCTACTTGAGGCCTTTACACCCTTGTTTCTTAGCATGCATCCTTGACACTTAGCCTTTCTCCATCATGCCTTGACCTTGTTGCCTTGGTTTGGAATTGGTCTTTGTCTTTGTCTAGGGGGCATAACTATGTTAGCTTTGGTCTCTAGGATGAGTTGGTCTTTAGGAAATCTTTCAAATGGTGTTTTTCAACACCACCCCAAACTGTGTTTTTCAACACTTCCCTAGTGTCAAGTGTTTCTTAACACTTATCAGATATCTTACCTGTAGTAGAGCATGATATGATATTCTCTCATTGGAAGATGTGATACTTAAAGTTTGACTCTATGACCTACACACACACTTAAACACTCGACTCACTGAGACTTGTTTGACTTTATTTCTTTGTGTGCTGTCTATGATGATTTATTTGATGAGTGTTCTCTCCCTAATAGTTTTTGGTGATGCCAAGTTAGAAGACTAGGGGCATGAGGACATGTTTTATTATTTTTTCTACTTGTGGGTATATTTTGTTGATCCTAACTGTCATTAGCATTTATGCTTGTTCCACTTAAAATTAGGGTCTACAAGGTATTATCCTTGACTATTTTCGCAAGTGCATGCTTATAGTCATCTTGAATTTTCTTGTGTCTCGATGCAAGCATAATCTTGCTATATTAAGCTTAGGTAATCTCACCACACTAGTCATCTTGACCTATATGTCTTTGGTGCCTAGGTGGGATTCTCACATATCTATCTGATATAGATCATATTCAGATTCACATAGTCATACTAGTGTGCATTGTATGACCTCGCGATGCTACCAATAACACTCGATGATGAATATTAGAGTCTAAAAGATTTTTAACCTTGCAAGTAAACCACTTTTTCATAGTAGCTTGCATTTTTTAGGTTCATGTTAGTTTAGTTTTGCATCTTGCATATAGAGCTCTTCTTTCATCTTTCGTGGACTTGCCAACTGTGCTCACCTTTCCTTTTCTTGATCATGTCTTTCACTCCTTGTCTTTCACATCACGTCCTTTTCTTGTCATCACAATGGGTTAATTTTATCATCATATCTATACCAATAAAGAGATCATTTTTAGAAACATGAGTCTATATCCTAAACATGAGAACTAAACATACATCTATGAGAGAGATTATACATGAGCATATATATCATACATTTTGAGCAATATGACAAGACAATATAAACACTGAAACTTCCATCACAAGTGGAACAAGTACACAAGATATATCAAACATCCAGTAAATCTCATATATATAAATGTCATAATACAAATACAATGTGGGATCCCAAATCTGGATAATGTCCCAGGGTATGTCTCTATACATCTATCAACCTAAACCTAAGTCTGGCTAGCCCCATCATGAGGTGGTGGTGGTGGTGGTGGTGGTGCCGCCACCCTGTTGGGTACCATGTCCAACATGCCTACCCTTTGAGAGTATAATGGCACTCTCTGACCCTTAGGTACAGCCTGTATGTAGAGTCCATGATAATATGTAGCTTGTGCTGCCTCTCACCGGATCTCTACTGCATCAGCCTATGCCGCCCTCTCCTGCCACTCAATCTTGGCTCTAAGATCAGTTAGCTACTGGTCTCTCATGGCTATAGTTATCCTATTAGAATTTATAATCTTTCCTTGGTTATATTATTTAAATAAGGATAAACCAAGGTATCCTTCATGGACTTTTGTCCTCTAGTCTAAGTGGGAGGACAACTCATATTTTGTAATTCCTTAATAAAGAAACTAGTTTATTCCTCCATAAGAGGATATGGATACTTGTCACACACACTTATGAATGGTGGCATTCATAGACTCAGGAGTTACATTCTAACTCCTCTCTCTCATATCTATTTAAGAGATGCTCCTCTCTCTCATTTCTTATATAATGAAGTTATTGTAAGTGAGCAACTCGCTCTCTCTTTCTTTCTCTCTCTCAGTTTAGGCTATGGCCTCATTCATAATGTCACAAGGGGTTTTCTTTGCTTTCCCCTTTCAAAATTTCTTGGCTCTTTTTTTGGATTCTTGGAGCATTCTCATGTGTTGGTGATTGATCTTGATATTTTATCTCATTCTTAGCTTATGGTAAAATTCCTTCTCGCACTTCACTTTCTTGGATTATTTCATTAAATTATTTTCATTCTTTTAATACTTCTAACATGGTATTAGAGCTACTAATCCTTGTTTAAGTGTTTTATAGGAAGGTGACATTCAAATGAGCAAATTTTTTTCAAGTTCTTTTAAAGATCTAACATTTTTTGCAGCTCTAACTCATTTCTTTCATATTTTTTTCTCTCTAACCCTCTTTGGAAGGCTTGCTGCCAAAGAGTAGCTTTTAGATTTTTTTTGCATTTGGTCGGTTCACCACCAAACCTAGCTAATCTTTCTTCATTTCAAGTAGGTTTCTACAAGCACTAATCTAATATTTCTTGCATGATTCAAATAATAATAATCTCAGCATTTTATGATATCTCTTTGCATGTAGTTTGTTTCATTTTTTTTGGAAGGCGTATCTCCAATCTCTTATTATGTTATTCTAATCTCAAATTTTTTTTTACAATATCTTTGTGCATGCATGTTTATTTTACTTTTTGCAGGCATATCTATCTTCTAATATACACCTCTATTATTCTTTCATATATCTTTGGTTTTATAATATTGTGCATACAAGTTTTATAATATTACTTTCATAAATCTCTATTTTTTCTAACAAATCTTGATATACCTCTGTTTGTGCTACTTTTTTTCTCTTTTTTTTGCTGGTTGGATGCATGATGTACTTTTTTCATTCACATTCAATATTATTGTTGTCTCCTTTATCCTTGGCAGACTGTTCCTTATCCCATCTTTCAATTTAGATTTTTCATTGAAGAAGTACAACCTATTTTGTGTTTAATGCTGCACGAAAATGAAGCCAAATCTCAAAAAACTAAGATGTGGGTTTTGTGCACAATGAGCTCATTTAGCTCCAATGTAAAAATTTTCCCCAAATTCGCTACTGTTTAAGAGTTGTGACCAATCTTTGTCACTCTCTGTGTCACTACTTCCATTCACAGGTTTGAGCCAGTCACTACTTGGCTGCCGACATTTTCTCTGCTCAAGTTTGTTTTATTCTCTGTCTTTCTCAACCATTTTTAGCTATTCTAAGTTTAGTTTGACTATTTATAAATTTATTATTGATTCCTTAGCTAAGTTTAGAGATAAGTTTGAATTTGAATGATTGCTTAGTTAAGTTTAGTTGTCTTTGTATTCTAGTTTGAATTCATTTTAGATAGTTTGACTGATTTCTATTATATTTGTTTAATAACATTGTTCATTATATTCTCATGCATTCTTTTATATTATTGTCAGTTATTATTAATTTCTATGCAAAAACATTTGTTTTCTTATTATTTGTCTCTTATTTTTACTAATCATTGCAAGTAATCATATCATTTTTAAAGTTGTAGTTTATTATTCGTCTTATTCTTTATGTGTAATATAATCATTTCATCCTGTCATTATAACTTATTCCTAGCTGACTTTGTATCATTAGATTCCTCTACTTATTTTATCATTAAATTCTTAATTTATTTAATCATTACTTCATTCATTATATAGCTTTTTTTTCTATTCTTAGTCTCTTATGTTTATAACATTGCAGGTAATCATACCACTTTTTTAAAAAAAAGTTACAACATTTATATGTTTTAATCATTAGATTCCTTAGCATATATTTAACAAAATTTATTTAAGTTAACTTTTTTTGGGATTATCAATTTCCTTCTTAATTAAAAAATAGGTTTTAAAAAAAAAACAATTAAATTTATTTAAGGAAGTTGATTTTTTTTGGTATTCCATATTTTTTAATCATATCTACATTGTGTTTATGAAATTAAATTAAATTGTTCTCACTACCAAGCATGGAAGGAGATTATGTTCATTAAATAAAAGGGGTAAATATTTTTTTTCCCTAGCTAGCCTTTTGTTCCATTTTTACAAATATTATGTCAATTTTATCAAGAAAAATGATATATATCACATGATTGATCCTATGCAAATAAAGGAATTGCTAATGCTTAATTATAGTTTGTTCAAGTGTTATGAGTTATCTTACACTATTGTCTTCATTATTCAGTGATTTGATTCAATTTTATTATGTTCTATTGATCTATCTGCACATGGTTGCAGTTTTATGCTTTTATAGCATCTCTTTATGCTCATGGTAGCATTTTATGATTTTATACCATTGATTTATATGAATTTTATTTGATCCATTGTTTTAATTTGTAAGTTGCACTAGGATGCACTTACTCAGTTGATGTTTATCAACTTGTTCCATTTGTAAGTTGCACTAGGATGCACTTACTCAGTTGATGTTTATCAGCTTGTTCCATTTGTAAGCTGCACTGGAATGCACTTACTCAGTTGATGTTTATCAACTTGTTCCATTTGTAAGCTGCACTAGGATGCACTTACTCAGTTGATATTTATCAACTTGTTCCATTTGTAAGCTGCACTGGGATGCACTTACTTAGTTGATGTTTATCAACTTGTTCCATTTGTAAGCTGCACTGGGATGCACTTACTCAGTTGATGTTTATCAACTTGTTCCATTTGTAAGTTGCACTGGGATGCACTTACTCAGTTGATGTTTATCAACTCGATCCATTGGTTATTTTTTTTCCCTCATGGTGAGGATGGTGCTCTTGAACTTTTTCCTAAATTTTGTTGGATATCTCTTATACTTGGAAGGAAATATGTTTTTTCACACTCATAATCCTTAGTTCAAATTATTATTTAGCATATGTCAATATTTGATTTATGTTGGTCTAGATTCATTTATCATTGATGAAACCCTTGATTATGGTACTTGTCTGTAGACATATCAGGCATTTAAGTTCTCAGGTTGATTTGATATTTGAGTCTCTTGCTCTATTGTTTTATCATTGTCTCTCTCACATTTATTTTATATACTATTGCGATAATGTATTGCATTCTTCATTGCTTAGATCGTGGGTCATGTAGGTGATGGAGTTGAGACCCATTCATTTACAGTGGGATGACTCATTAGTGGACTATCTATATCCATGTGATTGATGCAATGTTGATGTAGGTCTCATTAGTTGGCCTTGTCTATGGTCATTTATGCATTAGTATGTTTCTTTTATGAGAAGATTCATAATGATTATTATACCTCACTTTGAGCATGTCGTTTACCTTGGTATCATGTTAAGCTATTGTGTACCTTTTAAGATTGATCATGACTTATCTCATTCTAAAGTTTCAATGATTCTATAAAATTGAAGTATCTTATGATACATATTATAAGTTTCTTTTCAAAATGTACTAATTTGTATCAAGTGTAGATCCCAAGTATGGGAAATCTACTTGTGGTTTTTCTATGTTCTATGTTTCAGGTGATCCATCAAGGGAAATTCAAGACATCAATTCATTTACACAAATCCTATGAATCACAAGACTACTTGAAGATATGGTTATACTTCCACTTGAATACATTTAAAGGACTCATTCATTTCTCTTGGCTCTACAAAAGATGCATGTTCAACATACAAATGACTTCTTACACACTTGAAGACAACACTATATTTCCTTATATTGAAGATCAAGTTGCAAATTATTCTATTTTTGGGTTTAATACCCCTTGATGTAAACACCCCAAGTAAAGATTAAAGAGGGGTGTTAGAATTTATAATCTTTCCTTGGTTGTATTATTTAAATAAGGATAAACCAAGGTATCCTTCATGTACTTTTGTCATCTAGTCCAAGTGGGAGGACAACTCATATTTTGTAATTCCTTAATAAGGGAACTAGTTTATTCCTCCATAAGAAGATATGGACACTTGTCGCACACACTTATGAATGGTGGCATTCATAGACTTGGGAGTTACATTCTAACTCCTCTCTCTCATCTTTATTTAAGAGATGCTCCTCTCTCTCATTTCTTATTTAATGAAGTTATTGTAAGTGAGCAACTCGCTCTCTCTTTCTTTCTCTCTCTCAATTTAGGCTATGACCTCATTCATAATGTCACAAGGGGTTTTCTTTGCTTTCTCCTTTGAAAATCTCTTGGCTCTTTGTTTGGATTCTTGGAGCATTCTCATGTGTTGGTGATTGATCTTGATATTTTATCTCATTCTTGGCTTATAGTAAAATTCTTTCTTGCACTTCACTTTCTTGGATTATTTTATTAAATTGTTTTCATTCTTTTAATAATTTTAATAGATCCGTAGCTATTGCATCTCTATCTCTAGAACCTAGATCCTCACTCTGAGATCCTCTCCCCTGCAAGCTGATCTTTCCCAGCATCCACCTGTCGGTGAGATGGTCTCGCTGTGTCATCCCCCTCATCAGCAGAACCCTGTCCCCATGACCATTTTTGGCCACCCGATCGAGAGCTCTATGCTATCTCCCTAGCTCTCCCTCTCCCTCCCCCATCCTCTCCATCATCCCCTTGTGCTACTGGCTGTGCATTAGGTATAGTAAACCTAGGGAAGGGCTATCTCCTACGCTCTACCCTGTACGCCACATCAACACCTGCATCTACCATATCTGGGAGATAGTCCCATGGCTCTCTGCGGATTATTGCTATGTCCTGAACTGCCTGCTGGTAATCCAGCATCAGTAGCCATCCCTCTCCCTCCTCATCCCTGACCCAAGCATAAGTGGTGGTCTCAGTGGGCACCCTCTACTATTGCCCAAACTATCTCTAGATGCGGGTGATCACAAAGCACTCTACTATATTAGAATGCTGACCTACTAGTGGCCGGCTGCATAGCATATAACCTAGCTCCTCCTCCTGATCACCCCACTGCTCACAAGCCCTGTATGGCCTCCACTGGAATGATGTGAGCTCATCTAGTAGTCTCCTATAATATGTGACATCCTCGTTATGTGGCTGTGATAGGAACCCTATGTACCTATAGATGTAGGGGCATATTCGCTCCCTCAGCTGCACACATGGATGCATAATGATGATGTGCTCCCACCCCCATACCTGTGCTAGGATAGCACTACATGCCTAGGTCCTACTCTCCTAATATACAATCTTGTGGAGCTCATGGTACATATCCACAAGGATGGCTGGGCCCCATGCCATCTGTCGTGGGTGTGCTATCCGATCTACCACCAATCGACCCTAGCCCAATGGGAACCCTCTCTAGCTCCTATCAGTGATGAGAGCCTATGCCACTATGGAACATACAATGCACAGAACCAAGAAGTCCCTACTGAACTCCTCCATCAGCCGATCCTAGCTGAGGTGTCTATCAACAAAGGTGGCATCCTAGAACATGTCCTGCATGATTTGATGTCCCTTAGTTGGATCCTGATCATAGTACACCTGTGCCAACAAACAATCATGTCAGTTTCTATCATATGGAAACTTTACATCTATGACTATCTATAAACATGATTATACTCACTGGATCTCCATGGCTCAGAATTTGTAGGATTCGATAGAAATCCTCCAAGCTAATGGTAGCCTCTCTAGTAGGCAAGTGAAAGGTGTTATGCTCACCATGCCACCTCTTAGCCAATGCTATTAGTAATCCCTGATTAGCCTAAATGTGGGGCATCTGTAGCAAATAAATGAAGCCCATCTCCCTCAGGTCTGCCCGCCCCAGATCATTAAGATCTCAGATGCATCGTAGCCTGGTCACTCTCGGTGCTCTAATGAGCAACGTTGGAAAGTGCTCCTACAAGCCATTAACCCAAACCAGATGTCAGAACATATCATGATGGATGTATAAAATTAGTACAAAACAACTTAAAAGCAAACATTGTCTAGACCCATGTCATAGTGCTCAAAATTTAAAACATTTCACATTTTTTTACACTGTGCGATACTATTTTTTGATTAAGTATCGTGCGATACTTTCCTCAATAGCAGTGTGATAATATCTTTGAGTGTGATATTTTGCATAGGATCGCATGATATTTCATCTAATATTGTGTGATATTGGATTACATACCCATGCGATACTATTTTGACCCAAGAACTACTCACGATAGATATTATCAAAGAGTGCGATACTTTCTAAGTATCATATGAAATTTCGTACGGCTAAAAATTTAAATTTTTTTTAAAAAAACAAACATTAAAAATGTGTTTTAAATTGAAATAAATGCTCATAAATGACCTACAAGGCGAAGTTTTTCTGAAAACATATCAGGGCACCATACTGTGGAGGCCAGTTACGCAATCGGGCACACTTGAATCGATGCCTATGGACTGAAATCACTACTTGCTGGGCCATTTTCTCTCTCTAAGCTCTCAAAATTCTCAAATCACTAAAAGACATGATTTTGAAAATGACCTTTTTACCTGCTTTTATAGCCTTTTGACTTTTTGACCTAATTTTCAAAACACCTCGGAATTGCGCAAAAATTACACCCCTAGCTAATTTCGACATCCTGGATCCATTTTCAAGATTGAAATCAAAATTTGAGTTCATATTGATAGTCAAAATTTCATTTCAAAACTTTCACCCTCTTCTGTGTAGTTGGTTGACCATTTGAGGCCTAATCCTTCGATCTTTGTTGGGGCATCTTCATTTCTTCATCTCCATCTCTTTCAACCTCCTCATCTTTCATTCATTTCCATCTCTCTAAGGTTTGAATTCATCCTTAATCTATATCTTCCCTAGTCAAACCTAGTCAAACTGGGGTATGTCTTCATTGCTTGATGGTTATCCTATCATCTTTCATCTTCGATTGTGATTTCTAGTGACTTGATCAAGTTTATTGTTCTCCTCTACCTGATTTTGATTTTGATTCTGAGGGGGCAGTACCAATCATCTTTAATCCTTGATTTAGCTTATCAATCAGCCTTGCTTGAGATTCTTATCTCTTATTTGAGACTTGATTATCACCTAGCTATACAAGTGTTGATCTTGTCTTTCAGCTTATCTTTGTCAGCTTTTGCTTATGCTTGTCTTTATGTGTTCCCATTCGTTAAACACACATCTGGGTTATTTTGTGATCCCAAATTGATCTCACATTTCAATTTCATTCTTTGACCACATGTGAAACCAAATTAATCTCACATTAGTCAAAGAGGGGAAAATGTATGCACCCTAAAATGGTCGTCTAGACTTTGGGGCCCCATTCAACAATTTATCAAATCCCTGAATCAATATTTTCAAAAATCAACATTTTTCAATTATATCAATTTCCTTGATCAAATCCTATTTTTATCATTTTCAATTATTTTCTATGGGCTAACCATTTTATCCTAAAGTCTTTATTTATTTAAAAGAAATTTCCTCCCCTTTTATTAAATAAAAAGCCCCCACTTTTCCTCTTATCCTAGGTTGCACAAATAAAGCATTATTCTTATTTTATAAAAAGAAGAAAAGCACTTTTTGTCTCATATGGACACAAAAGTCAACTCTTATTTTCTCATTGGAGGATATTTGTGCACATGGATTTCTCTTCTTTCAAGCTCCACCCTTGATTAAATCTTTTGCCTCTTAATCTCCATGGTCCATTCCTTCTCAATTCCTTTAAAAGGAGAGCTCTTTTCTCATTCTAGGATGCCAACTTTTTATGCTAATCTTATGCTGCAGGATTTCTTGGAGACTTTGGAGCTTTTGGAGATCATTTCTTGCATTCTAGTTTCATTATTGCATCATAGCTTTCATGGCATCTAGCTTAGTTTCTTTTATGCTCTAGATTAGCTCACATAGCTTAATTAGCAAGGGTTTGTAATACTTCTATCTTTCATTTCTATAGCTTAGCTTGCATCTTCATTCTTAGCATAGCTTGCATTGCATTGCATTTTCATTTTTGATTCTTGAGGATATTGGCATTCTTTCCCTTGTCTCTTTGAATCTCCCATTGTGTGGTTTACTAGCAAGGTTGCATGCTTCAATAGCTCTAGCCGAGAGCACCATCAACATCCTTGTGACTCCATGCCTAGGGAGCTCTAGGTCACTTTCTCAAGGTTTCCCATTCATGGATTCCCTTGGAAGTAATGACTTAGAGAAGTGCACTATTTAGTGTGTACATTTTGTCATAAGAATCGAAGACCATGGCACTAAAATGAGTCTGGGATTTATTAGGATCTTGGCTCTGTTGATTGTCGAACTCTCCCCTGTACTCATTATCTAATTAGTGTGTGTTGGGAGCTTGATTTAAATTAACCTCGAATGAGCTAAAGGAATTGGAATTGTTAGAGGGTATACTACCGTTATTGGGGCATGTATTCCATGTTCTATTAGTTCATTGTTGACCAAACTATTTATCTTGAGAAGCATTCCCATAACCTCCACCATTATTGTTATTGTTGTTGTTGTAACTACCATAATTACAATTTTTATTTTGGGAGTAGGTGTTTGGAGCAATAGTTGGTCATTGGTAGTTCCCCTGATTCTAAGGGGGATTAAGCTTCATATTGGTCATCTCACCTATTAACTGGGATAATGTCTTTTTCATGGCATCCAACTCATTCACTAAAGCATGGTCTGACTCATTTGGGATAAATTTTTTTTGTTCACATAGACCTGCCTTATGTGCATCATATCCTGGGTATGTGATTGCGAGTGGTGGGGTAGTAGTGTATGGGGCCAGTACTGAATTGAGTCTTGGGGTGTGCTACACCAGGAGTTGATTATTTGCTACGAATGGACCAACCATGGCAGCATTCCCTAATGCTAGTGAGACACCATAATTTCCACCTTCTTGTGGATCCATTTTTTGGGTGAATGTGATGGCTTCATTACAGACTTTTTCTAGAGTATCAATGTCGCTTGCGGGTAGCCTTTTCAAAAATATGGAAGTTAACAGATCCAAGGCCCTCAAGTATACTTTTATGGAAGTGCTTTTCGGTACCATGTAAGGAGCCTCCAATTTTTGGTACATCTTATGAAAATGGTGATTGAACATGGCAATTGGCTCATTATGGTCTTTCCTCACTGAGATGAATTGGCGGTGAAGATTTTCCCGATCCACGTATAGCTTGAAAAGATTGAGGAATTTTATTTTGATTTCTCCCCATGTTGAGATGGATGCCTATGGAAAGTTCAAGTACCAATTATACAAAAAATCCCCTAATGTTTAGGGGAAGAGGTAGCACACAACATCCTGATGTGCAATCTCCTTCTAGTTACATAATTCTTTGAAGGCATGGATGTGCTCTTCCGTTGTCTTGGATTCCCCATAGATGAAGCATGGACAAAATTTCTCAGGGTTTTTGGGTAGCTCATGGAGCTGTCCTTGTAGAGCCAACAAAGAACTTTGTGCATTTGTGAAGAAGGCCATTGGAGCTGGTTGTGGGGCAGTAGCAAGTGGGATAGCAATGTGTAGAAATGGAGGAAGGTTAGGGTAGTGTGAGATGTCCTCCCCTTGTTTTTCTTTACTGCTGCGAGGTCTACAAACTTCTCTGAGTTCTAGGAATTTCTCTTTGTTTGGTCAGGATTTGAGGACTCATTCAAACCTTTTAGGAGAGAATGATCCAATGTTCTGGGGTCTCCCTTTTGAGTGCCCTCCTTCTAGCACCACTTCTGTTGAGCATTGTTTTTACACGAGACACTGACTAGGAATTTACATGAGAAAATTCCCCTCTTGGAAGAATGATATTAGTCAATCTCAAGGTTCCTTCTGGGCTAGGTCTTGACTGCTTTGATAGCTCAACAAAAGATAAATGTGAATCTATTCATGAGGAGGCCTTTTCTAGTTCGTATCTCGAAAAGGCCACAAAACAAACTTTAAACACAACAACAATACTTGTCTTTTTTGGATTTTTAGATTTTTAAATGAAAACAATGTTAATCTAATTAATCTATCGTAACTGATTTGCAAGGAAGGTAAGAGGCAAGGTAATGAGAAATTTAAAATAAATCTGCTGAAAGAAACTAATGGACATAAACCAATATCACACTACATGAATTAAAATACCAAGAAGATGAGAAAAACCCACAAAAGAGAGATATGATGAAATCACAATCTCAGCCAGGCAGATGCAATCATCAATGGAAATAAACATAGACATATAATAAGCCAAAACTCATTGGATCATGAAGCCACCATGGATGTGCGTACACGTGAGCCAATTTTATCTTCAAAGCACCAAAAAATAGAGATCTTCTCAATAATTTATCACAATAAAGCAATGCAGCATAGGTAAACACCAAACTAAAAGAATTGCAGTTCAGAATCACCACCCAATCAACTTGTTCTTTGAAATAAATAAATGAGAAATTCACACATTCATAAATCTCACAAAGATAGAAGAATAATCACACCATGATTGAAGCACCAGTTGTACGTATTGTATTATGATAAAATTATGACCTTAATTACATTGAGTTCATACAATTTATGGAGCTGTGCTCTCAATTTCGAAGCTAGGGTTTTGCTTGCATTTAAAACTCAAAAATAAATCTAAACTAGAGATTACATGAAGGGAACTATCTCTAAAACAAATTATAACTACCCTAGCATGGAATTAAACTTTGTGCATTACAAAACTGTAGCAGATCATGCATAAAATAACTCAAAAACAAAACTGGAACTCATGCATGTTCTTCATGAAACTTTGCAATCCTCCCCTTTATCCTCTATTATGGCTCTCCCACATGGACTCAACTAGAAGAGGCCCTCAAATCATGCAGAAATGACCCTCTTTATGTGATCTCTCTGACTAAAAAATCAAGTTGGAGATGACTGAAGTTAAACGGCGGTCATGCTCATAAATTTCAGATCTTGACTATTGCTTTGAAAAAATGAAGCTCTAGAATTGAATAAGTGTGGAGGTGACCTTTTCTCAATTTTCAAGCTTTCAGAGGCCGAAAAATCCTTTAGGGCTGAAATATTGAAAATCCAGGTCTTCAAAAATGGCTAAGCGTGAAAAATGTTTTTTCTCTATACAAAATTTGACTAAGTCAAAATTGGATGTTTATCAATTTGGGAGGACTTCTGGGTGAGCTTTGTGGAACCTATCCACAATCTCTTGCACCTCTTTGAATTCAGCCATTTTGACTCCTTTAAAGAGTTCTTGTTGTTTCTCCCCGAAGGTGATCAATTCCACTGCAAACCCCTTTATTTCCTCTTCCCGAGATATCATCTTCTGAATTTCTTCCTTCTGATAGAACATTTGCTATATATATTCTTTTGTAATAACCCCTCAGATGATGTCTAGATATTGATTTATGATGACATTTATGGGATGCCTTGTTTTCTCATCATCTTCTTCATATAAATCTAGGTCCAACCCAACAAAAAACTTATGCATTTCCCCCACAAAATGTAGACCTTTATCCCTCCTTTTATTCATCCTTTTCAACACCTTTTAAAAAATGGTCAAAGCACCAGTGATATCTTGGATCCATTCCTCAAAATTATCCAGCTCTGACCCTTCATACACCTTGACCAAAACTTTGAAGCATTGCTTCCTTATTACCATGAGATCTTCTAGTGCCTTATGCCACTTCTAGATCTTCTCCTCCAGACCATCCTCCTCACTCATTTCTTCAACCAAAAATGTGATTCCCTAAAGAATACTTCTAAAAGGCCTTATAATCTTCTTGAGAGCTACCCTGATAAACTCTTCAAAATATACCTTCCAATCTGCACATGCCTGAACAAAAGAATGTGGGACGTCTGCTGGTATACTTACATCACCCCTTTTCTCCAAAATAGCCTATGATGAGGCCTCAGGTTTACTAGGGTCAATGGGACCCTCTATCTTGAGGATAAACTTCTTCCTCACCTCATTCTATTCCATCAATGCCTTGATCTTCTCTTCATCCTTGTCCATGAAGCCTAAGGCATGTTTTAGTCCTAGTGTAGCTAGAGTTTTACTTCCCTCTCTAGTCAGCTCTCCTAGGTCTACCTCTTCCAGAACATAATCATCTAGAGTGACTTTTTCCATACTGATACTCATTGTAGGGACAACCACCTAAGCCTTCCATCTATCTACCTGATCTTGCATTACATATGAGAGAGTTCTTGCTCGGGTACTAGATCCTGTTTGATGGAATGCTCACCCCAATACTGCCATATCTATTTCATCATCAGTATACACCCTTGTTCTTGGCTGGATTTCCTTGGTGAACCAAGTGGGCTTTGAAAAGGTATTAAGGGGCTCATTAGGGGTGGCTAGAGTCAAGGTAGTAGTTGGGTTCTCTATCTCCATCTCCTCATGACTCTCCTCCTCTCCTCCTATTTCTTATTATCCCTCCATATTCTACTCCCCTCCTACATTTGTTTGTTCTTCCTCTTCAACCTGGTTCTCCAATCCATCTTGTCCTTTTGATAGAATCTCACCGATCACCTTTGTTTCCACCTTTGTCTCCTGAGGCCCTTGGGCTAATGTTTCAGTGTGGACAAGTGGTGGAATAGGAGCTTGGGAAGGAGGGTTCTACACGGGAGGAGTAGGAGCAATAAGGGGAGTGGGTGAAGGCATTAGCAGAGGAGGTGGAGTCGGCATGGGAACATGAACATGATTAGGTTGTTGTGGCAATGGAGTAGTTTGAACCAAAGGCAGAAGTGGAGTGGTAGGTGGTGTCGGATGCAGAGGAAAAGTTGGAGTTTGATGCATAGGTGGACGTGGAGGTGGAACTAAGTGTGAAGATGGGGGAATTTGTGCTACTATGTCTTCCTTAGAAGTGACACCTATAGAAGAATCTCTTCCTAACTTTGTAGTTTCCTTTTGAATTTTAGCTGTGACCTCCTTGACTGATTCCTAAGAGTCTCAGAGGAATTCCTCTCCCACTTTGCCAAGAGTACTAGTGAACTCTGTAGGGAGGGAAACAAAAGAAAAGGATTTTCCTGCAGTTGGAGCCTGTTGCTCTGATTGTTTGAAACCATGAATTCCCTCAAAGTCAGAGATGTCAAATTCATCATCTCCTAGAGCATCTAGATTTATAGGTTCTCCTTAGGTTCCTCCTTTGATGTCTTCTTGTTGATCTTCCTCTAATACCTACCTTCTCTTTAAGAATCCTACAGACCGGGTTCTTTTTCTTAGGGGCAATTGATCCTCACCTAAGAGGGTGTCCATATGAGTGGGTGTTGAGTCTTTCTTCCTCTTGTATATGTTTCCTTTTATTACCCTGACTAACCTAGGTCCAATTACCTTGAATTTAGGTGCCTTCTTTGGTGCACTTGGAGGTTTAGGACCAGTAGAAGAAGGAACATTTGAGGTGCTATGCTTCCAGTCATTCTAGTTTTGGGCTTCTTTGAATTCATAGTAGAGCCATATGCCGTAGGGAACTCATGTCTATACACTATTTCCAGCTTCTGTGGTGCAACCTCTTTGAATTGTGGCATCAACACCTTCTCCCCTTTCTTCTTCTTTTCCTTGGAGGGTTGAGATGGTTGTTGTTTCATTGGTATGAGATCCATAGAAAATGGATGAGCGATCCATGCCTTAGTCACCTTGATGATGTGTCTTGCCTTGAATTTGATGTCATCATTTTCATCCCTATTGACCTCTGCATTCAAAATGGCCCTGGTGTATACTTTATCCAAATTGTAAATAGGATTCAGGACATCCTCAGAGTCAGCTTCCTTCACCTTTTGGGGTATCCTCAGTAGTAGAGTAGTCTATGCCAGCTCCAATCTCATCTAGAAGTAGTCACAGATTCTGACCTCATAGTCATCAAGGTAGTTTATCCAATGGTCCTCAATGTGGGGCTTGTGCACATAATGCCTTCCCATTATGTGACTATATGTACCAATTGGATCGAATAAGGTCCTTATGAGGTTGTAACTCTATAGTGGGAATTCATCCCATTTGAATGCCAGGGATTTATAGATCTTCACATCTTGTACATAGTAGGCCCCTATGGAAATTAGGAAATCCTAGCAATGCTTCTTCTTGTGCCAGATATGTTCATGGGCATCTGACAATTGTTGAGCCATCTCCAACAAGATTATTTTATCTGATGGATATCTTGGTAGCTTCTTAGGAGCCAGGGTGCTTCCTACCACTTGGATTTATGTAAAATTTTTGAATTGAATATAAAATGCCCCAAGGGCCTTCACCTTTGCATCATCTTTTGTTGACATCCTTTTGGCATAGTCTCCTTATATGGAGCGTATGATAGAAAACACAAAATAATCATTGACAATATGAAATTTAGGACTGTCATGTGTGTAGCACTCCTTTTGAACCAGTTGTGGGTATACTATGAATGGCCATGCATTCTGATCACCCATAGCACCAACCTTTACCAATCCTGAGTACACCGCCCTTGTAGCCAATAGGTACACAACATAAGATGTCATGTAGAAGTGAATATCATTTTTTACTATGATCAACTGTTGATCCAAGTTGTCACTGAGGATGGTGCCCTGATCAAATCTTGCCTGCCTATCCTTTATTTTTTCAATGAGTAGGATCATCTAGGGTTCCAATTGAACTAACTTTGGCAGTCCATAAACCTGACTGATCATAGTGATAGCTTCCTGGATGTCTTCTTTCATGTATCCTCTCTGCATGTCTATCTTTTCCAACTTATTTATGGGTAGAGGTTGTATGAGGTACTCCTTGTTCACAATCTCATGGGATAATGAGACATCTTTGTTGTAAAAGTCCATTCCCTTGCTAATGGAGAAGCTATAAAAGTTGTTTGCCCCATTGGGTATGTGGAAGAAATCTTCAATGTTATCTAGCCATAAATCCAAAACTACTTCGCTCATGCTGTTCTTAACCATTCTTTCATCTGGTATATAGTGACTTGCCAGAGTAGTGATCAAATCTGATGATAGGATTGATACTAGGTGTGTTACTGTGTTTACTAGAGAATAGTACACTAATGAAGTGTAGTCCTCAGACCTCCTCACTGGTTGTGCACATTTGACTAGGTAGTCATGCCAACTGGCATTCCTGATGTCAGTATCTATGATCTCAGCATGAAAATTACCCACTTTGGAGGGTGTGTGATATCCTTTGAATTGGTACCTCATAGTTGGTGAGTTGACCTTCTTTACCATTTCTGCAAAGAGCCAAGGGACATAAATCAGAGATCATCAAGCTACACAAATTATGCAAGAAACTCTAATGAAAAAAGAGATAGAAACAACAAAACTACTCAATTTTAAAGCCTCCAGAAACCAATTTCGGCCATTTGGACCTTCAGGGGCACATGACCTCCGAAAGGCCGAAAAGGATGACATGCCCAAAGAAGGGGACCCAACCAAAGTTTTGGGCTCAATGCTTTGGAGGTGTGAAAACCTAGGTTTTGGTGATTCAGGCATGTCAAATCTTCAGTGTGCAAAACCACCAAAACACCGAAAAGGGGACTTAGCCAATTTCCTGAAGGAAGATCCCTTTGTGACTTTCAAACTGTGAAAGTGAAAATGTTTTAGTGCTGAATGGTGAAAATGAGGGTTTACAACTTCGAGCTTGAAAACAAGCTCAAACAAGTTTGACCATGAACTCGTAGATAAGGGGTCTAGGGGGACAACCCTGCGACCCCAAAGTAGGACAAGATCGATGAAAACAAATGAACCCTAGAAAACACTAACCGAGAAGGAAAAGATGGAAAACAAAACCAAAAAACCAATGAGAAAGATAGACAGAGGATGAAAATACCAATCTCTGAAGGACAGGAGACCAACAAGAAAACAAAAAGAGCTAGGAAGCTAAAAAATGGGAAGAAAATGCACCCAAAAGCTCCAAAAACTAAGATCACGAGCAAAGAACAAGTGAGGAAAAATGAGGGTTCTCCACCTTATATAGGCAACCAGCAGGGGTGATGTCAGCCACCTCTGCCGATCGACCTTTTGGCCTTTCGGGGGTCCCCTACCTCCGAAAGCCCAAAGCACAAAAAGGCCTATTCTCTTCAAAGAATCAGACCTTTTGGTGTCTGGACCTCTGAAAGTAAAAAACCCCAGAAATTGAATATGCTCAAGGTTTACCATATTTTTGGGCTTTTCACACTTTCGGGACTCTAAAAGTGTGAAAGTGCGAAACACAAACAAGACCAAAGAGAACAACTAGACCTAAAGATGAACAAAAACATAGACAAGTAGAGAAACAACCCAGAGCAAGCTAAAAAGAGGGTGGCCCTTGAAGCCAGGTGGCTTAAAAGGGGAGCATGGTTGTGGAACCACAACAAATAGCCCCAACAAAAGAAAGGGGAACAACCCTAGTATCCCAAAGCTATTCCACACTGAAACAATCCCATCTTACAATGAGCCAGACATAAGGCCTTCAGACAGAGTGATTATCCTACCATCATCAAGATCAAGAAAATCATTACATCTACATCTAGTGTGTGTTTATGTGTGTTCAAATTTTCTAGGAATCCCTTGCCATAAGCGTCTCCTAATTCTCAACCAATCATCGTCAGATCACTTCCCACCAATCTAAATTTGGCCAAGAGTCAATTTAACCTTTATCTACTACTAGGTAGGCATTTATAGCCCTAGTAGAGGTTGCCAAAATCACCCTTCCCCTCCTGTAGATGAGTTGTGTTCAAAGTTTTAAACTTCTTTGGAGGGCTCTTAGATTCAACATATATCAGATTGAAACTAAGTTACTTGAACCATTGCATTCTGGATAATTTTTTTCTTCTCTGTTCAAACTTTGGTACTTTTGGTACTCCTTTCTGCTCTTATCAAATATTGTCTCTCTTTTTTTTTTTGAAACTAGGGTAGCGCTTAGACTGCGTTACCCTAGTTTTTGAGCTTTCTTCTTTGTCAATCTTGTCTTTATGCGTTCCTCCTTTTTTTCTTTCTTGCTCTTTTCTTTTAGTCTGTGTTCCAGTTGGGAGAGGGTTCTGACTCCTGACCTTCTTCGTGACCATGGGCTTTACCTGAATCTAACTGGAATCCTATTTGAGAGGCTCCTAGTCTAGGATCCCTTTTAAATGTGCATTAGTGTTGAGGATGGTTCATTATGATGAATCCTTTTGAGAAGTCTGAGAGGAAAACACCTCACTTCTAACTTTATATCTGGCTCCCCGCAAGACAAAACTAAATCAAATGGTTTGATAAAGGAAGACCCTTTATCTCTTGCCTAGACTACTTGATGCAGATCATTAAGCTCAAGAAACTCCTACCCCTCAAGAAGACGCAAACTAAAAGACCCAAAGAAAAGACATACAAGACAAGACTCAAAAGAAAAGATACAAAGAAGAGACTCTAAACTAAAAGAATATACAAGAAAGATCAAAGGTCCATTAAGACCCAAAGTAGTGCTTGAGAAATTGGCTGTTAATGGGCAATGAGACCAATTATCCATCGAGAGAAATAATTCTAAAAGTATTCTCTCCTAGAATTTCTACAATCTGGAAAGGGCCTATCCACAAACATTAGAATTTAGTGTGGTTTCCTCATTTTTCTTTTTCTTTATCTCACATTAAAACTAGATCAGAAATCCTAAAGGCTTTTATTGTTGCTCTTTTGTCAAACCAACACTTGATGACAACCTGATGTTTGGCCACATGCTCCAAAGTTGTGGTTCTCTTTTTTTCTAGATCCAACAAGTTCATGAGGTGAATCTGCACTTGATCCTCACCTTTGACATATTGATCCATGAATCTCACAATTAGTATTTTTAAGTTCATCAGAAAAATGGGTTGCAGTCCGTAGACCAATTGGTAGAGGGAAGTCCCTTAGGCATTTTTTATTCTCACGCGGTCAGTCCACAAGGCCTACTTCAACTGAGTGTGCCAATCCTGGGGGTTATCATCCAAAAGGTGTTTGATTATCATTGTTAAGTTCTTATTTATTGATTTGGCAACCCCATTCCCTTGTGGATAATAGTTGGATGAAAATTTGAGAATTACCTGATTTTCAAAGGCCCATTGAATGAGGGAAGTAGATGAAAAATAGGGAGCATTGTCACATACCAGAAAGAAAGGCATGCCAAACCACATGATAATAAACTCCTCTAAGAACCTGGTTACCACCTTTAATCACTAAAAATTGGACAAGATCATTTAAGTGAGAAATCAAGGCAAAAATTAATTCAATTAAATGCATTAAATCAAATCAAGTCAAAATCAAAGATAAATTGAAATTGAACCTTAATCCAAATTTAATTGAAAATCAAAAGCCATTAAATCAATTTAAACCTAATAAATCATGATTAATCAATAAATTATACAATTAATCTAATTAATCATATAGTTCAAATTAAATTAAATCAAATCAACCCATTCAAGGGGTACACATGGCTAAATAAATTAAATAAATTAAATAAATTAAATAAATTCAATTAATTAATTCCTATTTTCTCTCAACCACCAAATGGGAGGAAAATGAATTAACCAATAGGAATTGAGGACCAAGCTCACATGGATCAAGTCTAAATCAAATCTCAATCACCCACTTGGAGAATGCATCTTGTCCACTCATTTTGTCCTCTTGTCCCAAGTTTTGAGGACACAATATTTAAATGGTCTCCAAAGGTAGAACCATGGATTTAACTCAAACTTAATCATGATCAACTCAACTACACCACCTACCCTTGCCAAAATCTATAAAAGAAAGACATAATTCACTCATTAATCATCCACAAATATGAGAATAGCATCAAACCTCTTGCAATTTAGAGCTAGAAAGGCAAATTTAGAGTTAACTAGGCTTAATTTCAATTTGGAATTGAACTATTAGCTTTGTTTATCATTCATTCTCATTTTAGGACTGCCACTAATGGAAGCTTGCTGAGAGCTTTGTATTAGCATCCCTAAATAGAGATCCATAGAGTGCTTAATTGTTCTTTATTTGTTAAAATAGCTTATTCTTTATGGTAATTTAGTTATTTTATTCATTTATTTGCAATACTAACCCTATGAAGGTACTTTTTCTAGTACACAAAATGGTGCCCACCGTGGGGCATTAGGCCTCATAAATTTATAAATTCAGAGAACTAAATTTTTTCTTACAAATCTTGTTTTCTTCTCTATTTTGCAGGTTAAACAACACTTTTGAGACTTTCTCTAACGCTTTTAATTGATTCTCCAATGCATTTGAGGTCTGAAACAATGCTTCTATGACAAAGTCTTGCACCTTTACATGGAGTTTTAGTGCTTTTGTTTCTTCTGGCTTCTATCTTATTTCTTTCAGCGCGTTTACTTTGACTCTGCAGTGCTTTTAAATCTTTCTCCAACGCTTTTAATATTTTCTTAACGCCTTTTCTTAGTTTGTTAGTGCTTTTAATTTATGTACCATTGCGTTTAAATATTTCTGCAGCACGTTTAATTTGATCAACATCACTTTTAAGCATTTCAATAGCGCTTTCAATTAAATTGAGAATTGATAGAATCTAATTTGCGGAAAATGATTTCTCTGTGTTTGTAGGATGACTGGTCATAAAAAAATAAAAAAAACTAGATTGGATTTAACAGTGAAGGGAAATCTTTGACAAAATGGATTAAGGAGGAGAATATTGCACACATCAAGCTAGTTTTTAAAAATTCTCAGCAAGAAAACAAGGTATATGAACAATACTTGAAAGTTGTAGAAGCATATAAATCAAAGTTCATATCATTAAACTGGATTTACTTGCCTTAGTCAATTTTTCTCAAACTTCGATAAATAAGGCTTAAATTCAAACTTATCCTTGTTTTCTTCATTTTGGCTGGTTGTGTTGACTAACTTTTTGGAGGAGAAGCAAATGGAAATGAATGATCACCACTAGGTGAGCATAAAAATGGAAAATTCATCAAAAATTCCCCTAGCCTTAGCTAGGTTCAAAACAGGGTAACCCTAAAACTTGGTCAAATTTTCCTTAAATTCTGGCCTTGTCAATTTCAAAATCTAGTAATTAAAGCAACCTATTATTGTTTGATGGATTTGATACTAGGCCTATGCTCTTCACTTTCTAATTGAATCAAAATGCCAACAATATCAAGTTCCTTGATTAAAAGAAAGGCTAAGTAAATAAAGCACTAAATTTGAACAACCCCTTGTTTTTGGAAAAGAGTAGAAATACTCGATTCCCATTAGTTAGTGGGTTTGGTAATTGAAACTTGTTAAAAGTGTTTGGGAATTGATAAATAGATATGGATATGCTCTTCACCTTTTGGTGAATCAAACCTCCAAAACCTATCTCTTTATTCCACTTTATTGCTTTCAAAATGAACATGCTAGATCTATATTGGGCTCGCCTCCTGAGATTTGCCTTAACAAGGCCGATGAGAGGGACAACCCAAAGTGGGATACAATTGCCTTTGCCACAATAATTTGACCCACTATAAAATGAAATGCATGCATCCTTAATGGGATGTGTGACAAAAGGGTGTTAAAGTTTCAAACTTCCTCGAGTAGTCCTTTGGGATTGTGCAAAACTCTGACATACCGGTGGTGGGAAGCCTCTTAATATACTTGGAGGATGAAAGTTTAATATCCATTTTGAATAGAATCTTGATTAAATACCTTGTTAACTTAGCAAAGACTACCTTATAGAACCATGTTTACGAACCAAATTGTGAGCAAGGTAGATTGCTTGAAGTGTCTTTTTGTCCAAAAACCCGTGATAACGTCCTTACAAATTCAAACACTTTTTGTGTAGAGGGTTAAAAAGAACAAGTGTACGTGTGGTTTTTTTTTTTGAAAAATACATAAAAAAAGTAAGAGACATCCATTTGAAAATTCATCTTATATTTTTAAATCACTTCATAAAAAAAAACAATTACCAAATTGGGGAAAATGATTCGAAATCAAACCTTGTTGGATGTCAGTTTCTACATGCTCTCATAGACTTAAACTATCTTTACAAGAAGATGACACTTGCATTGCCGAAGAGGTCCCTGAATTTGAATATCAAAGCTCTTTCAACAATCACAACCAAGGGGATAGTCTCCCAAATCTATTTGAAAAGAGAGTCAAATCAATGGATAGAAACTCCACATTTCACGATTATCATCATGGAGGAAACAATGACAATATCAATAACGCCAACCAAGGGTCTAAGAAGACACTTGAAGAAAGGGCTAATAGAGCAGCTCAAGATAACAAATTTCTTGAAGTCATAGATAAACTAATAGATAGGGATAGGGAGAAGTTTTTCCTAAACCTAGCCCAAGCAGGGGTAAAACTCCCACATGATTATGATGTGGATCAACTCAAGAAAAACCAAGAAGAGGATAATCTGATGAGTGCTATGACTAAACAATTGAAAATGTTCCAAGCATAGATTGACTTAATGAAAAAGGCTGTTGAACCTAAGCCATTCTCTATCGAGGCCTTGTGCCCATTCCATTTTGACAAAAGCTTGGTTATGGCACCTTTTACGATCAATGCAGTCTTTCCTAAGTATGATAAATACATGAGTAAATTAGACCCACAGGATCACCTTAGAGAGTTTTGTGCTCTAAGCATTGAATTTATGCATGATACCACATACCTAATGATACTTTTTACAAGAATTTTAGGAGGGCAAGCCATGGAATGGTTCTCCAAACTTCTGCAAGGAATAAAGACTTTTGAGGAGTTAGCCTCCAAATTTGTAACCCATTAGTCTTACAACATCGAATATGAGATTACCATGCTCAAACTATGTGATACGAAACAAAGAGATGGTGAATCTTTCCTAGGGTTCCTTCAAAGGTGGAGGACAGTTTTTGCAAGATATCCATGAAGTATCCCCGAGAAGGAGAAAATGGAGATATTTATGAAAAAATTAAATGCGGAGATGAACTATAGGCTCCAACTTTAATGTCCCCCTACATACAAAAAACTTATTGAGAATGGGATCAAAATTAAAGATGTGTTGGTCAAAAGGGGAGAAATAAAATTGTTCAAAGAAAATAAACCCTATAACAACACTAATAATAACCATTATGTATCTAATTATAACAATAATAAAGGAGCTAATAATCACAATGATAAACCTAAACTATGGTTGAAAAACAATAACAAAAATCTTGTGAATGATGGAGTTGTGGAGGCACACAACTTAAAAGCTACCCACTTTAATTTATCAAGTGGAGCAAATTCTACATATAATGTGAATCAAACGAACAAAGCTCCTTTCAAAAATACCAATTCCAATAATAACAACAACAATGCTAATAATAACCCCTTCAATAATGTTAATGTTAACAAACCAAATCCTTTCTTTTCCACTTATCAAAAGAGAAAATTCACCATTTTAGGTGAACCATTGGAAAATACATTAAGGACTTTGGTGGCCAACAAAATTATTATGCTATCCGAGTTAAGGCCATATGAACCCCAAGTCAAACCAAATTGGTGGAATGATTCTCACCATTGTGAATACCATCGTAATAAGGGTCATAAAACTAATGAATGCATGAAATTGAAACACCTTGTGCAAGACCTAATTGATGATGGGACGATAAAGATCGAAGGGCCCCAAAACAATGAAGATCATACGGCCTTCAAAAATCCTTTCCTAAACCATGAAAAGGGTGAGTCATCAAACACCAATCAAAATAATAAAAGAGGTAATGAGAAAGTCAATTTTGCCCATACCTATGATAACATCATTAATACTTTAAATAGTGATGAAAATACCATAAATGTTATCATGGTAAAAGAGAAGCCAAGGGAAGCAACATCTAATGTTGTAACTAGGGGGCAAGCATAAAAAATTACTCTACTTGGAAATGCTCCAAGAATTGTTCTACCAAATCAAACCTCATCTTCATCATCAAAACAATATAATTTGGTAGACCAAGTACAACGAACCCCTACACAGATCTCTATTTTAGAATTGATCAAGCTCTCACCTACTCATAAGGAGATTCTAGAAAAAGCCTTGGTAGAGACTAATGTGCCTCTAAATTTAGATGTAGAAAAATTTCAAAACATTGTAGGATATCTTATTGCACCCCATTGCCTATCTTTTTTAGAGCAAGATGACATGTCATTGAATCACCCACAAAACTTGCCTTTGCATATAAAGGTTCTAATTCATAAGCATAGAGTAAAAAGAGCCCTCATTGAATATTTAATTCACTCTCATCACATTTGAGCAAGTCCCAAGAGAGAATCTAATAAAGCAGCAGATGCAATGGCAAATTTGGCATCACTTCTCCAAATACCAGATCAAAGCGCCAAATATGAATTCCTAGTAGAAGAAGTTGAGCAACCTGTATTTGACCGTACCCATCCTCATACCATTTTTTTGTTAACCAGACATGAATCACCTTGGTATGGAGCTATTTATACATACTTAAAAGACCAAATCCTACCTATGGACCAAACCAAGAATCAAAAGAAAAGCTTTATCTGATAAGCCTCTCATTATACCTTAATATCCAACACATTATATCGTAAGAGTCTAGATGGAATGCTTCTAATATGTCTAGAGAAAGAGGATTCAAATTTAGCCTTACGAGAAATTCACAAGGGGATTTATGGTTCACATTCGAATGGTTTAACCCTAGCTAAGAAACTTCTTAGGATAAGATATTTTTGGCCTACCATGGAAAAGGACACTTGTCACTTTGCTAAAACTTGTCAAAAGTGTCCATATCATGGGAACTTGATCCATGTACCTACATAAGAGCTTCATCCTATGACAACACCTTGGCCATTTTATCAATGGGGTTTAGACTTAATAGGGATGATTTATCCACCATCTTCAAATGGTCATAAATTCATTATCACAAAAGCTGAGTACTTTACCAAATGGGCGGAAGCTATACCCTTGTCAACTGCCATAGGAAAGAAAATATCCTTATTTATTCTAAACCACATAATATGTAGATATGGTGTCCCTCACACCATCATAATCGACAATGCCAAGCACTTCAAAAAAAAGGATTTAAAGGAGTTATGCACAAAATTCCACATGATGCATCACTTATCTTCAATATATTATCCCCAAGGTAATGGATAAGCCGAAGCAAAAAATAAGAACATCTTAAAGATATTAAAGAGAACCATGGATAATTCAGGTAGAGATTAGCATGTAAAAATAAACCCGACCTTATGGGAATATAGGACAAGTATCAGAACACCAACATGAGCTACACCATTTTCCTTAGTCTTTGGAGTAGAAGCAGTTTTACCTTTGGAGGTAGAACTACCATCCTTAAGAGTATCTCTACATGGTTTGATAAGTGAGGAAGATTATAGAGTTGCTAGATTGCATGAACTAGAAATGCTAGATGAAAAATAACAACAAGCCTTTGATCACTTGAAAGTATATCAAAATCGAATGTCAAGGACCTATAAAAAACATATCAAGTCAAGAAAATTCCAAATAGGTGACTTAGTTTTGCGAGAAAATCCCAAGAATCAAGCAGAAAGAGAAAAGCAAGGAAAATGGGAAGCAAACTGGTTAGGACCTTTTGTGATCACTTTGTCTTTTGGGAAAGGCACCCATAAATTAGCTGATTGTGATGGAGAATAATTACAAGAACCTATTAATAGCATTCATCTAAAAATGTTCTACACATGAAACAAATGAAAGAGTATAAAGAGAAAAAGAATATCAGAAAATTAGATGGAAAGAATCCTATTTATTGTATATAGTCAAAAGAGATCTTGAAAATACCAAAAACATTGAAAAGAAGAAAAGAGAAAACAAATCAGAAATGCAGAAAAGATAAAAAATAGTGGAAAATTGAGCATGGAGAAAGCCAAAAACATTCATATATGATCCTCAAAAAGATGTTGTCTTGGTGAAAACCTAGCAAATAGGTGCCTTGATGATATGTGAAAAAAATTGAAAAAAGAGAAAATACAAAAAAAGAGAAAAAAGAGAAAAAGTGCCTTGGTGAAAACCTAGCAAATAGGCACCTTGGTGACAAAAAAAAGAAAAAATCTTTAAAAATAGAAAAGGAAAGAAAGATCCATTCAATCGGTGAAAACCTGGTAAATAGGCACCATTGAAAGTCCAAGTTAGTCGCATACCTAACCGTCATCCTTGTAAATATTGCATTCATCAGCATTTGTATATATTGCATAATCAAACCCCATAATTGCATTTGCACGTACCTAAATATTTTGGTCACCTAATCTGCAAATTGTCCTAAGTCCAACATTGAAATCATATCATTAGTCCTAATTCTAATCCAATTTGAACCAAATGCAAAATTTAAATCAAGATCTTACATGACCCTATCTTTATCAGGATTAAAAGTATGAAATGGATGGAACTACACTTGATATATGGATTTTAAAAAATGTTGCAAATTTTTTTCTAATGTGTTGACTTGATTGATGAAATGATGTCTTTCTAGTGAATCGATGAAAGTTTTTAAACTAGACAAGCTATGATGAAAGCATGATATTTTATTGATTTCTGAATGATTGTCTTAAAATCAAAGTTTTAAAGCATGTATTATTTGTCTAAGGACATGATCATCAAAGAATCATCGACGACTTGTACATACGATGAAACTAAGATTTTTGTTTGTTTATGCAAAAGGATACCTTGGATATTTTGATGTTCAATATCATAATACCAACATCCACTTGCAACATAGAATCCAACAAAATTAGTATTCATACTCTCATGGTTGACTTTAATCAGTGAAAGTCATACCACATGATGGGAAAACAATGTAAGAGGTGAAAGAGGTATTCATATCATCATGGTTGAACTAGTGATGGTTGTACTAAATTAGGATTACAAAAAAAACTGCTCAATGATGAATATAAGCTCCAAATTTTTGAATAGTGATAGTTAGTTGCATACATCCTAGATTAAATGCATTTAACATATTTTCTTTTCTTAGCCTAAAAACTAAATTGCAAGAGGAAAATAGAAAGGGGGTGTAGTCAAATCAAAAATCAAAGGAACATCAAAAACTATATGTGATCAAGTGTGTTGGAAATCCAAAACAAAAAACAAGAGTGCATTACATTAGTTCATGAGAATTTGTTAGATCCATGTTATCTTGCATTCATTTAGGACTTTCCACCCTAAAGTACCAATTAGATTCTTTTCATTAGTTTGCATTCATCTTAATCTAAGTTCATTACATTTAGCTTGCATCAAACTTACATTAAGTTAATTGCATTAGGTTGCATTCATCATTTAAATCCAATTTATTAAGTGACATTGCATTAGGTTGCATTCATTTTAAGCATTAAACATTCATAAAATAACATTGCATTAAGTTGCATTCATTTTAAAGATTCATCTCATTTAGTATGCATTCTTTAAATCATTCATATAAATCCATTAAGTGCATTTACCATTGCATTCATTAGTTAATGTTCATTGCATCCATTAAGTCATTTCATTCAAAAAGACATAAATTCGTCATTAGGTGCATATCATTTAGTTCATTCAATATCATTTCACATTGCATTATTCATTTAAATCCATACATTTATTTTCATCCTACATTAAATATCATTGCATCTACATTCATTAACATCATTCATCTATATTATATATAACATTTAGAATCATTAATCATTAAATATCCATAATCATTATTCATTACATCGTATAGGTCCATCACATTTTACATCACATTTGCATATCATAAATCCATTCCATTCATATCCATTACATACATTCATATATCCATATGCGCCATTACATCACACTATTCATTAAATCATTACATCATCACCTAATGCATTTATATATCATTTGCATCCATAAAACATTCAAATATCATAACAAGAATCATATCATAAATTCATATTGCACCCATTCACCTATTTTATGTCATACATAAGACAACCATTTAAGTATAAATAGAACATGTGCATCCATATCATAAAACTACATTATGAAAAGCATAAAACAAAGCATATAGGAGATAGACCCTTATAGATCTGCATATCATAGTAAATCACCTAAAAAATGAGGTCCAACACATAATGACACCACTTAAAGTAAATCTATCAACTGAGAAATCAAAGTCTATGGTATCATAATCATAAATCAATGGAGTATCAAAGTCTATGATATCATCATGAAACATCAGGAAATCAAAGTCCATCAAAGTATCAACAAGTATCGACACATAAGGGAACATCAACTGATCAAAAGAATAGAATAGAGTCCAATGTCTCGATATAAAAAATGAGATCATCATGTATATCAATGAATGAAAGAATATATCATCTCAAAAACAATGAATCAACTGGCTGAGCCACTAGCACTATTAACACCATCATGACTAGAACCAATATCAAGAGATCCACTTGAACTAACCTGTAACCCATGTTGATTCATAGCGGCCATAAAATCCTACATCATATTGCTAAGCTGGCTAACCTATTGTCTAATCTTAGTCACATCTGACTGTAAGGCTTGAACATTTGATGCAGCTATTGGGACCTCTAAACTGGGAGCTTGTGTAGGAGGAGTCTATGGTGGAGGCATGGAAGAAGATGGAATAGATAAAGATGGAATGAAAGATGAAGAAGATGGAGGAATTGAAGAAGATGGTATCATAGAAGAAGTAGGAGCCTGTACTAGAGGAGCCTGTGGGATAACCTATGGAGGAGCTTGTGCTAGAATACCTTGTGCCTGATCTAAAAAAATCTGTGCATCCCGAGCATCAATATCAACAACTACCTGTGCATCCACCTGTTAATAACGTCTGGCCCTATGACACCCCTATCTAGCTATAGGATCCATAGCAACCCGATGCAAAACCCTATCCACACCTCAACCCCCAGCAGGACCACCCCTCATCTGAACACCACCACCCCCCCTAGGAGGAATGAGAGAAGAAACAATAACTAGTATCAAAACTTTTCCTGCTCTAGCTACCCGACAACCCGATTGTCCCTGACAATCCCATCTCTTACCACCCCTACCACCAGCTCCATCCCCACCATCATCATCTGACTCCTCCATGATCCCAATTATCCGCTCAGCTGTATCAGTAAACTTAGAAAAAGGGTTATGAGAGAACCAATTTGCATACTCATCAATCATGCCTGCATCTATCACATGATCCCTCATCTCCCATGGTAGATGACCAAGCTGCTCTATCTCCTGGCACACTATCCTATAATCAACATGTGTCCCGTATAGTGATCACTCATCCTGAAGACATGCATACATAGCTATACCCTGTGACATACCCTATGTATGACCATACTGTCGTAGCACTCACCAAAAACAAAATCTCTCAATAATGTGTGGAGACCGTGCTATCATCCATCATGGAAAACACATAAAAGGAAGCTTTAAAGCATCCTCGAGCCATGCCTCACATCCAATGTATGGTTTCCAGATGACCTGATCCATGTCATTTATCACACAACGCCAGTAATCTAACTTGCCCAGATGGGCCTGCACTACCATGCCCTCGTACATCCAGGCAAATGGCCACCTAGGATCATGATGATGAACTGCAATCAGCCTAGTAACTAGGAGATGCTCCCATGTCCATAACTACAGTAGAATGGTCCTCTGATAGATAGAGTCATAGAACGCCAATAAAAAAATGAATGGAGCTCATGGTAAAGCTGTGCTAAAACATAGGAACCCCAATCAAACCGTCGAGGTTGAGCCATCAGATCCTCTAAGATGTGTCCCAAACCGACCGCAAATCCATCCCCTTGGTGATCAAGCATGAGGAAGCCTCCAATCAAAGAACCCAAAATAGTTGGAAGAACCAGGAATGAAGGCAACTGAGCCCACTGAATGTGGTCATCACCAATCATCAGGTCCTAGAACACCCACTGACAAGCTGTACCATCGTAAACCTGATCATAGTATATAAGCTCTCCACGGGTAGTAATGCATAGGATGTGGTACACATCCTCAGGAGTGATGGTCATCTCTCCCATGGACAAGTGAAAAGTGTTATGGTCAGAGTTCCACCTCTTTACCATAGCTGTGATCAATCCTCGATTCACTTAGAATCGAGGCAAGACAAGCAAGAAAGATAGCCTGCATCTACCAATATGCTGATGATCTGGAGTGCTCAGATCATCGATCACACTAAAGGGAAGAGGATATAGACCTTGAATGGCCAGTGACTTAAGCACGACCTACAAAAAGCAAGTTAAATCACATCAATTTTGAAATCAGTTTTCTTTGAATCATCCTAAGTCAATCAAATATTTACAAAATATCAAACCATAATAAATTTTCCTAATTCTATTTAGAGAAGATGGAAAATTTATCATCACCCATCTTCTAAATCTAGATTGACAATAAAAAATTCAAACTAAATTGATTCAAACTGACATCCTACGACTTGCTACCAAATCATGTTTATTACCTAAGATAATCAACTGATGGACGACACTGAATGGTTCAGAAAATTGACTAAGTCATTTGTATTTTTCCTAATAGGGTAAAAGCACTATTTTAATGATTAAAAGCGCTAAAAGGAAAAAGCGCAAATCAAATTATTAAAAGTGCTAGTGAATTTTGTGAAAGCATTGTTCTAAGGTGAAAGTGCTAAAAGGTTTCAAAAGCGCTAAAAGAAATGTTGAACATGCTAATAGAAACATCAAAAGCGCAAAAGACTTTAAAAGTGCTAAAGAAAAATTTGAAAGTGAAAGAGGCCCTAAAATAGACATGTGAACTCGCTATTTAAACTTACGAAAGCGCTATTTGAAAGCGCAGAAGTGCAAAAAGAATTGTAAAAGCACTAGAGAAATGATTAAAAGTGCTATTTAAATTAAAAAATGAAAAAAATGAGGGTTTTAGCAAGAAAAATTTAATTTTTTTGAAATTAAATGCAGTAAATTGACAAAGTAAGTTGATCGAGTACTTACTAGAGGTCCAGAGGTCAGTGGCCACAGGTATTGACACCCACGCTCAAATTTGTGCTCTCGTATCAGGATAACCATCGCGATCAGCTCAAAGGAGTCATAGAGAAAAGTCAAAATAGAAAAGTGAAAATGAATAGTAAAATTGACTTTTTACCCCTATATATAGGCCATTTTGACCTAAAAAGGGCATCTTTGACCAGAAAATGCCCACATACCTAAAATTTTCACCAAATTTGCCAAATTAGGGGCATTTGTTATCACACAAATGCAAAATCATTATCAGAAATGAAATCAAAATTCATTATAAATTTGACCTAATCAACACAAAATGACCTAAACCGTCAACTTTTGCAAATAACAATAAAATTTCATTTCATTTCCGAGGGGGCATACACTCGGATAATCAAAAACAATAGAAGTATCATCGAATCAAGGGCACAACCATCAAATTGAGAGGGTAATGTTTTACCAATATTTTTTTTGCTTATCAATCGAAAGGGGGATTAAACATCAAATCAGATCAAACCAGGTACCATATCATAAAACTATCATCAAATTGGCCATTAGGACATCAAATTTAATCAAACTTCATCAGAATTTGCATCTTATACTAAACATCAAAATCGACCATCAATGAATCAAGACTTTACAATGACGAATCAGGACATTCTTTGAATCGACACGCTTCGCATGTCAACATTTAATTTGTAATCACCAAAAATTGGACAAGATCATTTAAGTGAGAAATCAAGGCAAAAATCAATACAATTAAATGCAATTAAATCAAATCAAGTCAAAATCCAAGATAATTGCAATTGAACCTTAATCCAAATTTAATTGAAAATCAAAAGCCATTAAATCAATTCAAACGTAATAAATCATGATTAATCAATAATTTGTAAAATTAATCTAATTAATTGTATATTTCAAATTAAATCAAATCAACCCATTCAAGGGGTACACATAGCTAAACAAATTAAATAAATTCAATTAATTAATTCCTATTTTCTCTCAACCACCAAATGGAAGGAAAATGAATTAACTAGTAGGAATTGAGGACCAAGCTCACATGGATCAAGCTTGAATCGAATCTCAATCACTCACTTGGAGAATGCATCTTGTCCACTCATTTTGTCTTGTTGTCCCAAGCTTTGAGGACACAATATTTAAATGGTCTCCAAGGTGGAACCATGTACTTAACTCAAACTTAATCATGATCAACTCAACTACACCCCCTACCCTTGCCAAAATCTATAAAAGCAAGGCACAATTCACTCATTAATCATCCAAAAATCTAAGAATAGCATCAAACCTCTTGCAATTTAGAGCTAGAAAGGAAAATTTAGAGTTAACTAGACTTATTTTCAATTTGGAATTGAACTATTAGCTTTGTTTATCATTCATTCCCATTTTAGGACTGTCACTGATGGAAGCTTGCTGAGAGCTTTGCATTAGCATCCCTAAATAGAGATCCATAGAGTGCTTAATTGTTCTTTATTTGTTAAAATAGCTTATTCTTTGTGGTAATTTAGTTATTTTATTCATTTATTTACAATACTAACCCTATGAAGGTAATTTTTCTAGTACACACCACCTCAGTGGTGCAATTTATTAGAACTTGTGCCTCTATCCATCATGTGCAGTAGTTAGTTGTGGTCAATATGTACCTATATCCTACAAAAGGAGGGTTAATCATCCCTACAAAATCTAGCCCCCATTGGGAAAATGGATGTACCTCATAAATTGGCTGTACGGGCATCGTCGAATGTCTCTCATGTATGACACTGGTTTGACAAACATGATATGAACACACATGTTCGTGAGTGTCTTTGAACAAGGTTGGCCAATAATAATTGGATTTCAATATTTGATGGGTCGTGGCTTCATCTGACCCATGCCTTGTGCCATACTTGTCGTGAAACTCTGTGAGAACTTGCTCAACTTCCATTCGATCTAAACAACGCAGGGAGAGACCATCACAATTGTGCTTGTGGAGCTTTCCATTTTTTAGCATATAGGAGCCACTCTTATTTCTTAGGGCTCTCCTCTGAGAACCATTCAATCCTTCCAAGAAACGGTTTTGAAGGAAATAGTATACTATATCTTGATACTAGACATCAGTGACCACTCCTTCATTGGTGTACACTTGGCACACCAAACCTTGCTCTGTTTCTACCATCATCTTGGTGAGGCCTTGACCTCTCACTAATTTCATTGGCTGGATTTCAATGTCAAACTCTTGTATTATAGCCATCCACTTCCCCCTTCTCTCTCCTAGATCATTTTGCATTAGTAAGGATTTGAAAGCCGGATCAGGAATAATAGTGATGACCTTACTTCAGAGAATGTAATGTCTAAACCTCTTAACAACTTTGACCAAGGTGAAGGATTGTTTGTCAAGATTTGGGTATTTGAGTTCAACATTTTTCAAAGGAAAACTCATGAAAGCTATTGGTCTCTCATCTTCCCCTTCCTTCTTTTGGGTGTGGATGCCCGCATACGAATGTTCTGATGCAAAGGATTAGACTGTTAATGGTAGAAGGTAGTCAGGGCTGACCAGAACCAGAGCGGTGGTAATGGACATCTTAATCTCTTCAAAGGATTCTTTAGCCGAAGCATTCCAATCAATCTTAGCATCCTTTTTTAACATGTTATTCAATGGACATACTATCTCTGCAAACCCACTGATGAATTTTCTGACAAAGTTGATCTTTCCGAAGAAAGATTTCAGCTCCTTTCGACTATTAAGGGGAACCAATTTGAGAATAGCCTCAACTCTTTCAGGGTCAATTGAAATGCCTATTTCAAATATGATGTGTCCAAGGAGTTTTCCTTGGGTCACCCCAAAGACACACTTCTTAGGATTTAGTGAGATTCCATAACGTCGACATATTTTCAATACCTTGCACAGGTGTTCAATGTGGTCCATGTGGTCCTTGGAGAATACCATGAGATCATCCATATAAATAATAATACACTTTTTGACCAGGCCTTTAAATGAATCATCCATAGCTCATTGGAAAGTGGCTCCTGTGTTGATCAAACCAAATGGCATACAATGATAGGCAAATGTCCCCCACTTTTTTGTGAAAGTTGTCTTTAGGTGGTCTTCTTCTTTTACCATGACCCAGTTATAACCAGAGTAAGCATCAAGGAAAGACATTATCTGGGAGCTGTTTACCACTTGCAACACTTCATCGAGGGATAGTAATAGGTAGTTACCCTTTTGAGAAGATCTATTCAAATTATGGAAGTCGACACAGAGCTACACTTCTCCACTTTTCTTTCTTACTGGGATGAGATTTTCTACCCAAGTCAAATGTTGGATAGGAAAGATAATCTTGGCATCGAGAAAATTTTGTACTTCGTTCTAGATTACTGGCTCAATCACCGGATTCATTGGCCTTTGTCTTTGGTGGAAAAGTTTAGCATTTGGGTTTAATGGTATGTTGTGTACAATGACGACAAGATCATAAGTTTTTAAGTCTTCACAGCTCCAAGCTATGACATCTTTGTACTCCATGCGTAACTCTACCATCCACCTTTTTTCTTCAGCTATGCTGACCTTTCCAATATGGACCTCCCTAGGTTCAAGCTGTGTGCCTAGATTGTAAAGCTCGCAGTCATTGCCTCCTACCGCTGGTGTCTTCCCCCTTTCATGAGTGTGCTCATCCTTGTCAAAAATTATTTCTAGGGCTACCATTCCTTTTGGGATGGAGTTAGTCTTCAATTTTAAGGTCCCTAGATCATCTGATTCTTCAATTTCATCATCTTCTTTGTCAATATTTTGTCTTTCAAAGACTCCGACACTCATGATGAACTCCAGTATTTGTTGGTCATTCTAGAATACCTAGAAGTTTGTGATATTATCTAGAATGGCTTAGCTTGGGGCTCCAATGCATCCTTTAGTGGATATACACCCACTTGAGGTTTAGGAGGGGTTTTTGATGGTGATAAGTTTTCTATGATCGGGGCCTCCATATCCTCTGCGCCTAGGTTTTCCCTTGCGGAGAGGGTCACCCATTTCATCTTTTGTTTGGATTTTTCATTATGCCACACTTTGTGGCATGTGGGTAAGAAACCATCATTAGAGGAGCTCCATTCCTCTTGTATTGGGAACTCAGTTGAGGGGATGTGAGGTTGTTCACAAAGGGGAGGTATGTCATCACCTAAATGTGTTGTTGTCCCTTTTTTAAGCTTAAGTGCGTAGGAAATTTGGCTCATTACTTGAATCATCGCACCTTGGCAATCTTGGCATTCAAACTCTGAATGATTTTTTTGGTGCAGGCGATAATATCATGGCAGCATTAATATGTTTGGGTCAACATCTTGCCCAAGATCTTTCATGTTTTTCATCATATTTCCTACAAACTCCACAAGGATCTCCTTGGGAATTTGAGTATGTACCAACCCTTGTACAGGGCTATCATTTATGTTTTCTTCTTCTTTGATGTAGAAGATTAAAACCTTATCGAATTGATACACCCCTAGATCAACTTGTAAAAATAGGACTTCATTTGGGGCATTTTATTCGGTTATCATCTTCTTGAGTTTGGGTTCAGCATCAATCTTGATTTGGTTATTGAGCCCCTTCCAAGGTAGCCAAAGTTGAGTGAAATCTGTGGAGAACCAACCTCTCAAGGACTAGGTCCACTCCCTAATGAGTAACATTCTATACTTTTATGGGATATCCACCACACATATGTCGATGGAATCCTAGATCCTAGGCTTAGTGGTTAACTATATGCATGTATCCTTTAGGACCCTAATGATATTGACCTTTGTTTTATCAAGTTGGATCACAACCCTGTTGGTTGGTTGAGGGTTCATGCCTAGCTTATGGCATATGGATAATGACATGACATTGCATGAAGCCCCGGATTCAATCAGATAGTTGTGTAGGTTCTTTCTAAAAATCATAAGGCTAAGCAAGAATGGGGGTACTTCTACCTTGTCATTGAAAATGGTTGGCATTGCCTCAACTACATTTATGTTTGATGAATTTCTAGTATTACTGCTAGATGGGACCGATTTGGAATGATCCAATGATTTCAGGAGGGAATCTGTCTACGAAGGACAAATTTGCAACATGTCATACATTGACATATTGGCTTTAACTCTCTTTAGTTCCTCTAGTGTGCTATACTTTTCAGTGGCCCAAGTTGGATTCTTCAACGTGGTGGGCTGGTGTTGCGCCACCAGGACAACAGTGGCACTGGGACCCCTAGGGGGCATAGGGTTATTGTTCACCCATGGGTCTGGTGGGGTAGGTTGCATTCTTAGGGGAATACCATCAGTTAGAGGTTCCCTTCTGCTTCTCATATTATATTTTCTTCTTTATTTATTCTAAAAGTCATGGATCTCAGTGTACTTAGGCTGACTTTGCTGATTGAAAGGGAAGACAAATTCCTCTTGAGTTGTGTTATCAGTAGGACTTCCCCCTATACCTAAGTCATAAGAATTGAAGACCATGGAATTGAAATGAGTCTAGGAGTTATCAGGGTCTTGGCTTTGTTGATTGTTCAACTCTCCCCTGTACTGGTTATTTGATTGGTGTGTGTTGGGAACTTGAGAGAAATGAACCTCGAATGAGCTAAAGGAATTGGTATTTTTAGAGGGTATACTATCATTATTGGGGCATGTATTCCATGTTCTATTAGTTCATTATTGACCAAACTATTTATTTTGAGAAGCATTCCCATAACCTCCACCATTATTGTTATTATTGTTTTTGTAACTACCATAATTACAATTTTGATTTTGGGAGTAGGTGTTTGGGGTAGCAGTTGGTCATTGGTAGTTCCCCTAATTTTGAGGTGGATTAAGCTTCATCTTGGTGATCTCACCTATTAAATGGGACAATGTCTTTTTCATGGCATCCAAATCATTCACTAAAGCATGGTCTAGCTCATTTGGGACAACAACTAAGTTTATTCACATAGGGTTGACTTATGTGCATTATATCCTAGGTATGTGATGGTGAGTGGTGGGGAAATAATGTATGGGGCCGACACCAGATTGAGTCTTGGAGCATTCTACACCAAGAGTTGATTATTTTCTATGAATGGACCAACCATGGCAGCGTTCCCTAATGCTAGTGAGACACCATAGTTTCCACCTGCTTGTGGATCCATTTATTGGGTGAATGTGATGGCTTTGTTACAGACTTTCTCCATAGTATCAATGTCACCTACAGGTAGCCTTTTCAAAAATATGGAAGTTAATAGATCCAAGGCCCTTAGGTATACTTGTATGGCAGCACCTTCCGTTACCATGTAAGGAGCCTCCAATTTTGTGTACATCTTATGAGAATGGTGATTGAACATGGAAATTGGCTCGTTATGGTATTTCCTCATTGAGATGAATTGGTGGTGAAGATTTGCCCGATCCACGTATAGCTTGAACTAATTGAGGAATTTTATTTTGAATTCTCCCCATGTCAAGATGGATGCCCATGGCCAGTTCAAGTACTAATTATATGCAAACTCCTCTAATATGTAGTGAAAAAGGTGGCAGAAAACATCTTGATGTGCAATCTCCTTGCGGTTACTTAATTCTTTGAAGGCACGAATGTGCTCTTCTGATGTCTTGGATTCCTCATAGATGAAGTGTGGACATAATTTCTTGGGGTTTTTGAGCAGCTCATGGAGCTATCCTTGTAGAGCCAATAGAGAAATTTGTGCATTTGTGAAGAAGGCCATTGGAGCTGGTTGTGGGGCATCAACAAGTGGGGTAGCAATGTGCAGAAATGGAGGAAGTTTAGGGTAGTGTGAGATGTTCTCCCCTTGTTTTAATTTGCTGCTACAAGGTCTGCAAAATTCTCTAAGTTCTAGGAATTCCCCTTTGTTTGGTGAGGATCCAAGGAATCATTCAAACCTTTTGGGAGAGAATGATCCAATGTTCTGGGGTCTCCCTTTCGAGGTCCCTCCTTCTAGCGCCACTTCTATTGAGCATCATTTTTACACGTGACAATGGATGGGAATTTATGTGAGAAAATTCCCCTCTTGGAAGAATGATATTAGTCAATGTCAAGGTTCCTTCTGGGTTGGGTCTGGTATGCTTGGATAGCTCAACAAAAGATAAATGTGAATCTTTTCACGAGGAGGCCTTTGCTGGTTCGTATCTTTTTTGGATTTTCAAATTTTTAAATGAAAAAAATGTTAATCTAATTAATCTACCATAACCGATATGCAATTAAGGTAAGAGGAAAGGTAACAAGAAACTTAAAAGAAATCTACTGAAAGAAACTAATGGACATAAACTAATATCACACTGCTCGCAAATTAAAATACCAAGAAGATGAGAAAAACCCACAAAATAGAGATCTGATGAAATCACAATCTCAACTAGGTAGATGCAATCATCAATGGAAATAAACATAGACATATAATAAGCCAAAAATCATTGGATCATGAAGCCACCATAGATTTGTGTACATGTGAGACAAGTTTATCTTCAAAGCACCAAAAAATTGTATATCAGAATCACCACACAATCAACTGGTTCTTTGAAATAAACAAATGAGCAATTCACACATTCATAAATCTTGCAAAGATAATAGAATAATCACACCATGATTGAAGCACCAATTGTATGTATTGTATTATGATAAAAATATGACCTTAATTACATTGAGTTCATATAATTTATAGAGTTGTGCTCTCAATTTCGTAGCTAGGGTTTCACTTGCATCTAAAACTCAAAAATAAATCTAAACTAGAGATTACATGAAGGGAACTATCTCTAAAACAAATTAGAACTACCCTAGCACAGAATTAAACCTTGTGCATTACAAAATTGGAGCAGATCATACATAAAATAACTCAAAAATGAAACTAGAAATCATGCATGTTCTTCATGAAACTTTGTGATCCTCCCCTTTATCCTCTATTATGGCTCTCCCACACGGAATCAAGAAGAAAAGGCCCTCAAATCATGCAGAAATGACCCTCTTGATGTGATTTCTCTAACTGAAAAACCAAGTTGGAGATGACTAAAGTTAAATGATGACTGTGCCTAGAAATTTTGGATCTTGATTGTTGCCCCAAAAAAAGGAAGCTCCAGAATTGACTAAGTGTGGAGGTGACCTTTTCTCATTTGGAGTGACTTTCACCATACTAATACTCATTATAGGGACAACCACCTAAGCCTTCCATCTACCTGCCTGATCTTGCATTACATATGAGAGAGTTCTTGCTTGGGTACTAGATCTTATTTGATGGAATGCTCACCCCAATGCCGCCATATTTGTTTCATCATCAGTATACACCCTTGTTCTTGGTTGGATTTCCTTGGTGAACCAAGTGGGCTTTAAAAAGGCATTAAGGGGCTCATAAGGGGTGACTAGAGTCAAGGTAGTAGCTGTGTGCTCTATCTCCATCTCCTCATGACTCTCCTCCTCTCCTCCTTTTGTTTCTTGTTCTCCCTCCATATTCTTCTCCCCTCCTATATTTTTTTGTTATTCCTCTTCATCCTAGTTCTCTGATCCATCTTGTACTTCTGACAGAATCTCACTAATCACCTCTATTTCCTTCTTTGGCTCCTGAGGCCCTTGTGATAATGTTTCAGTGTGGACAAGTGGTGGAATAGGAGCTTGGGAAGGAGGGTTCTGTACGTGAGGAGTAGGAGAAACTTGGGGAGTGGGTGAAGGCATTGGCAGAGGAGGTAGAGTTGGCATGGGAACATGAACATGTGGAGG
The DNA here is from genome assembly GCA_027943335.1 of Chamaecyparis obtusa. NCBI lineage: Eukaryota > Viridiplantae > Streptophyta > Pinopsida > Cupressales > Cupressaceae > Chamaecyparis > Chamaecyparis obtusa. The sequence goes on from BSBK01005292.1 coordinate 899,707, forward strand.
TTGTGGTGGAAATGGAGTAGTTTGAACTGGAGGTGAAAGTGGTGTGGTAGTTGGTGTCGCATGCAGAGGTAGAAGTGGATTTTGATGCATAAGTGGAGGTGGAATTGAGTGTGAAGTTGGGGGAATTTGTGCTGCTATGTCTTCCTCTAAAGTGACACCTACAAAAGAATCTCTTCCTAAATTTTTAGTTTCCTTAATTTTAGTTGTGACCTCCTCGAATCATTCTTGAGAGTCTCGCATGACTTCCTCTCCCACTTTGTCAAGAGGACTAGTGAACTGTATAGGGAGGGAAACAAAAGAAAAGGATTATCCTGTAGTTGGAGCCTATTGCTCAGATTATTTGTAACCATGAAGTCTCTCAAAGTTAGAGATGTCAAATTCATCATCTCCTAGAGCATCTAGATTTATAGGTTCTCCTTGGGTTCCTCCTTCGATGTCTTCTTTTTTATCTTCCTCCAGTACCCGCCTTCTCTTTAAGAATCCCACATACCAGGTTCTTTTGCTTAGGGGAAATTGATCCTCCTCATCTTCATCCTTGTCTAAGAGGGTGTCCATATGAGTGAGCATCAAGTCTTTCTTCCTCTTGTATATGTGCCCTTTTATTACCTCGACCGAACTAGGTCCAGTTACCTTGAATTTAGGTGGCTTCTTTGGTGCACTCGGAGGTTCAAGAACACTAGAAGAAAGAAGATATGAAGGTGTTATTCTTCAAATAATTCTAGTTTTTGGCTTCTTTGAGTGGGTAGCACAACCATATGTCATAGGGCTCTCATATGTATACACTATTTTTGGCTTCTGTGGCACAACCTCTTTGAATTGTGGCATCATCAACTTCTCTCCTTTCTTCTTCTTTTCCTTGGAGGGTTGAGCTGGTTGTTGTTTCATTGGTATGGGATCCATAGGAAATGGATAGGAAATCTATGCCTTAGTCACCTTGATGATGTGTCTTGCCTTGAAGTTGATGTCATCATTTTCATCCCTTTTGACCTCTGCATTCAAAATGGCCCTAGTGTATACTTTATCCAAATTGTAAATAGGATCCAGGACATCCTCAGAGTTAGATTCCTTCACCTTTTGGGGTATCATCAGCAGTAGAGTAGTCTTTGCCAACTCAAAGCTCATCTGGTTATAGTCATGGATTCTGACCTCATATTCATTAAGGAAGTTTATCCAATGGTCCTCAATGTGGGGCTTGTGCACATAATGCCTTCCCATTATGTGACTGTATGTACCAATTGGATCGAATCAGGTCCTTTTGAGGTTGTAACTCTATAGTGGGAATTCATCCCATTCAAATTCCATGGACTTACAGATCTTCATGTCTTGTACACAGTGGGGCCCTATGGAAATTGGGAAATCCCATCAATGCTTCTTCTTGTGTCGGATATGTTCATGGGAATCTAACAGTTGTCGAGCCATCTCCAACAAGATTATTCTATCTGATGGGTATCTTGGTAGCTTCTTAGGAGCCAGGGTGCTTCCTACCACCCAGATGTATGTAAAAGTTTTGAACTAAATATAAAATGCCCTAAGGGCCTTCACCTTTGCAACAACTTTTGTTGACATCCTTTTGGCATAGTCTCCTTCTATGGAGCATATGATAGCGAACACAAAAGCATCATTGACAATGTAGAATTTAGGACTGTCATGTGTGTAGCACTCCTTTTGAACTAGTTGTGGGTATACTATGAATGGCCATGCATTTTGATCACCCATAGCACAAACCTTCACCAATCCTGGGTACACCACCCTTGCAGCTAATAGGTACACAACATAAGATGTCATGTAGAAGTGCACATCATTCTTTACTATGATCAACTGCTAATCCAAGTTGTCACTGAGGATGGTGGCCCAATCAAATATTTCCTACATGTCCTTTATTTTTTCAATGAGTAGGATCATCCAGAGTTCCAATTGTACTGACTTTGGCAGTCCATACACCCGACTGATCATAGTGATAGCTACCTAGATGTCTTCTTTCATGTATCCTCTCCACATGTCTATCTTTTCCAACTTATTTATGGGTAGAGGTTGTATGAGGTACTCCTTGTTCACAATCTCATGGGATAATGAGACATCTTTTTTGTAAAAGTCCATTCCCTTGCTAATGGAGAAGCTTTAAAACTTGTCTACCCCCTTGGATAGGTCGAATACATCTTCAATGTTATTTGGCTAGAGATCCAAAACTACTTCGCCCATACTGTTCTTAACCATTCTTTCATCTACTATATAGTGACTTTCCAGAGTATTGATCAAATCTGATGACATGATGGATACCGGGTGTGCTACTACATTTACTAGAGAATAGTACACTAAAGAAGTGCAGTCCTTAGACCTCCCCACCAGTTGTGCACATTTGACCAGGTAGTCATTCTAACTAATGTTCCCGATGTCATTATCCATGATCTTAGCATGCAAATTCCCCACTTTGGAGGGTGCGTGATTTCCTTTGAATTGGTACCTCATAGTCGGTGAGATGACCTTCTCTACCATTTCTACAAAGAGCCAAGGGATAGAAATTAGAGATCAATAAGCTATATAAATTATGCAAGAAACTCTGATAAAAAAAGAGATAGAAACAACTAAACTACTCAAGTTTAAAGCCTCTAGAAACCAATTTCGGCCATTTAGACCTTCGGGGGTACATGACTTTCAAAAGAACAAAAAGGATGAAACACTGAAAGAAGGGGACCCAACCAGAGTTTTGGGCTCAACACTTCAAAGGTGTGAAATCTCAAGTTTCAACGACTCGGGCATGTCAAATCTTCGATATTCGAAACCATCGAAACATCGAAAAGGGGACCTAATTGATTTCCTGAAGGAAGATCCCTCTGTGACTTTTAGACTATGAAAGTCTAGAAGTTTTATTGTTGAATGGTGAAAATGAGGGTTTAGGGCTTCAAGCTTGAAAATGAGCTTGGAATGAGTTCGATCATGAACTCATGGCTAAGGGGTCTAGGGGGACAACCCTACGACCCCGAAGCAGGACAAGATCGATGAAAACAAATGAACCCTAGAAAACACTAACCAAGAAAGAAAAGATGGAAAACAAATCCAAAAAACCAATGAGAAAGATAGAGGGAGGATTGAAATACCAACCTCTAACATGCCGAAGTACAGGAAACCAACAAGAAGACAAGAAGAGCCAGGAAACTAAAAATCGGGAAGAAAACACACCTAGAAGCTCTGAAAACTGAGATCGTGAGTAGAGAACAAGTGAGGACAAATGAGGGTTCTCTGCCTTATATAGGAAACTAGTGGGGGTGATGTCAGCCACCTCCACCAATCGGCCTTTCAGCCTTTCTTGGGTCTGCTACCTCTAAAAGCCTGAAGTGCTGAAAGGCCGAGTCTCTTTAGAGAATTGGACCTTTCGGTGTCTGTACCTCTGAAAGTTTGAAACCCCAAAAATTGAATATGCTCTAGCTTTACTAGATTTTTGGGATTTTTGCACTTTCAGGACTCTGAAAGTGCTAAAAAAAAACAAGACCAAAGAGAACAACTAGACCTAAAGACAAACAACAACACAGACAAGTAGAGAAACAACCCAGAGCAAGCTAAAAAGAGGGGGGGGGCCTGAAGCCAGGTAGCTTAAAAGGGGAGTGTGGTTGTGGAACCACAATACATCAGATTATGCCATAGAGGTTGTTTTGGGATAAAATGGAGTCATAGAAAATGCCATCTACTTTATTAGCAAAAAGCTACAAGGATTTGAATTTAACTACACAATGATAGAAAAGGAGATGTTGGTAGTCATATATGCCCTCAATAGGTTCATACACTACATCATAGGGTACTAAATATTTGTCCTTACAAACCATGCAACCATAAATTATCTCATGAATAAGACATTAATTGTAGGGAGATTAGCCAGATGGTTGATGTTAATGCAATAATTTAACATCACAATTATTGACAAACTAGGTAAGGCAAATGTTGTAGCTTATTTTTTTTTAAGGTTGAGAACATTAGAGGATACTAAAGTCATTGATGACACTTTTTAGATGAACATTTGTTCTCCATTAGTTTCCATACACCTTGGTATGCAGATATAGCCAATTACTTGGCTGCAGGAAGAGTTCCTCATTTTTCTCCTAAGGAGAGAAGGGTTCTCATTGAGAAAATTTTTCAATTCTAATGGCTAGTAGGTTGTTTATTCTATACTAGACCAGATCATGTGATGAGAAGATGTGTTAGAGAGGATGATGTTTATGAACAATACATGTATACCATGATGAACCTTGTGGGGGCCATTTTGCAGCCAAAAAAACAACCATGAAAGTTCTAAATACAAGGTATTATTGGCCTACATTTCACAAGGATTCAAGAAAGTACACTAGGAAGTGTGATAGGTGTCAAAGAATGGGTAGACCAACAAAATATGATGAAATTCCTCTCTATCCTCAAGTAGTTGTTGCATCAATTGATAAATGAGGACTTAATTTTGTAGGTCCAATTGATACGCCATCAAATGGAAAACATTATATCTTGGTTTGTACTAACTGATAGACTACAACTGATTGAATATCTTAAAGGAGATATTGATGACTTCAAAAGACAATGTGTTGGAGCTCTAAATTTTGGGCAAAATTTGGAGTCCTATATAGTGATAAAACCCTAAAAAATGGCCTCTTAATTTACATGCCAAATAATTAATGATGGAGTACATGAAATGGGATTAAAAATTATATTAATTTTCAATTAAAAGTTAAGGGATTAAGAAAGGAAGCTCTGTGACAGGAACAATCAAAATTCTGTGATCAAAGCCTTTAGAAAATGCTAAAGTTTCGACCTTCTACAAAGATGATGCCGACAGAGGCTGAAGATGGTCTAATTTTAAAAATCTAAAAAAGACCCAGTTCAGGAAATCAAATTTCCTATCTTCAATAATAATATTAGCTTTCCATGAGGTGTTTTGGTTTTTCCACCAAACCCAAATCCGAAAGATAGGTAGTTATTTTTTAGTTAGTTTATCATTTTTCAAAATAATTTGTAATAAGGGTGTGTCTTTTCACCCTTAAGAGGTGTGAAAGCCACTCAAACATGTATATATACATAATGTAAAATGTAAAGAGGGAAGACAATACAAGATAGATTTTCATAGGATATAATTTGATCACAGCTACAATATGAACTCTAATGTACTATTTTTTTAACATTAATAAAGATAAGTTCTCTTCTTTTTATTTGTGGTTATAAGTTATATGTTTTCAATTAGTCTTTCAGATATTATATTAAATAGAGTGTTTCATTGCGTTGAATTCCCTGAGTATCATAATTCAAAATTAATATATACAACTCGAGTATCAATTGTATGGTTTGTGAACCTACCATTGTTCTTATCGGTCTCTTAATTTGAGTTAAACTCGATAAGATTAGTTGTGTAAATTGATTTGAATTATGAATCAAGCGGAAGCCTGTGGAATGATAGTCTTACTTTATAGGAGTAAGTTCTCTTAAAACTGTCTCTGATCGTACATAGGATTGAAGGTTTTCTAACTCTATAGCCCAAATATTTAGAAGGCACTGATCTAATCATTAATTGGGAACTATTATATTAGTTCATTTATAGTTTGTAGATCTTTAAATAATTATTTCAAAAACATTACTTTTCAGTCCTTAGTATAATCCATTAGTCAAGTTTTATAGGGTAGAGATTATTAGGAGATTTGTGATTTCCTCAAAGGATCATTCACTACCTTTGGAGGAACTTTGTTTTGTGTATGCAATTGAGCAACACAGAGAATTTGATAGTCCAAAAGAGAATTTAGGCCTACCAGCCTTGGCTTGATTAAGCCAAAATTGTAGAGGTATAAGGGGTGCATTACCATTATACCTGTCAGTTGGCCTCAAAATGGTCCAGCATTTTTGAGCACCAACAAATTGGTGACTCTTCTAGGGAGAGTTGCTCACAATATATATTGTGAAGTTACCTAGAATTTCAGATTTTGCAGATCAGAATCAGAAAGTAGTTATATTAGTTTGTTTGGAAGTACACTCTACATGAAGAAAGAACCTAGAAGTAAGACATTCCTCAAATGAGGTGGTGATTCTATTCAATAAAGCATTTCAATTAGTGACTTTACTGAGGAAGAAGACCTAGAAGGAGATGACTAAAGTGTCCTCTTTGAAAGAGGTGGCGACTCTATTGTCAAGAACCTAATGTATAAAGAAACAGCTTACTACCAATTCAAATTTTCAGAATGTATCAGAATAAACAACCATTTTAGAGAAAACCATTTGTTATAGTGGACATCAGGCCTTTGGATCTTAGAAGGTTTCAATGTAGTAATGATGAGGTATTTACAAATATTTCACATAGGGTGCCTGAATTTTATGGAGATTATGATGAATAAGCTCTTGATCATTTGGATACTTTTCATATGTTCCTTGATGATTATGAAGTTGATATAGAAGATGATGCCATGAAGTTGTTTGCATGGTCATTAAAAAATAATGCAAGAGAGACATATGAATCATTACTTACACAAATTATTTCATCTTGGAAAGAATTTGAGCAATGGTTTCGATATGAATTCCATTATGCAAGTGAAGGAAATAATATGTGTTATGAACAAGAATAGGATCAACAATACATCTGGGAAGCAAAGCCTTGTATGTCTCCCTTGGATGAATTTTTAAATATTGAAAGACAAGAAGGTGATAGATGTAGTGTGAAATCTACTAGAGTATAAAGCTCTAATGAAGTTCCAGATCCAGATAAAGAAAATAATAAATCCCTCCATGGACTTGCATCTCAAATAATCAAACATGTACTTCATTATTATATAATAAAGGATAACATCAGAGAAAAGAACACAATAAATCCAATTATTGATTTATGTGTGGTTGAATCTTGTGACAATAGGATCTATGAAATAGAAGTAGATAATATAAATAAAATGAATGAGGAAGAATATTTTCTTGGTACAAAAAAAATTTCAAATTTGTTGGATAAGGAATATCAAAGGCATATACACAAAAATAACTCAAATTTTTTTCCAATTCACAAGGATAAAAAAATTGATGAAACACCAGAAGATGAACCTGATGAGAGAGACACATGTCTTGTTCATGAAGTATATGATTCTAGAAAGGATGAATTTAGTAGAGAGGAAGAAGAAGAAGATGTGTCTAAATTCTCTATGTTTTTGAATCTGTTGTTTGAAGAGAAAGTAGATGACGATATGTCTAATTTCTCTATGTAATCGAATCCATTGTTTGAAGAGGATCCTTTATACAATGGAATCCATCAACATCATAATGAAGATAATAGTCCTAATTTTAAAGTTGATGAAACTCATGAAGTGCATTCAAAGGGTGAGATATATTTTAGTTCATCCTTTGAGCTAAAGGTACACCAAATATGTGAAGATGAGATGGAATCAACCAAGCATGATGGGGGAAGTAGATTAAAGGATAGTCTTGAAGATTGCTCAAATATCACACCTGACCATAGTCCTGGTATATGTGAAGAAGTGTCTCCTTGACATGAACCATCTTTAAAACCATTATATGAACAAGTGTTGCACCATAGGCCTAAAGAAGAGTTTGGATTAGAAAAACATAATCTACATTCTAAATATGAAGACAAAAAATTATATACAAAAGGACAATCACGCGAAGAAGATTTATTCTAATGATTATATGACTGGTCACATGCATGACCATAGGGAGCTTCTGTTCGGCAAGGAAAAAAGTGCATTTGATGATTTCTCAAAGGAAAAACAAAAAAAGAATACCAAAAAATACATTGATAAAGCAACAAGTATTGTTCACAAAAATGATGGCATTGCATTAAGGAAATCCAAAGTGTTACATGATCAAAATCAAGTGTTTGATAGGAGAAAATGTTGATTCCATGTTTTGGTGGCCTGAGGCCACCGAATGAGATTTGATTTGATTATTAAAATATGTAGTGATTGATGGGCTCCTAAATAGCCATCTTTTTCACTGCTTTTTATCCTCTTTCTAGAACAAGTTGATTGCACATAGACATGAATTTATGGTTTTAAGCATATGAACTTATGGTTTCTATGTATATGTTATATATGTGTGTGTGAACATAAGATGGAAATATGGATACTTCTAAAGACATAATATCCACTTAAATTCATGGATAGGAATGGTGAATATAATAGTTATACATGTTAATGGATGTTTTCTCTCCTAAGCTATGTTTTGGGTAGTTACCTCCTGTAGCCATAGGATTTGCAAGAGTAATAATTAAGACTTACACCTTTTCCTAATATTGATGATGTGGATATATATTTATATGGTTGGATATGTGTGCATTGGTTGTTTTGTAGGAGTTAACCGTGGATATTCAAAGACCAGCATACTGGCACAGGAGTCATCGAAGCCAACTGTAGATTGCAGAATCTTCACAAGCAAGTCAATACTTTCTATTGCATGCAATGCGTAGATTTAGTGTGCGCTATATTCTGGGATTGTTTATGGTCCATAATGTTTCTGTTATGAAACTTTATGAGTTGTAACCGATCCTCAATTATGAAGTGATCATAGATTTAGGAGTTAGTTGTAGCTTCCTTTTAAATAATCTACTGTTGTGACTCTTTTGGAGTTAGTCAAACAAACTGGTTTTTAATAGAACTTTTGCATACTGTTTCAATCAAGTGTAATCATTTTATGGATGAATAGAATGTTCAGCTCAAGTTTGCAACTTTCATCTTGAGTGTACTTCTCATTCACTCATTCAAGGGGACCCACTTGATGAGTGAATTGTTTTGTTAGTGTAGAGTTCATTTTCCTATTCATTTATATGTTTTAGAACTCTGTTGTTCCTGCAGCTATTGATATCAGAATCAGTAGCCTATTCCTACCACATAGTCAGTTGGAGTAGTTCCTAACTATGATTTCCTTCTTTGATTAGAATAAATTTGCTTACCAGTTTTAGTATATTTTTCCTAAAGCATAAGCATTTGAATTCCTTAGATAGGCTTAGAAGAGGAGGTTTGAAGCATATACTTTGCAGATACCATTCCAAGTTTACGTCCCTGGTTGATAATTAAATGAGACCAAATAATGCATTTAGGAATAATTTGGGGTGTCCAATCCTGAAATAGGCAGTCGATTGCTCTAGGTTTCTAATACTATTGTTTGGCCAAGCATTTTTGGCACCACTGCCAGGGATGGTGTTAATTCAAACTTATCCTTGTAGTTGCAGTCTTGGTTTTAATCTAGTACTTAAGTAAGCATTTTTATGCATAGAAGGAGAGATCACCTTGGGAGATTTCTTCCCCGTAACTACCAAGGAGAGCCATTTGATTTATTTAATCCTCAAGTTGAAGAACCTCAAAGTGAGAATGAAGAAGAAGAACTCTTTGAAAATCCATTTAATGATGCTTAGAAACACATATCCTCTTCATCATCCGAGGAATCACTGCATTTGAATGACTTATTTGCTAAACCTGAATACCAAGATAATCCATGTGCTCTTATTATATATCAGCCACCACCACTAGGTCCTCCTCCCAGAATGGCTGCTCAGGCTCCCTTTCCTTTTCCTATACCTCAACAACAAGGCAACCAAAATTTGAAGAATATACCTACTGCTGCACTTTCCAAATTTTATGGCCTCCTTACAGAGGACCCTGAGACCTTCCTCTTTGAATTTGATATTCTTTGCTGGAGGTATGATGATACCATTGATTCCCACAAGTTGAAGTTGTTTCCATCAACTCTAAAAGAAGCTGCTTTGAGATGGTTCATGGGGTTAGGTGCCAATGTTGTAGCAGATTGGAATGCCATGCGCACGATGTTTCTTATGAAGTAAAAAGAGTACTGTAGAGGTCAAGATTTGAAAGGTGATGACATTTTTAAAATGTCTCCAAAGGAGGATGAAACATTGGAGGATTATGTATCCAGATTTATGTTCAACCTGTAGCGTAATACACAACACCAGCTAAATGAGGCATCTTAGAAACACCTCTTCCTAAAAGGTGTGAATGATGGAAGTATTGAGGCTCTAGACCTAATGGCAGGAGGAGATATCACACAAAAAGGTTGGGTTGACATAAAGAATATATGTCAAAATTATTTGAGGGCCACTTTGAAGAAGGGTAGGGGACTTAGAGACCTACCATATAAGTTCAATGGTGGTTCAGGAGTATCCAAAGTGGAGTTGTCTAATTTTCTATCTGACTTCAAGCAAGACATCATTAATGATGTCGCCACTCAGTTGGATAGTATGCAAGTGAGGAGGAAGAAGGAAGAGGAAGATGCTATGCTTGTTGAGTTATGTTCTCATTGCAAAGAGAAGAGAAAATACAAATGTAAGATGGTTGCATCTGTAGACATTAACCCAATGCCCACCGAGTTCAAAGCCATAGATGAGGAGAATGGAGAAGTTTTTTACGTTGCTCAAAGGCATCCATGGGCTTAGAGACAAGGTATGCCTCTGGACCCACTGAATAATTTTGGTTATAATAATAGCTATTGGCCAAACCAAAACCCCCAAAATTCTACTCCTCAGGGTTAGAATTGGAATCACAACTGATCCAATCAACAACCATACTATAACCAAGCCTATCCGCAACAACCACCATTTAACCCATACCAATAAAATTATAACTCTTATCAGCAGCCACAACATAATAGCCAATGGCCACCTCATGGTATCTAGCAACCACAACCTTAGTGGGGACCCAATTAGCCTAATCAGCAACAAGCGATAGTACCTCCACCTCAGCAACTAGGTATTATGCCACCACCTCCTGTAGCAAATAGCAATCCTCAAAAGCCAACTCAACTTCTTGCTCAGCCCACTCCAAATCCTAATAATAAGCAACAAGCTTATTCCTTGCATGTAAATGATATTCATCTTAGATCAGGAACTACACTACCTACACCCAAGGAGCCAATAATCATCAAAGTTGCTTATGCTAAAGACATACCCGTGAACTAGCCTATTGATGTTCCACATGTTGCTAAAACTACACCAGTGCCTAAGAATCCTCCTTATCTGCAAAGATTGTCTTAGGTCATTCCTCCAAAAGGAAATCCTATAGCCACTGATTTGATTGATCAGCTCAAGCAAATGACAGTGTAGATTCCCTTGTTGGATGCACTTACAAAAATTCTAGTTTATACCAAAGCAATTAAAGAAGCCTATATCAAACAACTTGGAAGGAAAAATAAAGACCTTGGTACTATCCATGTCTTAGGCCAGCTCTCTGATCTCAAAGTTGTCATGCCTAAGTATTTAGATCCAAGAAGTCCAGTGGTAACCATCTTCATTAATGGTACCCAAATTTAGAATGTTCTCATTGACTTGGGAGCATCAATTAATGTTATGAGTAGGGAAGTTCTGTTGAAACTTAGTATCATTGGTTTGCGGGACACACCAACAATATTGCAGTTAGCTGACAATCCATAGTTAAGCCCAATGGTATGGTTGAAGATATTGTTGTTACTTTGGATTCCTTAGATTACCCTTCTAATTTTATAGTCTTGTCACCCAAAGCCACCCTAGGAGGATATCCATTAATCCTAGGATGACCTTGGTTAGCCATGACTGATGCTTGCATTGCATGCCATTCAGGGAAGATGACCACATCAGATGGAATAAATACCAAGAAGTTAACTCTATATTCTCCTGCAAATCCCCAAAGTGAACTTGATCAAATTATTTGGCCAGACTTAGGAGATGCTGCCCTTGAAGTAAACTCTATGCAAAAACTTATGGTCATTGACAGAAATCCATTCATGGTATCACAAGAAGAAGATGATATACTAGCAGCAATCCTTACCAATCAATATGGTTTTGAGGAGTCATCTTGTGATGATCCAAATTGTTCCCTTCAAACAATACTGCCCAAGCAACCCACATCTTAGCTTCCTACAACACCTGATTATCTCCACACCTTGCTACCCCATGAGATAAAGTCTCCATCCATAGTAGAAATTTAGATGTTAGAAATAGTTAAGAGAGTTGAAATTGCTTCAAGAAAGGAGTTGATTGTTAATAAAAACCTCATTGAATCCCAGATGTCTAGTCTTCTCAAGATTTTACAGGATAGTCAGCAAGCCTTTGCATGGGATTACACTAACATGAAAGGGCTGGATCCCAAACTCTATACTCATAGAATATATATAAGCCCAAGATACAAGCCAATGAGGCAAGCTCAAAGAAGAATTAACCCTACTTTAAGAGATATAGTTAAGACCGAGTTGCAGAAGCTTCTTAGTCCAAGTTTCATTTATCCTATTTCTAATAGTCAGTGGGTTTCTCCTCTTGTAATTGTTCCAAAGAAAGGAGGAAATTGGAGAGTTTGTGTTGACTATAGAGAACTTAATAAAGCCACTAAGAAGGATCATTTTCCACTACCTTTCATTGACCAAGTACTTGATAATCTTGTGGGTAAAAAGTAATTTTCATTTCTAGATGGCTTCAATGGGTATAATCAAATAAAAATATCACCAGAAGACCAGGACAAGACAATGTTTACCTATCCATGGGGAACCTTTTCTTATTCAGTCTCTCCATTTGGACTATGTAATGCTCCTGCTACTTTCCAGAGAGGAGTGCTAGGTATTTTCTCTGACATAGCTACTGATTGTGTTGAAATCTATATGGATGACTTTACAACTCATGGCACCACATTTGAAGAAGCACAAGCAAACTTGGAAAAGGTTATTAAGAGATGTCAAGATTACAATCTCTCTCTTAATAGTGAGAAGTGCTACATGATGATGGAGGAAGGAGTAGTACTAGGACACTACCTTTCATCTTTTGGAATTCAAGTTGACCTTGCAAAAATTGGAGTTATCAACACACTCCCCACACCAGTTAAGAAAAAGGATGTTAGAAGTTTCCTCGGCCATGCTGGTTACTACAGAAGGTTCATAAAAGACTTTAGCCAACTTGCAACACCCTTATATAATTTGTTGAAGAAAGAAGCTGAATTTGCATGGACAGAGGAATGTGAAGCATCATTCCAGAAGTTGAAAGATGTTCTAACAACAACACCTATTCTTAGAGGACCTAATTGGAAGCTTCCATTCCATATCCACACAGATGCATCTAACTATGCTATTGGAGCAGTTCTGGGACAAAAGGAAGGTATTATTGAACATGCAATTTACTACATTAGTAAAAATTTGCAAGGAGCAGAATTGAATTATACTATTACTGAAAAGAGTTGTTAGTAGTTATTTATGTATTAAATAAATTTAGGCACTACATCACAAGCTATGAAGTATTTGTTTATACTAATCATTCAGCTATCAAGTACTTAATGAATAAACTTTCCATTAGTGGTAGACTAGCATGCTGGTTACTCCTCATGTAGGAGTTTGATGTAAAGATCATAGAAAAACCAGGAAAGGCTAATGTAGTGGCCGATTTCTTGTCACAACTGCAAGTGCCAGATCATCCTGCAACAATTGATGATAGTTTCCCTGATGAGCACTTGTTTTCTATTGATTCTTTTAATCCATGGCATGCAGACTTAGCCAACTACCTTGCTACAGGGAGAATGCCACTTCACTTTTCTCCTAAATAGCATCATTTATTAGTTGAAAAGAGCTTTAACTTCTCTTGGATTTTAGGCTTCATGTTTTATACAGGACCAGACCAAGTCACAAGGCGATGCATTCGAGAGGATGAAACTTATGACATCCTTTGGGCATGCCATGATGAGCCATGTGGAGGACACTTTGCCGCAAAGAGGATAGCCTACAAGATCTTGACAACTAGGTATTACTGGCCTACATTGCATAAGGATGCAACAAAACATACTCAACACTATGATAGGTGCCAACATATGGGACGACCTACAAAGACTGATGAAATGCCCCTGCAGCCATAGGTAGTTGTCACACCATTTGACAAATAGGGTATTGACTTCGTTGGACTTATTGAGCCCTCTTTTCATGGGAAGTATTACATCTTAGTATGTACTGATTATGCAACAAAATGGGTTGAAGCCAAAGCTATGAGACATGCCAGAGATCACAAAGTTGCTGAGTTTATTTATGAATGCATATTCACTAGATTTGGAGTACCAAGGGAAATTGCCATAGATCAAAGGGCACAATTCACCTCTAAGCTTATCACAGAGTTGATGCAAGAGTACATGGTGCATCATGGAAAATCTTCACCCTACCATCCTCAGGCCAATGGCCAGGTAGAAATCACAAACTGGGAGATCGAATCCATTCTCACAAAAATAGTAGCTATGCATAAAAAGGATTGGGCTACTCACCTTCCTGAAGCCATATGGGCTTACCGCACCATAGGGTTTACTCCTTTTGAGTTGGTATATGGAAAATCCAGCTCTATGCCGATTGAATTCCAGCATAAAACACTTCACACTACTTTAGATCTGGATATAGATATCACCAAAGCACAACAAGACAAGTTACTTCAATTAAATGGACTGGATGAATATAGGAAGTCTTCTCTCCACAATACAAATTTGATACAACAACAAAGAAAAAAATGGCATGATAAGTTCATTTGTGATAAGAAATTTTTTGTCAGAGATTGGGCATTGTTATATGATTCCAGATACCAGAACACACCCGAGAAATTTCATACCAGATGGCTTGGGCCTAATGAGATCATATCAATATTTGACAATGGAGCAGTACAACTTTCAACCATTGATCCTGTTCAATTTAAATTACTTGTCAATGGGCATCACCTGAAACTTTACCACAAACCTATTAGCCGTGATGATTTCTTGAAGCAGTTCCAGAGAACAATTGAAGTAAGCGATCCTGCAGATGAAGAATTTGAGTCTTCCACCCAGGATTCTGTCGATTCTTGATTCCATTCAAGAGCACCATAATAAATATTTCACATCTTGTGGAATACTTTCTCCATAATAAGTTTTCATCTCACCTTCTCTCTTTTTCCACCCATCCGCTCCATCCCATCTCTTCATATGCAGGTGTAGTTTTTTGAACAACTCTTCCTGCAGTGCTTCCAGGTTCGTGCCACATAAAATCGTACATATATTATTTTTATTCATTAATTTTTAGGATTTTGTGTCATTTTAATTTTTCACTCTTGCTTAAGCTGGCTTGGTGGGACCCATGCCATTACTTAGTTGGGGGGGGAATTATTCTATTTTCAAAATCTCAAATTAGCATGTAAAATTAAAGATCATGTCTTTGAATTATGTCTGCGACATGAATTGATGATTTGTCCTTTTGTGATTGCATCATCACATTTAAAGTGAATTAAAGATATGAAAATATGATCTTGATTTCTAATGATATGTTGTGATGTGTTCAGGCTGGCAGCCTTGGCACACATGAGATTTTATGAGATGTTATGCAAAACTCATATCATTAGATTTTGTGCAAAAAAATCTTTAATTTTATGAATCATGTTGTAGTTTGTATGCCGTCTTTTCTTCTGCAACATTTTGTTTCGTAATGCATTGAGGTCTGTGACTTGCCATTGTTGAATTTTGTGAGAATTGTAGTTCTGCATATTCAAAATTTGTTTGAGAGTAGTAATGGGAGGTGACCTTCAAAGGAATGAACCAGTGGACCATAGGGTTTTGTTAAATGATGCGTCCACCTGTGAAATGTTTAGGAGAGGATGGATAGATTATTGTTTAAGCCTTAAAGGGTTTAATGAGGAAGTTGCTCTGCAATTTATGTCCACCTTGAAGGATGGGTTTGTAGAAGTCAAAGGCTTGAAGATTGAGTTCATAGAAGATGTAGTACTTGAAGTGACTGGTTTAGCTCAGGAAGGTGAACAATTGGTGAAAGATTTTGACCTATATTCAGTGAGAGCATAGTTCACTTTGCATGGTGATCCTCAGTTAGATGTCAACAAGAAGCAAGGAACTTGGCAATTATCTTTGCCTCTGGAGTTCATCCAGCCAGCCACATTTTTTATTCAGTACTTCACATGTGAGGGACGCTATAGATACCTGCATGCTTTGCATTTCAAAATTCTCAATCATCTTCGGCATGATAATAGACTGGTAAATCTTCCCAGCTTCTTATTTAACATAGTGAAATAACAAGCTTTATTAGTCTAGTCAAGAAGCAACTAGTCTATTTCACATCATTGCTTAATAAAATTAATTGTAGAAAGGGAGTTGAATAGACAAGAGGTTGGGACATGGGAGGAATTTTTGCAAATGAACAAGGTTGAACCTAGTGTAGTCAGCCCTAGAGGTCATGGTGTTGGTCGAAGAGAGAAAACATATTCTGGGGTTCGTAAAATTGTTTAAAAAATTGAGAATGATCCCAAAGCCTCTCCTTCCATTTCTAGGTCACCTAGAAAAAGAATTTTCAATGCTTGAGCCTCTACTTCTCAGAGGAAGAAAAACAAAAGTACAGAAGCTCCCAATATTCCTAAATCCTTACCGTCCGTAAGGAATAGGTCTGCATCTAGGAAGGGCAAGGATAAAATAATGGAACCAGAAGAGGAAATATTAGAACCTCAGCCTGGTGATAATACTGATAATATGGAAGAAACCCTACATTCCCCTAGGGAAGAGAATCCTGAATTCCCTCCTGAAGAGAATTATGAGAACCCTCCCGAAGAGAATTTTGAGAACCCTCCTGAAGAGAATTCTAAGAACCCTCCTAAAGAGAATTTTGAAAACCCTCCTAAAGCAGTGGCAGAGGAGGTAGTCACTAAGAAAAAGAAATGGAAGAGTCCTCCGAGCTCATCCATACCCCCTATGAGAAGAAGTAGAAGGCTTTTTGAGAAAGATGCTAAAGCTTCTATTCCTATTATTAACATTGAGTCTTCTGAATCTGTAGAAAATGAGTCTTTGGAAAATTCCTCTTCTAAGGAATTGTTTCATCAACCTGTAGCCAGTGACACTATATTAAGAGAACAGAGTCTAGAAATAGAGGTTAATCCTGGAGTTGGAATTAACTACATACTGATTGATAGTGACAAGGACTCTAAGGGCACAGAGGAATTTGAAGATAATTCTACCGAGAAGGACACTAGTATGAATTCAAAAGAAATTCATGACTTTGGAACTGAAATTATTGAAGAAGTACCCCAGTAGAGCAATCAGGATAAGTTAGAAACGTTGGCTAAAGTGGCAGCTGATGTTAGTGAGGAAACCAATGTAATAAAGACAATTGTTTTATGGAAGGGGAAGTCCTCTGCACCAAAGAAAATAATTAAAAATCCTCACTTTCCATTTGGTTGGGTGGACATACTCAATTAAGAACCTTTACCCCCACTAGATTTGTCTACACCCCTTGCTGCAGGGATAAATTTATACCAGCAGTTCTTATGGGAAAAGACACAATGGAATTTAGAAAAGGAAAAATTGAAATGAGTCATTAGTGAGCAGAATTATCAGTTGGAGTAGAAATCAGATGAGATTGAGATATTGAAATGGAGGATTGATTAGATTACATGGTTAATTCTAGAGCTGATGGAATGCAGATCACCCTCACTGGTGTATGCAATATTCCTTCAAGAGAAACTTGTTAATTTCAAATTAACAAGGATTGTAGAAGGCCTCAATCCTTCCATATCAACTCCCCATGAATTTTACTATGCCTTTTAGTCTACCCCAATGACTCTAAAAAACCTATTATGTGAATTGTACTTGCATAACCTGGTAGTACCTGATGACACAGCGTGGAATTCACTCCTCTATGTAGGGGATGTACAGTTAAGAGTAGTTATGTCATGGATGCAGAACGAGATGAGTAGAGAACACCAGGCTACACCATATAGAGACAAAGAAATGTTAGCTCCTTTGATGATGAGGCCTGAAGTTCAACATTCCAAGTGGACATATTTTGACTGGCTTTCTATCACAACAAACACTAGTGGATCCAATAAGATCTATCTAGTGTGAGAACAAGCTTTTGTAGACTAGGACCAACATTCCTCATGAGATGTTGCTGCAAAAATTAATGCCTCCAGGAAGAGGTGGATAAGGATGTCACAGGATCTAAAGAAAATGGAACCTCACTCACCACAGAATCTAACCCCTGCCACAAGAAGAGTTCCATGGTACATTATGTTGGGAAGGACACTCCTTAACCATTGGTTTCCATTAAGGTTTCAACCTCCACTCTTCCTAAAACCATTGTTGGCAATGAATGACAGTGCAAAAGATTATGACATGGCCTCTAAAGTTTCACGTTGAGAAAAATTCAAAGAGACTCCTGGATACTTTGATTATGTTCATGATGAGTTTGGGCAGAGAATAGCTAGTGATTTGAGGGTTCATGCCAGGATTCAGAACTTCATGATTGATGGGGACCAACAATAGTTCAGTTTGGGGGAATGATGGGCTCCTAAATAGCCATCTTTTTCATAGCTTTTTATCCTCTTTCTAGATCAAGTTGATTGCACATAGACATGAATTTATGGTTTTAAGCATATGAACTTATGGTTTCTATGTATATGTTATATATGTGTGTGTGAGCATAAGATGGAAATATGGATACTTCTAAAGACATAATATCTACTTAAATTCATGGACAGGAATGGTGAATATAATAGTTATACATGTTAATGGATGTTTTGTCTCCTAAGCTATGTTTTGGGTAGTTAACTCCTGTAGCCATAGGATTTGCAAGAGTGATAATTAAGACTTACACCTTTTCCTAATATTGATGATGTGGATATATATTTATATGGTTGGATATGTGTGCATTGATTGTTTTACAGGAGTTGACCATGGATATTCAAAGACCAGCATACTGGTGTGGGAGTCATCAAAGCCAACTGTAGATTGTAGAATCTTTGCAAGCAAGTCAATACTTTCTGTTGCATGCAATGCATAGATTTAGTGTGTGCTATAATCTGGGATTGTTTATGGTCAATAATATTTCTGTTATGAAACTTTATGAGTTGTAACCGATCCTTAATTATGAAGTGATCGTAGATTTAGGAGTTAGTTGTAGCTTCCTTTTAAATAATCAACTGTTGTGACTCTTTTGGAGTTAGTCAAACAAACTGGTTTTTAATAGAACTTTTGCATATTGTTTCAATCAAGTGTAATCATTTTATGGATGAATAGAATGTTTAGTTCAAGTTTGCAACTTTCATCTTGATTGTACTTCTCATTCACTCATTTAAGGGGGCCCACTTGATGAGTGAATTGTTTTGTTAGTGTAGAGTTCATTTTCCTATTCATTTATATGTTTTAGAACTCTGTTGTTCCTACAGCTACTGATATCATAATCAGTAGCCTGTTCCTAAAACATAGTCAATCGCAGTAGTTCCTAACTGTGATTTCTCACTTTGATTAGAATACATTTGCTTACCAGTTTTAGTATAGTTTTCCTGAAGCATAAGCATTTGAATTCGTTAGATAGGCTTAGAAGAGGAGGTTTGAAGCATATACTTTGTAGATACCATTCCAAGTTTACGTCCCTGGTCGATAATTAAATGAGACCAAATAATGCATTTAGGAATCATTTGGGGTGTCCAATCCTAAAATAGGCAGTCCATTGCTCTAGGTTTCTGATACTATTGTTTGGCCAAGCAATGAATCTATAGCCTAATGGACTTCATATTTGGTCTGCTTCTCCAAAGATAGCTAGAATATCACTATGCTCACATGGAGCATACGTCCCCAGAAAGAGCCTATTGGAGCGCTAAATTTTGGGCAAAATTTGGAGTCCTATACAGTGATAAAACCCTAAAAAATGGCCTCTTAATTTCCATGCCAAATAATTAATGATGGAGTACATGAAATGGAATAAAAAATTATATTAATTTTCAATTAAAAGTTGAGGGATTAAGAAAGGAAGCTCTGTGATAGGAACAATCAAAATTCTGTGATCAATGCCTTCAAAAAATGCTGAAGTTTCAACCTACTGCAAAGATGATGCCGACATAGGCTGAAGATGGTCTAATTTTAAAAATCTGAAAAAGACCCAGTTCAGAAAATCAAATTTCCTATCTCCCTTAAAAATATTAGCTTTCCATGAGGTGTTTTGGTTTTTCCACCAGACCCAAATCCGAAAGATAGGTAGTTATTTTTTAGTTAGTTTATCATTTTTCAAAATAATTTGTAATAAGGGTGTGTCTTTTCACCCTAAAGAGGTGTGAAAGCCACTCAAACATATATATATATATACATAATGTAAAATGTAAAGAGGGAAGACAATACAAGATAGATTTCCATAGGATATAATTCGATCACAACTACAATATGAACTCTAATGTACTATTTTTTTAACATTAATAAATATAAGTTCTCTTCTTTTTATTTGTGGTTATAAGTTATATGTTTTCAATTAGTCTTTCAGATATTCTATTAAATAGAGTGTTTCACTGTGTTGAATTCCCTGAGTATCATAATTCAAAATTAATATATACAACTCGAGTATCAATTGTATGGTCTGTGAACCTACCATTGTTCTTATCGGTCTCTTAATTTGAGTTAAACTCGATAAGATTAGTTGTGTAAATTGATTTGAATTATGAATCAAGCGGAAGCCTGTGGAATGATAGTCTTACTTTATAGGAGTAAGTTCTCTTAAAACTGTCTCTGATCGTACATAGGATTGAAGGTTTTCTAACTCTATAGCCCAAATATTTAGAAGGCACTGATCTAATCATTAATTGGAAACTATTATATTAGTTCATTTATAGTTTGTAAATCTTTAAATCATTATTTCAAAAGCATTACTTTTCAGTACTTATTATAATCCATTTTAGTCAAGTTTTATAGAGTAGAGATTATTAAGAGATTTGTGATTTCCTCAAAGGATCATTTGTAATACCTCTCCTATGGTGATACTTAGACTTTGCTGATTTGGACATTTTTATTATGATGGTCAGGACTATACATTTACATTTATGTTTTGTGAATGATGATATGATGGATATGCTCATTTATGGTTATCATTTATACATTTATGAGATTAGAAAACCATCTATTTTTATATGTTTTATGGATCTAACCCAATGATTTGAATCTAACCATTATCATGATGTTTTATGTTTCATGGATATGTGTTGGATGTGTTTTCATGACTCAGGATGAAGTCATAGTTACTCACTTAGTTGAGGTCCACATGATGTATCGATCCTGGTCATCTGCTTGCATATATCTAATTTGTATATCCATATGTATGTATGTATGTATGTATCTCTTCTTGGTGATACAGGATTGCAGGTACTGGGTATCGTCTCCACCTAGCTTCACAGGTCTGAGTGATCCCTCAAAATCCTCGATCGTTGTTGTTGCTACGGAGATATCATCAGGTTCCATAGGAAGAAACTTCACCTTTGATCCTTTTATCCTTAGGCGGGAAGTGCCGAGTCAGTCCCTTGTGTGGATATATTATGTGATCTCTTGGTTTACTGGTTTTGTGGGTCTTGTAGTTAGTTTCTTGTCTTTTGTATTCATTGTGAATGAAGTTTTGAGTATAGTGGTTCTAGTTGTCTTTATGGCATGTTCAATTCTATTAGTAGATTATTGATGTGAATTTGAGGGTATGATTTAGTAATTTATCTTTATTATTAGCTACTTATGTACTAGAAGATCTTGTTAGGAATGAGTTAGTATGTGATTGAAATATGTGATTTTAATGTCAATAATAATAAAGAATTTTATGGTATTATCTTTATAATATCCATAATAACAAAATGTCTATGGCAATAAAAAAAAATATAATAAATATTTTTAATAATAGTGGTATGTTTCACCTTGTATATATATCACTATTGCATTTTGTAAAGAATATGGATTAAGTGTGTAAATAATAATATGCTTCATAATAATAATATTATGTTTGCAATAATATTTATAATAATAATAATATATGTACACATAGGCATATGGGTGCACACATATGCATATGCATACATATATTTATATAATTATTGGTGAGTAAGTAATTATTACATTCTATTAATGAATAATTAGATTAGTTAATGATAAGGTTGTAAATAATAATAATAATTATTAACTTCCCTAAAGTAAAGGAAACATAAATTTGATTACGGTAATAGATTATAGTTTTATTAAAAAATTTATTTATCCCTTTACAGGAATGGTTTTACAAACTATATTGTTAATGGATAACTGGTGGATAGTTGCACCGGTTTGAGTACTTATGCAACTACTCCCCAATCTATATACAAGAAAGACTTCCTGTGTGAGAGGGAGTTGGAGGAGAGTTGTTTTGAGAAGAAGATAAAAAAATTAGTATTATGCTGGTAGGAATATTGTATTTGTGAGGAGAGAAATTCATCATTCTCTGAGAGTGGCATTTGGTTATTTTCAGAAGAGGCTGGAGATTGCACCTAGGAGGAGTTGAAGGAGTGCTGAAAGGGTTGAGAGGATTGGATTGGTCTTCATCAACTGAATCTCCACACGAATCCAGGTTGGAATTCATCCTGAGAGTTATCTCTCCTTTGTGATATGAAAAGATGAAAATCTAGTTAAATGTTTCTCTATATATTCGTTGTTGATATAAATTACAGAATGCTATGTTTTATATATATCATTGTCCTTGTATTAGTGATTTGAAGAGTAGGAACATGTTGAATGGATTTATTTTTAGTATTAGGTATAAAAAAATATTTATGCATTTATAGGAGGTTGTAGGGTCCTTAGCATTCTCCTTGTATTTCCTCTCTTATCCAGAATGTCCATGAGTTCTTTGAGACTTTAGAACTATTTCAAACCTACAGTTTCATATTTTTCTTTGCACCACTTTTATTTGCCCAGATCTAGAATAGATATGTTGGATAGATAGGATGGATTGATGGGCCATTTCTGAAGGGAAACTAGGAGATCTCAAATGGGTCATGCTCAGATTAGGCAACCCTAGTTCCCATAATGCCTAGTTTTACCCGCAAGCCAAAGTTGACAGTCGTATTTTATAGTTTCTGGAAATCAGTCAGTGGTGACCTAGTAAGTCAGTGATGACCGAGTAAGCTAGTGATGACCGAGTAAGTCAGTGATGACCAAGTAAGGTAGTGATGACCGAGTAAGTCAGTGATGACCGAGTAAGCTAGTGATGACCGAGTAAGTTAGTGATGACCGAGTAAGTCAGTGATGACCGAGTAAGTCAGTGGTGATAGAGTAAGTCAGTGATGACCGAGTAAGTTGGTGGTGACCGAGCAGCCAGTGTGAACTGAGCAAATTAGTGTTAACTAATGAAAATAGGATTCAGGCTTTATACTGTATACACCTAAAAATGGTCATCTAGACTATTAGCCCCTTTTGCTAAATCATAAATTGCTTATTCTTGATCAAATCCTAGTTCTATCATTTATTTGATTATTTTCTATGGGCTAATCATCTTATCCTAAGTCTTTATTTATTAAAAGGAATATTTCCTCCCCTTTTAATAAATAAAAAGCCCCCACTTTTCCTCTTATCCTAAGTTGCACAAATAAAGCATTATTCTTATTTTATAAAAAAGGGAAAAGCACTTTTTGTCTCATATGGACACAAAAGTCAACTCCTATTTTCTCATTGGAGGATATTTGTGCACATGGATTGCTCCTCTTTCAAGCTCCACCCTTGATTAAATCTTTTGCCTCTTAATCTCCATGGTCCATTCCTTCTCATTTCCTTTAAAAGGAGAGCTCTCTTCTTCATTCTAGATCCCCAACTTTTTATGCTAACTTTATGCTGCAGGATTTCTAGGTCACTTTGGAGCTTTTTGAAGATTTGGAGCATTCTTGCATTCTACATCTCATTCTTGCATTCTTAGTTGAGCTTCATATTTATGCTTTCTTAGATTAGCTTCATTTCTATGCTCTAGATTAGCTCACATAGATTAATTAGCTTGGGTTGTAACACTTGCATATTTCCTTTCATAGCTTAGCTTGCATTTCCATTTCTAGTATAGCATTGCATTGCATTTTCATTCTTGATTCTTGAAGATATTGGCATTCTTTCCCTTGTCTTCATTGAATCTCCCATTGCATGGTTTACTAGCAAGGTTATAGGCTAAATAGCTCTAGCTGAGAGCATTCTTAAAAACCCTTGCACTCCATGCCTAGGGAGCTATGGATCGATTTGTGAGGGCTCATTCTTGAGTTTCCTTGCATGTAATGATCCATAGAAGTGTGACACATTTATAGCACACATATACAATTAAAACATTTAAGTACTTTAATTTTTTATACTTTAAGTTGTACTTGTATAAAGGGTTTAGGTACCTTTTGGATTGATTGGGATAGGTTTCAACTTCCTAGGAGTTAAATTGTAACTTTTAATTTTTAGATTTTTAATAAAATCAGACTTAGTCAAATTTCAGGCTTAGTCAAATATCAGGCTTAGAATGAAGTTCATGGAACATTATCTTTTGGTATATGGAACTTTGAGTAAATCGTAAATGTGTTCATTCCTTGTTTGGTAGAGGTTATGTTTAGTGCGTTTGGATGCCTTAATAGGGTTAGGATGTGTGTAGTAAGTAGTTTAGGGTTTAGGGTTGTCTAAGAAGATTAGGACCATTCTAAACATCCTTAAACGTTCCTAATTTCCCCTAAAACATCCATAAATTATCTTATTATTTTCTACTCTTTGATGCAGTCTTAAAAAAGTATTTATGATATGTTTTTACTATGTATGATGTGGTTGCAATATGTGGGTTGAGGGTAGAAAACCTAACGACACCTAGTGAGTGGCTCTCAATGTGGGGCCAGGGCCCTAAGTGGCTAGTACCAGGATAACTGACTGAAGAGTTATTTTAACAAGTGATAATTTAATTAAAACTTATGGGAATGGGTTCAAACATGTAAAAAGATTAAATGTGCTTCGCCCATGCCGTTAGTGCTAGTAAAGGCTATGGATGGGAGTGGGAGAAGGTGCCTATGCATAGGTACAATCGAATGGTGCTTGTCTATATGAAAGGCATTCGGTTTCGCGTGTGCCTACTTGGGGGCCGGGGCCCGGAGTGGTTAGTACCAGGACAACCCAAGGGGTGAGGGCTATGTGATGACACTCACTTAGGTTGTTGCTTAGAGTTTCTACCAATCCTTAGAACCTGTTTGGGGAAATATTTATACTTGGGCTATCTTTTTATTTGTTATTTGGGAAAAGTAACCTGACCCTAGGTTTGGCCTAGCTATTCCTTCTTTGTGGACCCTGGTGTTTATCTCCTAGCATGGGGGAGTGGGCCTTTGGGTGTTCATGTGGTTGGGTGGTAAACATTTTATCGAGGTATCTTTTGCGGATGCAATGTTTGAAGATTCATGCTTGCTTATGTACCAATTTTTGAAGAATAAAGGCTTTGTAATTATCTTTCATGATGTAAAGTTATTGTTACCTCCCGAGCGGAGATGAATGTAATGTAATCATTAATGTAATTCAAAATGATGTATTTGAAATGGGTAGACTTAGGAAAAAGGGAAAAAGGGGATGTGAACTTTATGTATAAGATGTATGTTGGAAAAGAAAATGATTTTTAGTTAAGTAGTATGATTTTAATTAGTGATAATTCAAGGAAAGGGTATTGAAGAAAAAATGTATTATTTGCAATGTATCAAATGATTTAGATGGTTCTATTTGATTTAAAGGTTATATTGTTCATAAAGCATGCTTAGGAATATAGATGATTTTAAATGGAAAATTGAAATGAAAGTACTATGTAGTTCTTAATAAAGAATCTTATAGTGATATGATGTAATTTGCTTTGAGAAGTATATCTTGTTGTTAGTTTACTTAATGGACTTAAATGAATCATGCATTAAATAGAAGGGAACCTTGGGAGGAAACTAAGTTTAAGTTTTGTTCATATAATTGTTTTAAAAATTCAAAAATTTTCATAAATCATTACTTAGGTTTTTCTTTTATAAAGAGAATCTTTGTTCTCTTCCTTAGTTTCCTTGCAGGGCATGACATCATTCACTACCTTTGGAGGAACTTTGTTTTCTATATGCAATTGAGAAACATAGAGAATTTGATAGTCCAAAAGAGAATTTAGGCCTACTAGCCTTGGCTTGATTAAGCCAAAATTGCAGAGGTATAAGTGGTGCATTACCATTATACCTGTCAATTGGCCTCAAAACGGTCTAGCATTTTTGAGCACCAACATAGTGATTGATGATCATTGAGCTACTAAGGTATATGTGAGACATTAAATTAGTTAATGCATTGTCATTGGTGTCAACTATGTTTTACTGTACTTATCATGATGTTTACAAACATCTTAAGAAGGAAATAATAGTGAAGGAATGAGATATCTACAAGAAGATGAGATATATGAGAAAGATATGGATATGGTATTCATTTGGTAACTTATTGAGGAGTCTATCACATTATGTTAGTAATTTGATTGTATTAAATGATTTTTTTATGGGTTGAAGATCAAGAATGAACAAGTTTATGTGGTCAGTAAATGAAGAATCAGTATACACTGAGTTGGAACATTGTACACTGAGCAATTATAGTGTATACCGAGTACAATGTTAATCAAATTAGTTATCATCGACACATCAGAGTATTGCACAAGTAAAATAAATAAATGGAATAGTTGATTCTCAACCAAACATGATGAGCTGGATAATTATGAATGATTTTGAAGTTAAAGATAAAGTTTGTTATGATGATCAAACAAATGAAAAAATTCAAGGATAATTGGATGAAGGAGAATGAAATGTGTTACTGACATAACCGCCGAGGAAGGTTAAAGCGACAAAATCAACGCTGAAGATTAAGAGGAAAAATCTATGGCTGGAAATAAAATAATTTATTATGTCTATAAAAGGATACAAGAGATTCATTATGAATTTTGGAGAATGTGCATGAGAAGATTCCATTCATGTGAAGCTGGTCAAACAAGTTGAAGACAGAATCGAGAAATTTTGTAGACAACACCGAGCATCAAAGAAAAGAATTACCGAGAAGAACAAAGTTGGAGGAAACAAAAAGATTGAATTGAGTATAATGGCCAGAGGTATTTTGAGCTTAGCATAGATCTAAAAATTTGAAAAAACAAGTTGTATTTGAATCAGATCATTACTGTAACATTCTAACCATTGCTACAAATAAATCTCTTAACTGAGTGGGACTTAATGTTAATATGATTTAGAACAACAAAGAGGGGGGGTGAATCAGTTGTTCTCAGATCCAGATGTATAAAAAAACTTTAAACTTCTCAACAAATCAAATCTAATAACCAACACCTACTCGATCATTACTGTTTGCATAACAAAAACATATAACAGTGCAATCCACTTATCCAATAGCATCTAACTTGTAAAACACAAAAATGTTCAAACCAAAACATTCACACAAGTATCAACACTAGGATTTATAGTGGAAACTCAATTTGGGAAAAACCACTTTGTAACATGTTACTATTATGTTCACTCTTCTAAAGTGAGCTCGGTGAAAAACCAACCCTGTCAAAGGTTACAAACACACTATCAGGTGTGACCTGGTTAAAGGATTGAAACCACTTTGTTAAAAGTGCACCTTGTTATGGGACTTACATACACTCCATTAGAATAAAACCTTGTTCAAAGGATTTATACCTATGATTGTTAGGTCAACCTCTGTTAAAAGGATTTTGACTGTTACAATGGTTAGAAAGTAGCAGTAATATTGATTTGAAAAATATACAACTCACTTTGCAAATATCAGATCTAATTCTGTACACATATGCTGGCTTATTGACTGTGAAACTTTTCCATCTCCATCACTGATCTTCTCAGAACCCTCTTCATAAAATCACAACACTTCTCCTTCAGCCTTCTCTGCTTAGACAGTCAATAGCATACACAATACTTACAGCATCCACTTTCTCACTATTTAACTTCTCGCTTAGGTTTCCTTAATACTACCTCTATTAGGTCAATACATCTTTTGTTGCTTAATCTCCTTCGTAGATCTTAGGGTTAGGTCAGATTCATTGAATCCGTCCTACATTATGTTCTTCGGCTATCCTTCTAGAAATATCTCAAATCTCTTAAATATTTACAATAAAACATTTTACAGTGCATTAAATGCTTTCATACAATCAATAAATAAAGTCAACACATTTTACATAATCCAAGGAATTCAACGATGTCGGCTGGAAATTTGAATTCTTCCTCAAATGCAAAATACTGATGCTCGGTCAATACTGTGTTCAACTTCTCGGTCTTCTCTGGAAATCTCGGTCACCACATAAATTATTTCCTCAACTAACACTGTCTTCCTTGGCAATTAACTGGTGTTCGATCAACTCTGATTTTACTCGGCATATACTAGCTCAGTCGACACAAACAACACTCGGCTTAAACTAGATTTCTTCACTTTTGCTCGGTTAAGCCTACCAGTTTAGTCTTCATTCTTACTTAGGTAAACAATACATTGTCTTATCATTGTGCCACATAATCACATACTCATTGAAGTATCAAGATAACTTAACCTTTCCTTAGGTGTTGTTGTTACCAACCTTGCCTACCCTCTGTCATCTTACTTATGACTATTTCTTGACTTTGCTATGCTCTTCACAACTCTAGGCTACTCCTAAAGTGTGACCTTTTTTTGCATCAATTTGTTAGATTTTCTTTGCAACATATTTGATGTAGTGCTCCTAGCTTAACTAGGCAACCTCAGTTAGGGGAAGGACCCCTAATTGACTTCTCAGGTATTCATGAGCTTCTTTAAGAGGGAGATTGTTGGAAAATGCAATTGAAGCAATTGTTGTATTGTCATTGATGTCAAACCTTAACTGGTAAGACTATTTCTATTTAAGAAAGTACTATATCTATTTGAGTGTTGCTAAGGGGATATTGTTCCTTTGTATTCACATATTCCATGCGGACCTCTTTATCTTGCACCAGTTCTCTCAAGTAATGATACTTGATGGCAATGTGTTTGGTCTTTGTGTGCATCACTAGATTTTTAGAGATGTTGATAGCACTTATGTTGTCACAGAAGATGACAATAGGTTCAGTGATTTATTCTTTCATGCCTACCAACAATTGCTTTATCCATATCAAATTTGAACATTTCACAGCTACAGCCACATACTCAGCTTCAACAGTAGATTGGGAAATGCAATTTTGTTTCTTGCTTGTCTAGGAAACTAATCTCTATCCAAGAAAGAAAGCTCCACCACTAGTACTCTTTTTTTTATCTACATTTCCTTCCCAATCAGCATCTATATACACTCTCAGTTCAAATTTGTCATGCTTCTTATAGTACAATCCATAGTCAACAGTTCCATTCAAATATCTCATGATTCTTTTAACCACCATCATGTGAGTTTCCTTAGGATTGGCAGAGAATCTTGCCACAATCCCAATAGCTAATGCAATATTTGGTCTGCTATGTACAACATATTGTTGCTTTCCAATCATAAATCTATACAAAGTCTGGTTAACTTCTACAACATCATCATTCTTAGACAACTATTGTCCACTAGCCATGGGAGTACTTACTGGCCTTGAATCTTCCATACCAAAGGTTTTTAGTATCTCATGAAAATATTTAGACTGGGTGATGAAAATTCCTTTCTCCATCTGATATACTTGCAAACCAACAAAAAAATTGATCTCCCCAAACATACTCATTTCAAATTCAGTTTGCATTTCAATTGAATATTTCTTACACAAGGCATCTTGTCCACCAAATATAATATCATCTACAAAGATCTTAGCTAACAAGATTCCTTTACCTTCTTCATCTTTCATGTATAGATTGCTTGTGTCATTTGTCCTTGAGAATCTGATTTGTATTAGGTAGTTGTGCAATCTCTCATACCATGCTCTAGGAGCTTGCTTCAGTCCATATAGTGATTTATTCAGTTTGCAAACCATGTGTCTTCTGTTTGGATCAATAAATGCTTCTGGCTATTCAATATATACTTCTTCTTCCAATATACCATTTAAAAATGTAGACTTGAAATCCATTTGGTATACCTTGAAACCTTTATAGGCAGCATATGCAAGTAGAGATTTGACTCCTTCCAATCTTGCTACAGGGGAAAATGTCTCCCCATAATCTATTCCTTCTTCTTGTGCGTAGCCTTTGCATACCAGCCTAGCCTTGTTTCTTGTGATTTGACCATGTTCATTCAGCTTATTACAAAATATCCACTTTGTCCCAATGACATTCTTATCTTCTGGTCTTGGCACCAGAGTCCAAATATCATGCTTCTCTATCTGGTCTATCTCTTCATTCATTGCTTCTATCCAATCTTCATTTTCTAATGCCACCTTTGTTGTCTTAGGCTCATATTCACATAGTAAACATGTTGGATCTCTTGCCTTTCTTCTGGTCTAAATTCCAGTATCTTTATCTCCAATAATCTGTTCAAGCTTGTGATGTCTCCTTACATATTGTGCTAGAACAGGTTCTTCTCTTCTTTCATTTTGTTCATCAGGTTCACCAACAAGATTGTCAGATTCAGCTTCTGAATCCTTGACAACCTCTTCCTAATATTCGGCAGCTTCTTCCTGTCACTCAGCACATTCTTGTTCTCTCTTGACATTGTTATCTTGATGCTCAAAATTTCTTACCTAAGACTTAGCATCAGGTGTAGGTCTATCACTTGCCTCTTCTTCCTCTATATACACAAAAGATCTGTAATCTTTTGGTTCTCTATTACTGTCAGCTTCATTTTTCTCTGCATACTCATTAACTTTGACATTCACACTTTTCATAATTTTGTTAGTGTAAGAATTCAAACACTTATAAGCTTTACTTTTTGTGGAATAGCCTAGGAATATACCCTCATCGCTCTTAGCATCAAATTTTCCATTTATACTATCCTTTAATATGTAGCACTTACTTCCAAAAATTCTAAAGTACTTTACATTTGGTGCATACCCATGCCATAATTCATAAGGTGTCAGATTTGTACCTTTTTTTATCTGTACTCAGTTAAGAGTATAAACAACTATACTTACAACTTCTTTCCAATACTTCTATGCAACATTATTTTCAATCATTAATGTCCTTGCATAGTCCAAGATAGATCTATTCCTTCTCTCTGCTATACCATTTGTGGAGGATTTCTAGGTGTAGACATCTATCTTTTGATCCCTCTATCATTGAAAAATAGATTAAATTCATTTGATGTAAATTCTCCACCTCGGTCAGATCTTAGACACTTTAGATTCTTACCTGTCTCTTTTTCAACCTTAGCCACATACCACTAAAAAATTTGAAAAGCATCAAATTTTTCCTTTAAGAACATTACATGCATCATTCTAGTATAATCATCAACAAATAGGATAAAATATCTAGCACCACAGTAGCTTTGTCCACCCATTAGTCCACAAAGGTCAGTATGAACCAAATCTAAGATATTCTCAGAAGTAAAGGTTTTGCTCTTGAAACTAGACTTTTTCATCTTACCCAACTGACTTTCTTTGCACATTGCATTCTTAGGTTTCTTTAATCTAGGTAGACCTCTCACTTTCTTTTTCTTTCTAATTTCTACTAGATTATCAAAGTTAACATGACATAGCTACTTATGCCATAACCAAATATCATCAAGTTGTGCAATCATACAAGTTTCTTCAGATAGGTCTAGATAGAACAAATTACCTCTTGTCTCTTCTCCACTTCCAATTAGTTCACCAGTGGCATCAAATATTTTGGCCTTCCTATGATGAAATTCCACTTGGTAGCCATTGCTATTAAGTTGTGCAACACTCAACAAATTATAGTTAAGACCCTCAACCCTATAAGCATTTTCACAAGTGATCTTATCAGTCAGCTTAATCAATCCTTTTCCTCTAATAGGACATGGTGCATCATTACCAAATTTCATGTGCCTACCTTTATAATGATTTAAGGTATCAAACTTACTCTTATCTCCAGTCATATTATGTTAACAACCACTGTCAATAATCCATTTATCATTCTTGTTCACATAAGATACTAATGCAGTTTTCTCATCCTCATCAGATTCATCTTTCATTGCAACAAAGACAACCTCAATTTCAAAATCATCACTATCAGTGTCAGTCTCTTCTTCAGCAATGTAGTAGGATTTCTTACCTTTTCCTTTGTAGTCCTTGTATCTTTGGTAACCTCTATCTTCTCTTTTGTCTTTACGCTTGCTGTCTCTTTCTTAATCTTTATTTTCCTTGTCAGGACATCTAGCAGCTATATGACCAACTTTACTACATGAAAATCATATAATAGGGAGTTTACCTTTGTACCTTCCTTTTCCCCTTTTTAGTCTTCTAGCCATAAGAGCTTCTAGATCCTCAAGTTCTTCATCAGATGTGCCACTGTCACTATCACTTTCATTGATGCATCTTTCTTTTTCCTTCTTTGACTTATTCAGAACCATTTGTGACTTAAAAGAAGATTTGATACTACCAACAATGAATTTATCATAGTTAGAAAGTTCAAAAGTAGTAAGCTTACCAACCAAACTTTCTAAAGTAAGAGCATTAGGAGAGTTACATCTAGATTCTTGAATTGTAGAGATTTTGATTGCATAGATAGGACGCAAAGTTCTCAATAATTTTCCTATTACAGTTTCATCCTCAATAGTTCCATTTTCTCCTCTAATAGAATTTACAACTTCTTTAATTCTACCACAATATTGTGCAATATTCTCACCTTCTTGCATTCTCATTTCATCAAATTTACCTCTTAGGCTCTCAGCTTTTGCCCTCAACACATTTACATCACCACCATAAATGTTTGCAAGGGTGTCCCACATTTTCTTTGCAGTACTGCAGTCTTTGATGTCTTCAAATTTTGGATAACTTAGGGCAGACACAATCTCCAACATTGCTTGGTTATGCTCTTGTTTAGCTTTCATTTTCTTGGTAGTCAGAGGTGTCGCAGGTGTGACATAGTCATGCTCAATGTAATACTTTGTAGAATCACCAATACCGGCCAGATGCAGCTTCATCAAGCTTTTCCATGTAGGAAAGTTTTCCTTATTCAACTTTGGTACCTCCTTATACATCTTGATCATTTTCTTCAAGTACCTTCAAAGTTGTTCTCTATAAGCACCAATAACTTCGATACCAATTGTTAATATGATTTAGAACAATAGAGAGGGGGGTGAATCAGTTGTTCTCAGGTCCATATGTATAAAAAAAACTTTAAACTTTTTAATAAATCAAATCTAATAACCAACACCTACTCGGTCATTACTGATTGCATAACAAAAACATATAATAGTGTAGTCCACTTATTGAATAGCATATAACTTGTAAAACATAGAAATGTTCAAACCAAAACATTCACACAAGTATCAACACAAGGATTTATAGTGGAAACCCAATTTGGGAAAAACCACTTTGTAACATGTTACTATTATGTTCACTCTTTTGAAGTGAGCTCGGTGAAAAGCCAACCCTGTCAAAGGTTACAAACACACTGTCAGGTGTGACCTGGTTAAAGGATTTAAACCACTCTGTTAAAAGTGCACCTTGTTATAGGAATTACATACACTCCATTAGAATGCAACCCTGTTCAAAGGATTTATACCTATGACTGTTAGGTCAACCTCTGTTAAAAGGATTTTGACTATTACAATGGTTAGAAAGTAGTAGTAATATTGATATGAAAAACATACAACTCACTTTGCAAATATCAGATCCAATTCCATACACATATGCTAGCTTACTAACTTTGAACCTTTTCCATCTCCATCACTGATCTTCTCGGAACCCTCTTCAATAAATCACAAGACTTCTCCTTTAGCCTTCT
Organism: Chamaecyparis obtusa; assembly: GCA_027943335.1. Classification (NCBI taxonomy): domain Eukaryota; kingdom Viridiplantae; phylum Streptophyta; class Pinopsida; order Cupressales; family Cupressaceae; genus Chamaecyparis; species Chamaecyparis obtusa. The sequence goes on from BSBK01005292.1 coordinate 933,276, forward strand.
CTGCTTAGATAGTCAATAACATACACAATACTTCTAGCATCCACTTTCTCACTATTCAACCTATCACTTAGGTTTCCTTAATACTACCTCTATTATTTCAATACATCTTTTTCCGCTTAATCTCCTTCGTAGATCTTAGGGTTAGGTCAGATTCATTGAATCCATCCTACATTATGTTCTTCGGCTATCCTTCTAGAAATATCTCGAATCTCTTAAAGATTTACAATAAAAAGTTTTATAGTGCATTAAATGCTTTCATACAATCAATAAATAAAGTCAACATGTTTTACATAATCCAAGGATTCAATGATGTCGGCTAGAAATCTGAAATCTTCCTCAAATGCAAAATACTGATGCTCGGTCAATAGTGTGTTTGACTTCTTGGTCTTCTCTAGAAAGCTCGGTCACCACATAAACTATTTCCTCAGCTAACACTGTCTTCCTCAGGAATTAACTGGTGTTTGGTCAACATTGATTTTACTCGGCATATACTAGCTTGGTCGACACAAACAACACTTAGCTTAAACTAGATTTCTTCACTTTTGCTCGGTTAAGCCTACCAGTTTAGTCTTCATTCTTACTTAGGTAAACAATAAATTGTCTTATCATTGTGCCACATAATTAATTACTCATTGAAGTATCAAGATAACTCAACCTTTCCTTAGGTGTTGTTGTTACCAACCTTGTGTATCCCCTTAGCAACACTCAAATAGATATAGTACTTTCTTAAATAGCAATAGTCTTACCAGTTAAGGTTTGACATCAATGACAATACAAAAATTTCTTCAATTGTAGTTTCCAATACTTAACATTCTTTATATTTCAATATGACATTCAATGAATGTTGATTGTTTTCTTGTTGACCCCATAGTGAATGTTTGGTCATAGATAATTGTTAGTGATAAATCCTCTAACCATGTCACACCTCACAGTGTGTAATTATAACCTTTAATAGGGTTGGCTCTTAACCGAGCTCACTTTAGAAGAGTGAAATTATTTTGGGTTACTGGTCCCAGGTGGTTTTTCCCCTAATAGTGTTTCCAAGTTAAAAATGAAAGTGTTATATGTGTATGGATGTGGTGAATTGTTATTTTACTTTACACATTACTATAACTAGATTGATCAATATATACACTAGATAATTTACTGCTATTCGGTAGATGAACATAAAGGCACAGTTAAAGTTTTACCGAGTTGATTAAATTGTGTGAAAATTTTGTTTTATACATTAAGGAATATTTGGGACTCTAGGATAACTGCACTTAACTGATTCACTCCCCCTCTCAGTTATCTAATAGTTAGTATCAGAGCATAGAGTGCCTGAAAGGAAAGTTTGAAGGACTTAAGTAAAAGATCACAAGATGTATAAGAGAGAGGTGCCAAAGTTGAATAAAGACAACTTCTCAACATGGAAAAGCAGAATGAAATTGTATCTATTAGGTATCGATGAGTCTATAACATACTACTTACAAAATGACTTTATCTTACCCACTAGACCTTTGACTATCAATCAGATGTGAGAAAGACATGAACACAATGCTATGATGATTGAGATTGACTCTTCTTTATCAGATGCCAAATTTTAAGATGTTAAGACATGTACACCTTCTAAAAAAATATGGGACAAGCTTGCACTATTCTATGGAGGAGATGTGAATGTGCTAAGAACTAATGCTGAAAGTCTAAGAGGAAAGTTTGGTGACATGAAAATGAAAGAAGGTGAGAACATATCTCAGTACAAAAATCAAGTCAAGGAGGTTGTGATTGCTATCTGAGGAGTAGGTGGAATTATTGATGAATACACTATGGTAAGAAAAATTCTTAGAACCTTGTTACCTGCCTATGCTATAAGAGTTTCTGCAATTCAGGAAATGAGAGCAACTCCTAGTGATAATGTTACACTTAATAGTCTAATTGGTAGATTGAATACATTTGAGTTGAACAATTATGACAATAGTAGTGTACCTATTATTGAATTTGCATTTATTTCATCTCTAAAAATTGGTAAATCAAGCAATAAACATAAGATAAGAAATGAAAGTGATAGTGACAGTGAAGAGGATGAACTTGATGAACTTGAAGCATTAATGGCTAGAAGATTACAAAAAGGTAAAGAAAGATATAGAGGTGAACTACCATTGGTATTCTTTAAATGCAAAGAGGTTGGTCATATTGCTGCTAGATGTCCTAACAGGAAGCGAAATGAGAAAACAAATGAAAGAACTAATGAAAGGAAGTATGACAAAAGAGATAACTGAGATCACAGAGGCAACCGACAGTGTGGCAAGAGAGAAAACCATGATTGCAAAGATAAAGATAAGAAGACATGTTACCTAGTTGAAGATGATGATGATGACACTGACACCAACACTGATGAAGGCATAGAAGTGGTATTTGTGGCTTTAAAAGAAGATTCCAAAGAAGAAGAAAGGTATGTTGAAATAACACTTATCTATAAAGTTATCAAGAATGATACTTGGATTATTAATAGTGGTTGTACACATCATATGACTGGTGATGAAGAGAAATTTGAATACCTTGAACATTATAATGGTGGATCTATAAAAATGAGAAATGATACACCTTGTCTAGTAAAAGGAAAAGGGTCTATATTGTTGAACAATAAGATTAGATGTGAGAATGCATATTGCGTGAAAGGACTTAATAATACTTTGTTGAGTGTAGCACAATTGAATAATATAGGTCACCGAGTTGCATTTGAGAAAACAAAGGTGAAAATCTATGATGAGACTGGAAAGTTGGTTGGTACTCATGAACAATCAAAAGGTAACTTATTCTATCTTGTCAATGCTGAAAGTTCTAGTTTGTTGGCTAAAATGAATATGTATGGTTATGGAACAAGAGGTTATGTCTTGTGAATTTTTTCAACATGGTTAAGATTAGTAAGAAAAGAAAAGTTAGAGGTTTACTGAGCATATCTAAACCTAACCATGTTATGTGCAAACAATGTGAAATGGGCAAAATATCAAAATCTAGTTTTAAGAGAAAACACTTTTCATCTATGCTATTTTGGAGTTAGTTCATATTGACTTGTGTGGTCCTATGAGAACTCAGAGCTATTATGGAGACATATATTTTATCTTGTTTGTTGATGACTTCTCTAGAATGATGACTATCATGTTCTTGAAAGAAAAATCTGAAGCTTTCAAAATGTTTAAGCGGTATAAAGCTAAAGTGGAAAAAGAAAGTGGTAAAGAACTAAAATGATTAAGGTCAGATAGAGGTTGTGAATTTATTTTTGATGAGATCACTAATTTTTGTAATGAGGATGGAATTAAGAGACATGTTTCTACACGGGGAACACCCCAGTAGAATGGGATTGTTAAAAGGAGAAAAAAATCAATTGGGGATTGTGCTATAACACTAATGATTGAAAAAGATGTTGCACAAGTACTGGAGAGAAGCTGTTAGTATTGTCGTTTACACATTGAACCAAGTTCAACTGAAGAATGAATGAAATAAGACACTTTATGAATTATGGTATGGTTACACACCTAATGTGAGTTATTTTAGAATATTTGGAAGTAGATGTTACATTCTGAAAGATGATAGAAATGAGAAATTTGATTTAAAAGATGATGAAGGAATATTTATAGGATATTCTACTAAAAGAAAACCTTATAAATGCTTGAATAAGGCTACTAACAAGATGATTGAAAATGAAAATGTGAGAGTTGATGAGTTTGCTGAAAAGAATTATGAATGAAGTAAAAGGAACCAGAAGACTATGGTAGATTTGTTTACATTGATGAACCTGACACTCTACTCAAGAAATAGTCTGGCGTTACTGAGTAACAGAGTAATGCTACCAAGTAACCATCTTTATAGACCAAGAATCAGTAAACTAATACCGATGAAGATAATGATCATGCACCAAGTGATGAACACATTGGAGAACAAAGAACTAAACCTATACTTGCTAGATATGTAAGGAGACATCATCCATAAGATCATATCATTGGAGATAAAAGAACAAGAATGATGACACAAAGTAAGTTGAAAAATAACACATGCTTAGTTTGTGAATTTGAGCCTCAAACTGTTAAAGATGCATTGAAAAATGATGAATGGATCAAGGCAATGAATGAAGAGATTGAGAAAATACAAAAAAATCAGACATGGACATTGGTACCAAGACCGAAATATAAGAATGTGATTGGAACCAAATGGATATTCAGAAACAAATTGAATGAGAATGGATATTTCACTAGGAACAAAGTAAGACTAATATGTAAAGGTTATGGACAAGAAGAGGGAATTGACTATGGAGAGACTTTTGCACCCATTGCTAGACTTGAAGGAGTAAGAATATTACTTGTATATGCTTCTTATAAAGGATTTAAATTTTATCAGATGGATGTTAAATCTCCATTTTTGAATGGGATACTTTATGAAGAGGTATACAATAAACAAATTAAAGGTTTTATTGATCCTAATTAAAGGAATATGGTATGTAAGTTGCACAAAGATTTATATGGAATGAAACAAGCATCGAGAGCATGGTATGAAAGACTACATTCATATCTAATCAGTATTAGATTTGTTAGAAGAAGTGACAACAACAACTTGTATTTGAAAAGTGAAACTAATGATAAGATTCTTATTACTGAAATTTTTGTTGATGATATCATATTTGGAGGACATGATAATCTATGCAATTAATTTGCTAATGAAATGAGGAAATAGTTTGAAATGTCAATGTTTGGAGAGATTAAATTTTTTTATTGGCTTGCAAATATTACAAAAGAAGGAAGGCATATACATCACACAATCAAAGTACATCAAAGAAGTATTGAAGACATTCAGTATGGAAGACTCAAAACTAGTTGGTACACCTATGGTCACTAGATGAAAACTGATAAAGGATGACAATTCCACTAAGATAAATCAAATCTTGTATAGATCTATGATTGGAAAATTGATGTATGTTGTGCATAGTAGACCAGATATTTCACACATAGTTGAAATTGTAGCAAGATTCTCTTCTAATCCTAAAGAATCACACATGACTGTTGTAAAAATAATTTTGAGATAATTGAAGAACACTGAAAACAATAGTTTATGGTATAAGAAAGAAGACAATTTTGAACTGAAAGCTTGCACTGATGTGGATTGGGCTTGAAACATTGATGATATAAAGAGCACTACTGGTGGAGCATTTTTTTGGGAGAAAGATTGGTTACTTGGATAAGTAAGAAACAAGGATGCATTTTTTAGTCCACTGCAAAAGTAGAATATGTTGTTGCTACAGCTAATTGTTCGAATATTACATGGATTAAACAACTATTGGAAGGTATGAATGAGGAGATCACTGATCTAGTGATAATATATTGTGATAACACAAGTGTAATTAATATTTATAAGAATCCAATGATGCATGCAAAGACAAAGCATATTTCTATTAAGTTTCACTACTTGAGGGAACAAGTTCAAGAAAAGAAAGTAAGATTGGAGTATGTAAAATCACAAGAGCAACTTGCTGATATATTTACTAAACCCTTATCAAAGAACATATTTGAATACTTGAGGATTAGACTAGGGGTCCATCCCTCATCTAATAGTCACTAAGGTGATTAGGAGGTTGTATCAACCTATACTTTATCAGAATATCTTACGATGTTGATGCATATTGTTCACACTTTGGGTTTCCTAAGGTTGTGAAAGATGGAAGACAAGCTAAAACTGAATATTAGTACATGCAAGGTACTAGATTTGAACCAAACAAAAAAGATATTGATTTGGATATTGAAGAGGTGATTATTTTATTTTTGGCATTACTGTCAAAGGGAGAGATGATTCAATGAAATATCTAGATTAGGGAGAGAGATTACATGAAATATCTATTTGCAAGGAGAGATGATTGTTTTCAAAGGGAGAGAAAACAACACGAGAGATTATCGAAAGGGAGAGTATTGATGTTGTGTAGTGATTAAACATATAAATTTTATAAGCTAGGGAGAGCTTACTGAGTTACAACATTTGTATATAGAGTTGTAGAATAGATGTTTGGTATTCTATGATATATTTCATATTGTGTTTCCATCAATGCCAAAGGGATAGATTGATAGATTGCAACTGATTGAATATCTTAAAGGAGAGACTGATGACTTCAAAAGATAATGATTGATGATCACAAAAATACTAAGGTACATGTGAGACATTAAATCAGTTAATGTATTGTCATTGATGTCAATTAGTTTTGATTGTACTTATCATGATGGTTACAAACATCTTAAGAAGGAAATAATGGTGAAGGAATGAGATATCTACATGAAGATGAGATGTATGCGAAAGATATGGATATGGTATTCATTGGGTAACTTATTAATGAGTCTATGAAATTATGTTAGTAATTTTATTGTATTACATGATTTTGTTATGGGTTGAAGATCAAGAATGAACAAGTTTATGTTGTCGGTAAATGAACAATTTATTATACATTGAGTTGGAACCATGTACAATGAGAAAGTATAGTGTATACTGAGTATAGTGTTAACTGAGCTAGTTATCACCAACACATAAGAGTATTGATCAAGTAAAAGAAATAAATAGAACAAATGACTGCTGACTAAAGATGGTGAGCTGGATAATTATGAATAATTCTAAGGTTAAAGATAAAGTTTGTTTTTAATTATGTAAAATAGGTTTTGACAAGTACCTAAAACCAAGAAAAAGGTTTAAGATTTTGCATTAAAGCTCCACAATAAAAAGAGTAGGCAATCAGCAAAAAAGGCCAACCAAAGGGCCAACAAACAAAAGAAAACAAAAAAGGACAAGGATAGGACCAGCACCAGAAGCTGCAAAAGAAAAAAATAATAGAGGAACAACTCAAGACATCTTCTTAGGTAGATTGGCCACTTGCACCTCTAGATGGTCAATTTTGTCAATCGCTTCCTTGATCTGGATTAGATCTTCAAGGGAAGTCATGATAGCCCTTTTCCTCATTCTAGACCTAGTATGCATTCCCGGTCCTAGGTCTGGGGTGACCTCTGACTCATTAGTAGTCTTCTCCTTAGCTTTATCATAGGGGGTAGCTTCCATTTTGGCTATAAGAATCTTAATATTCTCATTGGAGGCTTTGAGGATACTAAAAATCTGCTCAAAAATTCCCTTGAGGGTACACTTAATACCTAACACCCTATTCTCCATTTCCAACATTCATCCCTCCAGCTTGTAAAATTTAGCCACATTAAGGAGGGGGTTAGGGGTAGGCCTATCCCTATCAGTATTCTCATCTTTTTTCTTGTCCATTTCTCCCATCCTAAGTTTCAAATCGCCCACTTCAAAGAAAATCCATTTGATGGACCTATATTTGTCAAGCATACTATTCTTGGAATTATTAAGCAAATTAAAATCAAATTCCCTAATGGAATCACTAAGGACAACCAATGAGGGATCAATAAGTTTGGTGGTCTCAATTTTTCCACCTTCCTTGTCAGGCACCATGGGGTTAATTATCTCTTTGGTAATACCTATTTTGGCAGTGTAGCAGTTGAAAAGCTTCCACGCAGTGTTCTTACCTTTGGTGTCCTGGTGAGGTTCCAGCTGGAGCACAGGGGGAATGTCTTGAGAGGTCATATCACCCTCATAAATCTTCTTCTTCCCAAAATATAAGAAGCCAGTGTGAGTGGTCTCATGGGGAATAGGGGGAGAGCTCATATCCTCTCCTTCCTCTTTGGAGTCCGCAAAGATTTGGTCCAAGCTCGTCTCCCTTCTCTTGTTCAATTTGATCCACTTCTAGTGTTTAGGGACTTTTTTTTCTATTTTATTCTTCCCCTTCTTCCTCAAATCTTCCTCGTTAGTGTCCATATCCTCCTCATCCTCATTATAATCTTCATCCGAAGATATGGCACTTTTTATCTATGTTTTAGGGGAAGGACCCTTGACCTCTCTCTTACCCTTCTGAAAATTACATTTTCTTTTCTTGGAGGAAGAGTCAAAAGCTCCTTTCTTAGTCTCTTCTTCCTCCTGGTCTTTGGAATGAAACCCAGTACTATTCTTAGTATCATAGGACTCATAATTAGACCTCGACTCATCCTCCTTGACCTCCTTATCCTTAACAATTTTACTCACCATTTGCAATTTAAAGTACTCATAAATAAGCAATAGAAAACCCTCATGAAAAGTAGGGTTAGCATTAGATTTTTCCCTATAGGTATTGATATTTTCATTTATGGATGAGTTAAGGTAGAATGGAATGGACACCATCTTACCATGTCTGAAATGGTTGAGCAGGACAAAGTGGTAAGTGTGAATTCTGGAAAATCTCAAATCCAGCGTGATATAGTAGATAATAGCCCAAAGCATGAACCTAAAAAATTTCTTGATGCCCTCACGAAGGTAGGAAGTGCCCATCTTCATGAGAGTCTCTTTCTCCTCTAGATCCTTGGGGAAATCATTCACCGCAGGGTCCGAGATCCTTCGATCTTTGTAGAGCTTTTTGCCAATAATGAGGATACTAGTAGCCGTAGAAATAATATCTTCCATCATAGTAAACTGGAACACATTAATTTCAATGCTTCCCTCATTCCAATTCTTGAGGAACAAATTAGAGATTTCTTAATGATCACCATGAAGTCTCTCCATGAAAGGAGTAATACCACCCTTCTACAAAATATCCCAAACAAGGCTTATTTTCTCCCATTTTTTACAGTCTATGGGATCTCTCCTGATTCTCTGGCCACCCATGGTGTGATTCTACCTGACACAAGCATTGCACTTCTAAAAGCTTTGGAGACAAGAAAACATGGGTGTTGATATTAATCTTGGAATTTCTTTAGAGCTTAGAATGAAATTGAAAACTGAGGCATAAATCTTTGGCTCTCTTAAAAACCCAAAAAATGTGTGGAATGAACGCCTCATAATTATGGGTCATAAAATCACCATACTTCCCACGCTTGAAAAAAATCATTAGAAAATGAGATTTAATTGTCATAATTATCAAATATGGCTCCTTCCCTACCATGAATGCAATCCCATGTGATTAGAGCCTTCACCTCCTGTCGAATGTCCTTTCCATTATGCCACCTCACAATATCTTTCTACCTCACATCCATGTTGGATAGGGCATCGACCACTTGGTTTGATTCCCTAAACATGTGAGAAATATGGACCTTCTCAAAGGTGTTGAGAATTCTCCAGGTCTCCATAATTATGTTGTCGATAGTCCACAAAGGGGAGGAACCATTCAAATACCTAATAATATTATTAGAGTCACCTTCGAGCCATAGGTAGTTTATCCCCAAATCTTTAGCCAGCTTGGTAATCTAGAGAACAGACATGGCTTCAACATAATAATTTGTTTGGGTGCCAAGGGGGCGAGTAAAAATCAAAATATAGGCACCATGGTGATTCCTAATCACTCCTTCATTGCCAGACAGGCCAGGATTTCCCTTGGCCACCCCATCGAAGTTAGCGTTATACCACTCCATGGGGGGAAAAATCTAGGTGCAGTTATCCCTTCTACGACCAACTTGATTAGAAAGGAGGTCCAGGTAGTTACCTGAAAAAATGTTAGTACCACTACAACAAAGAAATTTTCAAAAAGAGCATGAATAATTTTAGAAGAAACCACTTTGTAAGGAGCATGAAAGTCTCTAAAAATTCTATTATTTTGCTCCTTCTAGATGCCCCAATAGAGATGGGGAAAGGCCTAGGACCAGAGTTTTCTAAAATCAGGAGAGGAAGGGAACAAATGAGAGATTGGAAAAAACAATCAAGAATGGTCAGAGGGAAAACCCATACCTGGCCAAAAGAGGAGAGGAGGGTGAACTAGACATCTACCACAAAGGGACAATGGATAAAGAGATGTTTCATAGTCTCAGAATTAGATTTACAAAGGATGCACATATTGGGAATAAGAATGCCCCTCTTGACAAGGTTGTTGACGGTGAGAATATGATTTTGCAGCAATAGCCAGAAGAAGATATTGATCCTAGGGATTAAACCAGGAAACCAAGCTTTAGCCCAGAAAGGGGAAGGGGAAGGATTGAGAGGATCCAAAAGGCTGAGGAAACCAATAATTTCCCATTACGAGAAGCCTCCCAAACTAAGACATTTGGGGATTAAGTTAAGGATAGAGCTGAGAGAGACCTCATGAGGGGTTCCAAATTTGGTGATAGAGAAAAAAGGTCCACCCAATCATAACCAGATGTGTAGTCAAAGAATTGAATCCCAAAGTGCATTAAGAAATCATCCTTCCATCTATTGAAGTGCTCCATATTAGCCAAGATCTCTAAATGGAGCCAGTTGTCATTCCAGAAGTTAATAGATTCTTCATTTCCCAATTTCCATTTGGCATGAGAGGCAAAAATATCTCTGGCCTTGAGGAGAACATTCCAAATAAAGGAGCCTTTAGCAATATCATTTTTGAATAAGAGATTTTTCATAGAATTCTTGGAGTGGAGGTATTTAGATACAATTATATCATGCTAGTCTCCTGTGTCCTAAAAAATGCACCACACTTGTTTGGCTTGAAGCACCTTATTGATGAACCTTATACTCTTGAGACCAAGGCCACCATGATGCTTTGGTATGTAGACTCTATCCCAAGAAATAAGGGGAAGCCTCTTGTGGTCCGCTGCCCTAGACCAAAGAAATTTTTTCTAAATCTTCTCCGTAGCATTTGCAAATTTGAGGGAATCATGAAGAGGCTCATAGCATAGGTAGGAAGGTTTTGAAAAGTAGATTTCAGAAGTTGTATCTTCCCAGTATGGCTAAGCATCACACCCTTCCAACCAGCCAACTTCCTATTGAATCTATCAATTAAACTATTCCAAAAGGACTTGATGAGACAATTTATTGTCTCCATTTTGTTATAATATTTATACTTTGTTGACACTCTTTATGCTTTGATAAGAAATTTCTAAAACATCTATGAACCTATACCTATGTGAACTTGTTATAAGTACAACTAGAGCTGCAAAGACTATGGGTAGTAGAATGACATGTTTTACTGACTATTATGTATATAATGTAGTACTTCATATAGTTATTTTAAGCTATGTTCTAACATTTGAGTAGGAGTTGAAATGTTGACTTGAATATATATATGTGCACCAAATTCTACTAACTTGCCAAGTAAGCAAGGAGCAGTACAAAGAGTGGTGCAATCGCATTTAAGGAGTGTTAGAAGACCAACCATGGTGGAAGAATCTATCATGATTCTAAATGATATGCTGCTAAAAAGGAGTTGTCATTCCAAAAGATATAGGAAATAGTTATGCTATATTCCCTCAGTGTTGTTATTCTGTTATTTGCACTTATTGTAATATGTCATGGTTGTTTTATCTCCTCCTTATTTGGTGAGATTTAATCAGACTTTTCTGCTATGTTTTCAATTAGCCTCAATCATATATATAAAGGGATTTGATCTACTTAGCTAGGTAATGAAAAAAATATAGAATGATGTATTTAGTACAGTAGAAGTTTCTCTTTTCTATTCTCATGAGTTGTTCAATTGTTATGTAACCAGTTAAGAAGAATTTAATGGAAGAGTAATTTTGGAGTATCTTCTATCTTAGTAGTTAGCAAAAGCCAACCAAGGGGGCCCACTTGGGAGGTGGATTAGATTAAGTTAGAGTAGAGTTACTTACCATATTTTATGTGCTTTCAAATAGAAGTTACTATTTCATTCCTGCAACATTACTACTGTGGATGTTCCTACAACACTTGCAGAGATAGACATAGTGAATGTTTTGAGTTGCTAGATAAGTTTAGGATAAGCTTTATAAGCTTTATGTAGTAATTTCATTAAGTATTTAAGTTTGTTTACTTTCCTACAACAATATCTTAGGTTCCTTTCATGCATTTTATCTTCCTGCAGCATAGGTGTTATGAATCTTAGAGGAACTTATTGCACAAACTATGCTATCCCATTTTAAGTCTACGTCCCTGGGTTGACAATCTAAATGCATTTCATGATGGGAAAAGTAATCCTTAGCATAGATGTATTATTCCTAAGAGAGACAATGGCATGATTATCATTACCTATTGTGAAATTGTTCATTTTTGGTGCCATTATTGGGGATGGTGTCAAACTAGGAACCTTAATGAGTCATTTATTTCTCATATTATTTTCTTGTTTTTTTAGCCAACACTGAGTAGTTGTGAGCTTGCTTCATAAGATCATCAAATCACTTGCATGCATCAAAGAAGGTGAGATGTTCATGGTAGATTTCTTTCGAAAGAACCTGTTAAACTGAAAGAAGAATTTGAAGAACTTGAGTTACCATTTCTCGATACAAGTCTTGAGTTTGCTGCATCACCTTCAATAGAAGAAGACACTCATGATACATTTGACCTCTATCCTTTTACAAAAATATTAGCTAGTTTCCATAATAATCCTAATCTAGAACCACCTATTGTCTTGAACCTTCCGATCAATAATGCTTTCCAGCCACAGTTTCAATATCCAACACCTCTAGTAATGGCAGCTCCTACATTTCCATTTCCTATTCCAAGTCATATTAACAATCATAACCTCAAGAACATACCTGCTTCAACACTTCCAATGTTCTATGGCCTTATTACAAAGGATCTTGTCACCTTTTTGTTTGAGTTTGACATGTTGTGTTTAAGTTTTGACTATAATACTGATAGTCATAAGCTCAAGCTATTTCTAGCAACATTGAAGGAGTCAGCTCTTAGATGGTTCATGGGCTTAGGAGAAAATGCATTAACTAATTGGGATGGAATGAGAGATTACATATTCCATATGTCATAGAAAGAAGATGAGATACTGGAGAACTACATATCACGCTTCTTATACAACTTGCAAAAGAACCCTCAACATGCACTGCAGGAGGATTCAAAGAAGCTAATTTTTCTAAGAGGAGTGAATGATAACTGCATAGAAGCAGTAGACCTCATGGTTGGAGGAGATATATCTCAATATTCTTGGGATGACCTCAAGAAGATTTGTTTGAAATATTCCAAATCAACAGTAAAGAAAGGAAGGATATTTCATCCAACACTGGGAAAAGGAAGTGGCTCTAGTATTTCAAAGATGGAAATTTCAAACCTGTTGTCAGACTTCAAGAAATAATTCATTAATGATGTCGCTACACACCTAGACATGATGACTACCAAGAAGAAGCATGTAGACGCAGATGCACAGCTAGCCGAATACTATCCCCATTGCCACAAGAAAAAGAAGGATTGCCAATGCAAGTTGGTTGCAAACCTAGAGACCAACATCTTCCAACTGAATACTTAAAGATAGAAGGAGAGGACAAGAAAGTATTCTTTGTTTCTCAATGTTGTCCATGAGCTATGAGATAAGGTATTCCTCAAGACCCATTACAAATTTCAAATCCTTATAATAGTTAGTGGCAAAGCCAAAATAACCAAAGGCCTCCCCAGTATAATCAACCTACTTGGAATAATGCCTGACCTAATAATCAAAAAAATCAATGGTATCCTTCACAACAACCCCAATGGCCACAATTTCCAAACCAATGGCAACAACCACAAGGGAATTGGTAGTCCACTAACTAGTGGAGAGGACCTCAACAATGGCCTAATCTGAATCCTAGATATCCACCTTTGCCACCTCCAATAAATACACCTGTAATAATGCCACCACCTGCAAACACAGGTCTTCAAAAGCAAACATAGTTGCTTGCTCAACCTCAATAGAATGCTAATAGTCAACAACCACAACATAAAATGTATGCTATTGATGCTCAGTAATACCCTAACTATTCACTCAATATAGAAAATATACACCTAAGATCGGGTACTACCTTGCTTGCACTTGAACCACCTCTTATTACTGAAGTGCCAGACCTTCTTGCAGCACCAGTTTCAATTCCAAAGAATTCTTTGCCAAATATTATTGCTCCAGATAATGCTACCAATTCAGCTAATGTTCAGACATCAGTTAAACCACCTTTTCCTTAGAGGCTCAGCATGGAAAACACCATACCAAAAGAAGACCAACCATTTGATATCCTTGACCAATTAAAGAACATGCATGTCCAGATTCCCCTGTTTCAAGCAATAAAGGATGTCCCTGTCTATGGAAAAGAAATAAAAGAAGCTTGTATTAAAAATCCTGGAAGAAAGAAAAAGGATCCTACAATAGTTCATGTTATAGGACAATTAGCTGATATTATGCTGGGAAAATTAGTAATTCCAAAATATTCAGATCCAGGGAGTCCAGTTGTTAACATCATCATTAATGGTAGTCTATAAAAAATGCATTAATAGATTTGGGTGCTGCCATTAATGTAATCACTAAGGATACTATGAATAAACTAAGCATAGAAGGGTTACGAGTTATTCCAACAATATTACAATTAGCAGACAGCTCTACTGTCACCCCTGATGGAATTGATCACTTCCTATAAAGGCTCAGAAACTAGGTATAATTCTGAACTCAAGGATTAGACATCCAATTGAGTAGCTTATCCTCTTTATGGAAATTCATTTAGTAAGTCAGACCAGGGATGTATCACTTGAATTAGGCCAGAAAATTATATGCACCAAGTATCATTCAAACATACATTATCATTGCTGTAGGAAGTGAATGCTGAAGGAAAACTATACTATGATTGCAGGAATTGAATTCTAGAGTAATGCTCAAGCTGGAATTTGCGGAAAAGTAATTGTTGGAATAGAAGCTACAAAAGTATGACTATTGATAAAACATGCAAACTCTTACAAGTTATGCCATGGTAATTGTGTTGTTCTTTGACTTTGGCTACAAGAGGCATTAGTCGATCTGTAGCTTTGGCTGTAGGAGTAGTTCAACTATTGGCACTTAACCAACAAAAATGCAAGAAATGATTCTAGCTAATATGAATCTACCTTACTGTGGATTTATCACTAAGTGGGCCCCCTTGGATGAGTATCCTAAATCAAAATTATACTCAATTAAATATCAACACTTTATTTTATTGATTGAATAACAAAATAAATAATTCTCATAACATAGTGAAATTATCTAAAAACTGTTCCTATATATCCAACGATGCCCTTCTCTATGTTGTGCTCACGCAGGAGCAGGGCTTCATTTAAAAGGAAAAACTTCTAACTAACTCCTAACCACATCATAGAAATAGGTGGATCTTTATTACAACATTAATGACTAGAAAGAGGGAAAGCTTTAAAGACTAAACAGATTGATCCCGAAGCGGAGGGAAGAATTTCCATGACAACAAATTCAACTTTCATTCACGCCTAGATCCTCTCAGAGAAATTAGCATGCTACCTAACTCATTGCTGAGACTACCACCTTACTCCTTCAACTAGAGCTACATTGAATATCCTTTTGTTGAAAGCTGCAGGAAGTTTGGGTGGAACACTCTATGGATGAATGCACCAGACTTGGTCAAAACAACATTCGCTATTCCAATGCACTATGCCTTTAAAGGTTAGGATAAGATATTTATGACAGTAATTACCAAAACACACATAATCAATTGCATTCAAACATCTACTCTACTTATTCAAAACACAATATATTTTAGATCAAGAAATATAGCATTTTATCCAAGCATAGTATATTAAGTATGTTTAAACCATGTCAAATGTCTATTGGCAACATGCCATATAGTAGTAGAAAATCATAAGAGTCTTGCGGTAAATGTATCAAAATGAATCAAAAAGGTATATAAAATATTATCCTAAGGCATTCTAAAGTATGGCATTAATATGCCTCATCATTTCTGCCCCCTACGAAGACAAGTGCCTATCCTCAGGCACTAAAGAGTTTTTAATCTTTGCCAACACTCTGAAGTCACCTTCCTACATTTGCCCAATCATTGAAGTACACACCTTCCAGTAAAATCCATTCATCATTTCCAGCCTAACATGTGGCTAAGTTCTAAATCTTCATCCAAGTCATCATCTATAAAACTATACAGTGGCCACAGGAGCATAGGAGGTTGGAATGTGTGAGGCATCCAACATTCTAGTCTTAGTTGCCGGCCCAATTCTATGTACCAATGAGCTCTCTCCATAGCAGCCCTGAAATTTATAATGCTGTGGGGTTCTACCTTTTTCAAAGACATAGGCAACATGGCCCATCTCTACTGTAACCCATCTGCGGCCCTATTTCCATCATCCAAAGATAGTCTCTCAACTGCTACATGTACCTATTCCCGGTTTGCCAAAATTCTTCTTTTGTGAGTGGAATCATGAAAATCATAGACTACATGCAACCAATCACAATAAAGGCATCTAGGTGTTTTACTTTCTGGGTGTAATGGTAGTGAAATGTTTCACTCGAATTCCCTATACCTAGTTGATTGTTCTCCATAGTAAATTTCATTATTGACCTAGGAGAGTAGTGCAAACAAATGTATATCCCATAGAAATAGCAAAGGATTCCATTTTGTGTTTGAGGGAATGCCATAGTGATGCAAGTATAATTCATAGAGAAGATTTTTGATGAAGTTAGGTGACTCCTCATATGCAGCCATAAAGGACTTAGGGGTTTCTATATTAGGATTCAGATCTTTGACAATTCTCATAAACTGAAATAGTAAAAATTTCTCTCTTAAGCACAAAGCATATACCCATGGTGGGGGTCAACACTCTATGACCTTTGGAACCAACTTAACAACTGATTCTATCTTTTCCTATATGAGTGTAATTTCTTGTTTCTGTTGACCTATATCCCTTTTTAATTTGTCCCTCTCTATGGCCCACATTTCCCTTTCGTACTGGATTTGATGAAAATAATCCAAGGACAAGGAATGTATGGTTACCTAATTTTGACTTTTCTATGGACCTGCATGCCCTGGTTCTATTTCTTGTTCTCTTTGGTGAATTGATGCGAAAGCTGCAGGTATGTCATCTATTTGTGTATTGCCTAGATGAGAGGAGGAAACTTCAGAATCATTATTTTTCGGTGTTGCTTTTGTTATCATGGCTACAGGGTCCTTCATCATAACATCTTCATCCATGGTTAGATTCTCTTCCCGTGGATCTAGATTCATGGGTTCCTCATTTGGAACTTTCAGATTCAAGCCAGCCATTTTAGGTGAGTTTTTTTTCTTTTTCTTTGAATTTAAACGGACACTACGCTGTACTGGGTGCTCTTCTGATGTTGTGGAATGCTTCTGCGGAGTAGATTTTACCAAGGTGAACATGGCTATAGGACAAATAGGGCTACCACCTCCCTCATAACTAGACATTTTCTCTTTCCCTTTTTCATTTTTCTTGGCTCCTTGTGTACTATGAATTCCTTTAGAACCCCAAATTTTTTCTTCCCCAAAATTGGGACTTGGAGCTTCCTCAGTTACATCTTCTTGATGTAAAGGAGGGTTTTCTTGAACTCTTTCTGGCCTATCCTCAGTAGTAGAATTTTCTTGTGCTCCATAAGGCTCAAGATGTAGCCCTACAAGTTTTGGATGTGCCCCATTAAGTTGAACATGAGGGGCAGTGAGAAATTTGTCCCAAGTCATAGGAGAATTGTTGTAGAGGGCCTTTTATACCAATAATTTGATCAACCCATGATAGGTAACAATATTCTACTTGCCCTTCCTTACTTCCTCAAAACTTAAATTTAACAGGGAATATAACACATTGGGTACATTAACTAACCACCCATGCCACAAATGACTCAACAATTTAAAATGTACGATATGCAGAAATGAAAACCTTCCTTCACAAGTGATATATCTAATAATATGAACAACAATTTGAGGAAAATATTTGGGAAGAGAGAGCATTTTGGTACCTTGTTTACTACTTTCAAGTGCAGTGTCTGTTGGCAGGGAGAACTCAACTCTGGCCATGCAAGCATCATGACTATGTGGGAAATGTTCTCTGGTAGTAGGAAGTCCAGAGACTTCTGCTATTTGCACTTCAGAAGCCTTAATTTGCAACCCCTTCACATATGTAACACCATTGCTGAATGTCCATAGGAATTCTACTACAACAACCTTGTCATAACCATTTAACCTGATGAAGTAACTGAGCCAACCCACATGATTAAACTCATGAACACTAGCTTGATCCTGTAATAATGACATGTGACTTGTTGGCTCCGACTAGATAGGTTGTCCACCCATATTTACTAAAAATCTCTACAACCCTTTGTTCTTGACTTCAATCCTTTCACAATTCCCAGCTCCCAAAATCCGTACGCTTGACTAATTTAGAAAGTGTTTCTATTTTTGGCAAGGGTGAAAAATGAAAGACACAAAGATTGTGAGAAGTGAAGTAAGTTTTCTTTCTAGGGTTTTTATAAAAGAGACTGAAATCCAAGGTTGGTGGATTAATGATCAAGCTTACAACTTGTGGGTTATTAATGACAATTAATTCAAAATCATGGGCAAAATTTTTTTAATCACATGCCAATGTACTACCCCCTACGAAAAATGATGCAAGTGTCCTCACTTGCGTGGCTTAAAAAGTACAACCATGCTTGGATATAACTACTATATTAAATGTAACATAAAAGATAATGATGTGTAAATAAGTACAAAGCATTGGAAAGAATAGATGATTGTGTGTACCTGATGTGAAAGTGTCATAAATGCCAGAATCCAAAGATATCAGATGACATGTATCATACAATGAGAAGTACGGGGCAGAAAAGACATGGCATGATAGATGAATGTGAAGTAATAAGAAAGGTGATGGGATGGATCATTTATTATGGAAAAGAATATTTTGGTGAAAAATGAAAACTTTATTATGACTACATGTATGCAGGATTAAAGGGATGAGTGGATGTTTAGTGCGGTGGTAGGAGATTCTCCCATAGGAGGAGGTCCATCTACCTTTTGAATGTCTTTAGTTGGAGGAGGTTCAAAAGGTGTGGTAGGTTCAACAGTTGGAGGATCATGAGTTGTTGTAGGAGATTCAACATCAGTAGGAGAAATCTCAAATTACTAGAGGAACTCAGCTTTTGTTTGTGGTTTATGATACAGACAGACTCTGTGCCCATTCACCAATAATTTGAAATGTACTGGGTCAATTGTTGATAGCTGAACTACACCATTAGCATAAACATTTTCTATTTCATAGGGACCTAGCCATCGGGTAGTGAGCTTACCTTGGTTTTCCTAATAGCGAGAATCATACAGGAGAGCCCAGTCACCAAGAGAGAAGCATTTGTTCAGGATGTGGGAATCATGCCAATGTTTTCATTGGATCTGGTTCATCTCTATGTGTTGTAATGCGGCTTTTCTCATTTCATCAAGCTAGTTGAGTTGCAGGATCTTGTCACATTGTGCTACTAGAAGATCAATATTCAACTGTAATGTTGTTCATAATGTTTTATGCTCAAACTCTATTGGCATCACAACATGTTTTCCATAAACTAGCTCAAATTCTGTAAAACCAGTTGTGGTTTTCCAAGTTGTCCTATATGGTCATACTACTTCTTGCAACCTTGTGCTCCAATATTTCTTATGTAGCTGCACTATTTTGGTCAAAATGGCCTTGATTTCCCTATTTGTAACTTCAACTTTCCCATTCACCTATGGATGATATGGACTTGATGTCCTATGGTGAATTTGATATTCATTCATAAGGGTAGTGATCAGTGTGGAAGTGAATTGAGCACCTTGATTTGTAACCAACTCCCTTGGAACACCATATCTTGTGAAGATCTCCTCATACAGAAACTCAACAACTCTATTATCTTGAGCATTTTTCATAGCATGGACTTCCACCCATTTAGTGGCATAGTCAGTACATACAAGAATGTAGGAATTATCATTGGAAGATGGAGTAATAGGTCCTACAAAATCTAATCCCCATTTATCAAATGGAGTTTCTACCACCTATGGAAAGAGAGACATTTCATTAGATTTTGTTGGTCTGCCCATCCTTTGGCTTCTATCACATTTTCTTGTATAGTTGACTATGTCTCTATGTAGTGTTGGCCAATAATATCCTATATTCATGGCCATGTGCTTGGCTACAAAATGTCCTCCACAAGGCTCATTATGGCATGCATGGAGGATGTCATATGTTTCATCCTCCCTGACACACTGTCTCAGTATTTGATCGAGACCATTATAAAATAAACAATCAGCAATCCATGAAAAATTGAAGGTTTTTTCTATAAGGAGCCACTTTTCTTTTGGGGAGAAATATGGAGGTACCTTTTGAGAGATCAAGTAATTGGCAATATCTTCATACCATGGTGTTTTAGCTAAAATAGAGAATAGATGGTCATCGGGGAAGCTATCATCAATAATTTGTAGATCATCAATGTTCTGCAATCGTGAGAGGAAGTCCACAACCACATTGGATTTCCCTGGCTTGTCCACTATAGTGATATCAAACTCCTACAATAATAGAATCCATCTAGCTAAGCGACCTGTGATAGTAGGCTTATTAGCAAGATATTTAATGTCTGCATGGTCCATGTGCACAAAAATTTGATATCTCATTATGTTGTGGTGAAACTTATTGAGTGCATAGATGACTGCCATAAGCTCTTTTTTGGTGACTGTATAATTCAATTAAGCTCCTTGGAGATTTTTGCTGATGAAATAGATAGCATATTCTATGGTATCCTCCCTTTGACCTAGCACAACTCCAATGGCATGATCAGAGGCGTGAGTGTGTATGTGGAATGGAAGTTCCCAATTTGGTCTGTGCAAGACTGAGGCTATTGTAAGGACTATCTTAAGCTGTAGGAAAGTTGCTTCACAGTCTGGAGTCCAATTGAATTTAGAATCTTTAGTGAGCAGAGTGTGAAGAGGACTAGCCCTTTTACTGAAATTGTTTATAAACCTTTTGTAATAGCCTGCATGTCCAAGAAAACTTTAGACATCTTTTTTCTTGGTTGGTGTGGGAAGGTTTTGGATGATCTCAATTTTGGCCAGATCCACTTGTATTTGTGTTGCAGTGATATAGTGGTCAAGTACTATCCCTTCTTGCATTATCGTGAAGCATTTCTCGCTATTGAGAGATAGATTATGTTCTTCACACCATTTTTAGGACCTTGTAAAGATTGCTCAAAGCTTCCTCATAGGTTTCACCATAGGTTGTGAAATCATCCATATAGATCTCCATACAATCATGAGAGATGTCAGCAAAAATGCTGATGACTACTCTTTGAAAGGTTGCTGGAGCATCACAAAGACCAAATGGAAGAACAGAGTAAGAAAAAGTTCCCCAAGGACAAGTGAAAGTTGTCTTCTCCTGATCTTCAGGAAATATTCAGATCTAATTGTATCCACTATACCCATCTAGGAAGGAAAAATACTTGTTGCCGGCTAGAGAGTCCAAGACTTGGTCAATGAATGGAAGAGGAAAATGGTCCTTTTTGGTTGCATTATTGAGTTCCCTATAGTCTACACACAGCCACCATTTGCCTCCTTTTTTTGGCACAATCACTAATGGAGAGATCCACTGATTATCAGATATTGGTTAAATGAATCCAGTGTTGAGTAGTTTTTGCAATTCTATTTTAACAATTTCTCGTAAGGTTGGATTGACTCACCGTTGGAATTGCCTTACTGGAGGTTTATCTTCTTTCAGATAGATCTGATGAGTGCATAGTTTGGGATCCAGACCTTTCATGTTAGAATAATCCCAAGAAAATGCTCTAGTATGGGCCTGTAGTGTTTCAGTGAAAGATGTTTACTGTTGAGTAGTTAATTTTCCATTAATGTTCAACTAAAGATTAGGGGAAACCTCTATTTTCTTAGTCAACTCTATCATGGATGCATCTGTAAATGAGGGTACTTGTATCTCATGGGGAATAAATTGGTGATATAGCTCTTTGGATGCAAGGGAAGGCCATTGGCAATCTAGGTTTAAAACTTGTAGAGACCAGTCATTGGAAGAACAACCCAGTGAATCTAGACTTGATCCATATTGATTTTGTAGGATATGGGTGATTACCTTGTCTTCATCCTGAAGCTGCAGGAAGGGGTCCCTTTGTATCAACATTAATTTTAACACTGAATTAATAACGTTGGCCTCTTTTCCTATGTTGAGTCAGATTGGTGAGGCCAATTCGATTTGGGGTTGAGCAGGAGGATATAGGAAAAGAGTTTGAGTATGCTGGCCATCAGAAATGGTCATATCACCTAAACAAAAACCAATGTGAGCATCAATAGTTGCTAGCCAAGGCCTGCCTAGTATAATCAGATATCCTCCTAATGTAGCCTTTGGTGACAAGATCATTAAATCTACTGGGTATAGGTCAACAATTATAGCCTCAATCATTCCATCTAGTTTTACAGTTGAACTGTCTGCAAGCTACATGACAATTGGAGTGGTTCAAAGGTTATATATATGCCTAGTTGCTACATTATATCTTAGGTCATTACATTTATAGCTGCTCCAAGGTCTACTAATACATTGTTAATGGTGGTCCCATTAATAATGACTTCGACAACAGGGCTGCCTGGGTCATAATATTTTGGGATGGTAAGCTTGCCTAACATGATGTCAGGGAGCTTTCCTAACACATGCACTTTCTAGGATCCTTTTTCTTGCGACTAGGCTTCTTAAAGCAGGCTTCTTTTATGGCTTTGTTGTAGGTGGGAACATCCTTAATTCCTTGGAATAAAGGTATTTGGACATTGACATTTTTCAATTGATCAAGGATGTTAAATTTGGTTTCTAAAGCAGTCTTAGGATGGGTTGGTTGCAACCTTTGTGGAAATGGTAGCCCAGTAGGGTGACTTTGATTAGCAATAGGTTGCATTTCTGGAAGAGGAATGGTATTTTATATTTGTACTGGTTCCTCTTGGGACACTTCAGTTATGATTGGATGTTTAGGAGCAGGAAGAGTAGTCCCAGACCATAGGTGTATATCATCAAGGGTGATTACATAGGTAGGATATTGAATAGGATACTACATTTGATCAGTATTATACACATTTTGCTAAGGTGCGAGAGGCCTTTTGTTCAAGTTTGGCTATGACTGTGTAGGTAGTTGGGTTGGTTTTGGAGGTTGGTTATTAGCAACTGGTGGTGGTAAGAGTGCTTTTTGTTGTGTTTCCTGAAGAGGCAGATTCATATATCCCTGGGATTAAGGTGGCCATTATTGGTTTCCTTGCCATTGAGGATTTTTTTGGCAATTACCTTGTGGTGGTTTCCAACTTCCTTTGGGTTGTTACCAACTCCCTTGAGCATTTGGCCATGGCGGGGTAGGGTAATTTTTCCATTGATTCTAATAGTTGTTCTAGGGAGGATTCTAATAATTCATAGAAGGTTGCCATTGATTGTTATAAAATGGACTACTAAATGTAAGTGGGTCCTGAGGCATACCTTGTCTTTCAGCTCGTGGTCATCTTTGAGCAACAAAGAATAGTTTTTTATCTCCCAGTTCAACTGGCTTGTAGTCAGTTGGCATTTGGGTGGCCTCTGTATTTGTAACCAGTTTACACCAACAATCTCTCTTCTTTTGTCAAAAGTGTGGACAAAATTCTACTAATATGGCCTCTTCTTCCTCATGCTTCTTCTTGACCTGTAAGGTATCCAACTGTGTGGCCATATTGTTGATGATATCTTGCTTGAAGTCAGATAAGAGATGAGTGATGGGGAGATTGGGATAGACTAGCTTAGTTTATGCCCCTGATCCTTATCTTGGATCACTAGTGTGCTTACTCACACCCTATGGTCTCTAGGACTTCTCTTCATAGTAGGATCCCCTGACCTAGCCCAATCTGACCACCAATAGTAAACTCACCTTCTTCCTAGCTTGCTTGCACACTTCCTAACTCCTTCCCTTACATAGACCAATAAGGGATCCTTAGCTTTCTCATCTCCTTAGGCTCTAAAAAGGGTAGAGATGACCTCTAAGGTGTTTTTACATTCAACAAAGTGACTCCAAGGTACTAATGAAGTTGGCTTATTACCCGATTTCATAGTTTCTTCCCAAAATAGGCCTACTAGCAAAGAGCCCCAATTAGGCCTCCTCTCCGGGTTTGTAGGAATTTTGACCCACTTCCTTCACACAACTAGGGCTAGTATTCCATAGAGAACTCTATTCAAATACCCAACCCTCAAATATTTTTAGGGTTTTAAGGCTTCAACTATCTGTACAATGCCTCAACCAGAAATGAGGGTTTCTTGGGCTTTTTAGGCTTGCTAGAGTCACAGGGCTAGTTTGATTGTATAAACACCTCAAATGGATTGATGAAACTCTCTCCTTCACACTAGTGAGTCTTTACTCATTCCTCTTGAAATCCTTCAAAAGGTTTTTCTTAAAGCTTTCTCCCTTGTCCTTTAGAGCTTCTTCAATGCTGACCACACCTAGCCAGGCACTGCTTAGTCTCACCTAGGGCTTGGTCATTAAATAGCTTGCACTAACAATATAGGTCCCTACTTGCATATATGTATAGGTTAGGGTCTGTACTACCATATCCCAAAGGCCCATGGTGTTTCCATGGTGGGGATAGGAGATACAGACCCTTATCTACATGCCTCTTCAAACTGGATAGAGGACTGGCAGATTCAAGTGAAAATAAGAACACACACAAAATAACCAAGAAGCTACTCTAAACATAGAAAAATGAAATTAAATACACCAAAGACAATGTACAATGCTAAAGATTCTATGATCAATCCATTAACTCATCAAATCATGCCATTAATCTTGACTGGCACATGCAAACACTGTCATAGTCTGATTCTTACAACTCAAATCTATACACCCTGATTGCCAACCCTTGAATTAGGGTTTTCTAGGTCATAAATAGTCCCTTTCTTAGGGTTTGAGCTGGGTTAGGGCTTAGAGCTACTTGGGTGAGGTTTAGACTCACAATGAGAAAAGTTGCTAGCAACTTTTTGAGCAACTTTTTCTTGCTCGAGCAACTTTTGCTCTTGTCACATCCTAGGACCTTTCTTAGGTCTAGTACAAAGTACACATGTGCTAAAACCCTCAAAACCCCTATTCTAAGACTTTGACCTATCTATAATGAAGTGACCTCAGGATGACATCATTCCCTAAGTCACTATAAAATCAAAATGGAAGATCAAACTACAACTCTAGGACCTCAACTAGACCCTACACACACCAGGTGAGCTCAAGGCTCTTATTCTAATTACAAGCCTTCATTAGGAAGTTCAACACAACAAAATTTAAGACTGGTGGGAGCCCTTAGAAGGGTGCTCCTACACCATACTCCCCCTTAGCACAAACTAAGGCACTTTGGGGTCAAGAAGGGCTAGGTCTATGCCAAGCTTCTTGAACTGGCTTTCCTCTATCCAAGTGGATTTAGACTCTGGTTGACCTTCCCACTTGATTAAGTGTTCCATGTACACTTGATTCTTGGTAGACTTCTATTGGATTAATTGTGTGTTGTCTTTGATGTCACACAAATGTCATATTATTTATCAAGCTCAGTCGGTCAGCAAAGTAGTTCCCAGTATTTACCGAGCTTAGTCAGTCAGTAGGCAGTTTTCAGTGTCTACCGAGATATCTCAGGTGTCAAAGAAAAGTATGGTAGAAAATAGTGTTAATCGAGCTTCCACGGTTAACGAAGGAAAGTTAGTGTTTACCAAGTTCACTCGGTCTCCAAAGGATGTTGCAAAATTCACAGTGCTTACCGAGTTCTCTCGGTCACCAAAGGAAATCATTTTGAATTAGTGTTTACCAAGAAAGGTTGGCCCAATAAAGGATTTTTTTAATTTGAGAAATAAAGTTTGATTATTCCAGCCGACTACTGTAATGATTAGTAATGTTATTAGTGCCCACTTGACAATCTAAATGGACAATCCGAATGGTATATATAGAAGGTCAAGTTGTGAATTAAAAGTGTGGAAGTGAAAAAGAAGGAAAGTGTGAGAGAATTTTGAAGGATGATTAGATATCCTTGAGGAGTAGTAGAGATATATTTTGATCAGGAAGGATCTAGTGAAGTAGAACAGAGATCTATATTCAGTAATTCAATTGCATCATTATTCAGGTCATTTCATTGTTACTTTCTTACCATTGTAGCAGTGATTTCAAAATCTCCCAACTGAGTTGGTTTAACAACCATTTCGTAAATCCTCTAACAAGGTGAAAGTTCTATTGAATTGTTTCAAGACATCTTACAAGGCCACTCCTAACAAGGTGATTAAATCCTCTAACAAGGTCACACCTAACAGTGTGTTTTGTAACCTTTTATCAGGTTGGCTCCTAACAGGGCATCACTTTAGAAGAGTGAAAAATAGTAACTAGTTACATTGGTTGTTTTTCCCATATTGGGTTTCCACGTTAAATCTAGTGTCTCTTGTGTTCATGTTATTTTCTTTATTCATGTATGTTAATCACTGATGAATGCTTAAGAACAGTTATAATTAATACTCACTGCAATAACCGAGTTTCAACATTTCTCTGTATGTTTTCCAAATAACAATAGTAAATGATTTAATAAGACATCTAAGGGATCTATGGAAAGAAAATTTATGGTTAACTGATTCACCCCCACTCTTAGTTACTACATCCATATTTCCAGCAACTTCTTCACCCTAGATTCCAAGACCTATTTTGCTATGAGTTGCTTCCTCTTTGGCATGACATTGCTATCTATATCCTACAACACCTTTGATTGATTCTCACTTTGCTGTGTTATGTCTCCTTTGAACAAGACAAAGTCAGCAACATTGAACACTGGTGAGATAGCCAAATCTAGTGGCAAGTCCACCTTACATGCATTTTCACCATACTTGGCCAGAATTTTACAAGGCCCTACTCTTCTCATCTACAACTTGGTGGGCATGCCTTTTTGCATCCTTGCTTTGCTTAGATGAACCATCACATAGTCCCCTATCTAAAACTGAACCTCTTTTCTTCTTTCATCTACCTTAGCCTTTAGCTTTTGAGTGGACTCTAGGATAGCCTTCTTGAATTGTTCTTGGACCTCCTTGATAGTTTGGGTAAAGTCTTCTACTTGGCCTCTCTTCATCTCCATTGAACTAAGGTCTCTTAGTTGACACACTCTTCTAGGGTGTCTTCCATACACAACCTCAAAAGGACTCCTTCCTGTGGTCCTATTCACACTATCATTATAGGCATATTCTGCTTATGGAATGACAAGATCCCAAGTCTGCCCATACTCCTTGGTCAAACACCTTAACAAGTTGCCCAACACCCTATTTATAACTTCAGTTTGACCATCAGTTTGTGGATGGTAAGCTGAACTGAATGAGAGGTTTGTTCCCAACCCTTTCCATAAGTTTTTCCAAAAATGTCCCATGAACTTTCTATCCCTATCTGACACAATGCTCAATGGGATTCCATGAATCCTTACTATCTCTTTGAAGAAGAGATGTGCTATATAGCTTTCATCATGAGTAGTTCTACATGGAATGTAATGGCTCATCTTAGAGAACCTATCTACTAAAACATAGATGCTATCCATACCTATTTTGGTTTTAGGGAGTCCAACCACAAAGTCCATACTCACACACTCCCAAGGCCTATTTGGAATTGGTAAAGGTCGATAAAGCCATGCATTGCTTGAACCTCCTTTATCTCTTTGGCACACACCACATTGATCTACATATTTTCTCACATCTCTTGCTAACTTAGGCCTAAAATAGTATCTTTATACTAGCTCCATAGTTTTGTTTATGCCAAAATGCCCACTTAGGCTTCCATTATGCTTCTCTTGGATCAAATTTTCCCTCATGGATCCCCTAGGCACACATAGCTGATTGCCTTTGAACAAAAGTCCATTTTGAAGGGTGTAGTCTGCATACTCACCATAGAAATGGTTCTCAAACTCTTGGCACACCTTTTAGGCTTTTGAGAAGTCTTCATCCTCCTTATAAAGATCCTTGAAACCTGCTATTCCAATGCTTTGTAGTTGAAATTCTTGGACAGTCAAGAGCTTCCTACTTAAAGCATCTGCTACCTTATTGAGTTTCCCCTTCTTATGCTTGATAGTAAAGGTAAAGGATTAGAGATATTCCATCCACTTCAAGTGTCTATTGCTAAGCTTCTCTTGAGTATTAATATAGCTCAAGGCCTAATTATCTATGAACACCACAAATTCTTTGGGTAGGAGGTAATTCCTCCACTTCTTGAGAGATTTTACTAATGCATATAACTCTAGGTCATAGGTTGAATACCTTTTCTTTTCTTCATTGAGTTTCTCACTGAAAAATGCCATAGGCCTTCCCTCTTGGCTCAATACACCCCCTACTGCAACACCACTTGCATCACATTCAATGGTGAACAACTTGTCAAAAGTAGGTAAGAGTAAGATAGGTTTGGTAGCTACCTCTTACTTCAATGTTTGGAATGATTTATCAGCTTCCTCAATCCATTGGAACTTAGTCTTAAGTGCTCCCTTGATAGTGTCAAGCACTGGTGCACATATGCCACTAAAATTTCTCACAAATTTCCTATAGAATTGGGCCAACCCATGGAAACTCCTTACTTCAATCCCTATTTTAGGGGCAAGCCAATTCAAGATTGCCTCCACCTTGCTTGGGTCTATTTTCAAAGTGCCCTTGGACACCACAAACCCCAAGTAGACTAGTTCTTGCTACATGAACTCACATTTCTCTAGGTTGATAGCCAATTGTTCTTCATGTAGCCTCTTCAAGACTAACCTTAAGTGCTCAAGGTGCTCTACTTTGGTTTTTCTATAGATGAGTATGTCATCTAGGTACACCACCACAAATCTACCTATGAAGTCCTTCAAGACCTCATTCATCAAC
Source organism: Chamaecyparis obtusa (assembly GCA_027943335.1). Classification (NCBI taxonomy): domain Eukaryota; kingdom Viridiplantae; phylum Streptophyta; class Pinopsida; order Cupressales; family Cupressaceae; genus Chamaecyparis; species Chamaecyparis obtusa. The sequence continues at coordinate 961,884 of BSBK01005292.1, forward strand.
CTCATGAAGGTTCTCAGGGCATTGGTAAGCCCAAATGGCATCACAAGCCATTCATACAAGCCATCTATGGTTTTAAAAGTGTTCTTCCACTCATCACCCTCCTTAATCCTTATTTGGTGATAACCACTCTTGAGATCCAACTTTTTAAAATACATAGCACCCCCTAAACAATCCATCAAGTCTTCTATTCTTGGAATTGGGAACCTATACCTGATGGTGATCCTATTGATGGCCCTTGAATCAGTGAAAAGTCTCCACTTACCTCCCTTCTTGGATGCCAACACCACCGAGACTGCACATGGACTAATAATTTTCTTGATCAGTCCTTGATCCAATAACTCTTGCACTTGCCTTGCTACTTCTTTGTTTTGATCAAGGGTAAGCTTGTAGGCTGCTTTTTTAGGCAGAGATGCACTGGGTACAAAGTATATTTGATCACTTATAGCCCTTCTTGGAGGAAGTGTTGTAGGTGCTCCATCACTTACAATGTCCTTGAACTCCTCTAACATTTTCTTCACCTCTATAGGTGTCTCTATCTGCAAATTATGTTCCTCTTCCTTAGGTTTGACCATAATGGCACATCCCATTATTTTAGTGTCATGTAATGAATGTAGAAACTCCTTCCCACTACTAAGCAACACACTAGGTGTCCTTGAGGCTCCTTCTTCATTCTCTATCAGAGACTGAATCTTGAATGTTTTTCCATCCTTCTTGAAGGAAATGGAGTTCTCTTCTCCATCATAGATCACTTTTCCATCAAATTGCTAGGGTCTTCCCAATAAGAGATGGCAGGCATCCATGGGTAGGACATCACAAATAATCTTGTCCTTGTATCCACCAATGGTAAGCTCCACCCATGTCTTCTCATTCACTAATACACTCTACTCCTAATTCAGCCAAGTCACCTTGTAAGGGTTTTCATGGAGAATCTTGACAAGTTTTAGCTTCTTTTCTACTTCATCTGATATGATGTTTTCAGTTGATCTTGAATCAACTATCACCTTGCAAACTTTTCCTTGGATCTTTCATCTCACTCTAAATAGAGCTCCTTCTTTTCTTGGGTTCTCCTTGGGTAGGTTGCCTTATGAGAACTCTCCTAAACATCAAGTTCTCCCCCATCTCTGATTCTAGCTTGCTTACCTCATTTGTGCATGAGCTACTACCATCTTCTTGGGCATAGGCTACCCTCTTTTCACCACTAGAGCTTGTAGGTTTGTTAGGACATCTATAAGTAGGGTTTCAAAGCTTTCCACATTGATAGCACTTCATTGTGGCAAAGTAGGAGCTACTCCTTCCTGTACTTCATCCTATGCTACCCTAAGATTCTCTTCCTCTGCTAAATGTTCCTCTTGAACTGGTCTCTGCAACTTGTTCTAGGAGTATTCTCTCTCCTTGACTTCTAGAGTCACCTCCTCTTCCATTAGAACCTCCTCTTTGACCCCCTCTAGAGTCTCTACCTTTGCCTCTATTTTTGGAGTTAGGTTCCTACTTCTTTCTTTGCTTATCTTCTATCTTTTGTGCCATATGTTGAAACCCAAGGAATGTGGTAGGAGTAAACAACTTCATCTCCTCTTCTATACTCCATCTCAATCCACTTAAATACCTTGCCACCTTGATACTATCCTCCTCTTTCACTTTGGATCTTAGGCTCAACTTGTGAAACTCTTCGGTATAGGTGGCTACATCCATTTCTTTCTGTTTGAGATTCAACCTTCTTCTATGCTACTAGATTTCATAATTTTCAAGTAGGTATGCTTCCCTCACTTTGTTTACCATAGCTTTCCAATTAGAAATTGGATGCTTTCCCTCTTTCTCCCTTTCTTCTTGGAGATAGTTCCACTAAGTTAGAGCTTGGCCTCTCAATCTTTCTTTGGCCACTTTGACCTTTTGGGCCTTAGAGATCCCTTCACATTTGAAGTGATTCTCCATACCCTCTATCCATTGCATAATAAGTTATGTGTCTATTATGCTAGTAAGAAGTGGAACACCTTCAAGTGCCTTGCCGGTGATGGCCTTTAGTGCCTTTAAGAACTACTCATCTTGAGTAGGAGGATCAGGTGTAGGCACCTCATCATCTATAGTCTTCTCTTTCTCTTTAGCATCCTATTCCTCCATTCTATCATTCACTTTATCTGCCTTTTCTTGGACATTATCCAAGAGTTGTTCCATCTGATACAATCTTTCTTGCAGGAGCTATTGGCTTCCCCCTGATCTTCTACCTTCTTGGATAGCTCTGCATTAGTCACCATCTTCTTCTTTTGAGATGACCCTACTAATTCCTTTGGAGGTTGAAACATCCACTCTCCAACTATCCACTTCCCAAGCCTTATTTGGCTCTGATACCAATCTGATGGGGAGATTGGGATAGACTAGCTTAGTCTATGCCCCTAATCCTTATCTTGGATCACTAGTTTTCTTACTCACACCCTATGGTCTCTAGGACTCATCTTCATAGTAGGATCCCCTGACCTAGCCCAATCTGACCACCAATAGTAAACTCACCTTCTTCCTAACTTGCTTGCACACTTCCTAACTCCTTCCCTTACATAGACCAATAAGGGCTCCTTAGCTTGCTCATCTCCTCAGGCTCTAAAAAGGGTAGAGATGACCTCTAAGATGTTTTTACATTCAACAAAGTGACTCTAAGGTACTGATGAAGTTGGCTTGTTACTTGATTTCATAGTTTATTCCCAAAATAGGGCTACTAGCAAAGAGCCCCAATTAGGCCTCCTCTCCGGGTTTGTAGGAATTTTGATCCACTTCCTTCACAAAACCAAGGCTAGTCTTCTATAGAGACCTCTATTCAAATACCAAACCCTCAAATATTTTTAGGGTTTTAGGGCTTCAACTATTCATACAATGCCTCAACCAGAAATGAGGGTTTCTAGGGCTTTTTAGGCTTGCTTGAGTCACAGGGCTAGTTTGATTGTATAAACACCTCAAATGGATTGACGTAACTCTCTCCTTCACACCAATGAGTCTTTAATCATCCCTCTTGAACTCATTCAAAGGTTTTTTCTTAAATCTTTCTCCCTTGTCCTCTAGAGCTTCTTCAATGCTGACCACACCTAGCCAGGCACTGCTTAGTCTCACCTAGGGCTTGGCCATTAAATAGCTTGCACTCACAATCTAGGGCCCTGCTTGCATATATGTATATTTTAGGGTCTATACTACCATATTGCAAAGACCCATGGTGTTTCCATGGTGGGGATAGGAGCTACAGGGCCTTATCTACATGCCTCTTCAAACTGGACAAAGGACTAGCATATTCAAATGAAAATAAGAACACACACAAAATAACCAAGAAGCTACTCTAAAGACATACAAATGAAATTAAATACACCAAATCCAATGTACAATGCTAAAGATTCTATGATCAATCCATTAAATCATCAAATCATGCCATTAATCTTGACTGGCACACACAAACACTGTCACAGTCTAATTCTTACAACTCAAATTTGTACACCCTGATTGCCAACCCTTGAATTAGGGTTTTTTAGGTCATAAATAGTCCCTTCCTTTGGGTTTGAGCTAGGTTAGGGCTTAGAGCCACTTGGGTGAGGTTTAGACTCACAATGAGAAAAGTTGCTAAGCAACTTTGCAAAGTTGCTAGCAACTTTTTGAGCAACTTTTTCTTGCTCGAGAAACTTTTTCTCTTGTCACATCCTAGGACCTTTCTTAGGTCTAGTACAAAGCACACATGTGCTAAAACCCTAAAAACCCCTATTCTAAGACTTTGACCTATCTATGATGAAGTCACCTCAAGATGACATCATTCCCTGAGTCACTATACAATCAAAATGGAAGATCAAACTACGACTCTAGGACCTCAACTAGACCCTACACACACCAGGTGAGCTCAAGGATCTTATCCTAATTACAAGTCTTCATTAGGAAGTTAAACACAAGAAAATTTAAGACTAGTGGGAGCCCTTAGAAGGGTGCTCCTGCACCAATGATTTATCTCCTATCAGGAAGCACCTAAACCATTTGTCCTTCCAATTGCTGGCTTGTATCCTCTTCCCTTTTTTCCAGCAACATGTGAATATTTGAGGCATATTTTCTTTATGTCATCCCAACTAGATTGAGTTGTATCTCCTCCTTCCATCAAATCTAAAGCTTTAGTGCATCCATCTTGTATTCCTATGAGAAATAGTAGCTTCTGAGATTACTCATTAAGCTCATGCTCGGTATTTCTTTGTAGACTATACATGAACCATGAGATATAGTCTTCCAGTGACTCATCCTCTTTTTGACTCATTTTAAAAAGGTCCTCTCCCCTCATATTAGTTCCTTGACAATATTCTTTATACTTCTTCAAGAATACATCCTACATTCTTGCCCAATCTTGGACAAAATCTTGTCCTAGACCCATAAACCAATGCAAAGAAGACTCCTTAAGAGTAGCAGAGAATAGTTTGAGCTCATGAGCATCAGAAGTGTAGTCATAACTCCTACACAGGATATCAAACTCGAAGAGAAAGGTATCCAGGTCTTTTGTTACTAAACCATAGAATTTTGGCAAGGCAGAAGATAGTATATTCTTGAGGTTGTTGGTGTCCCATTGGTCAGTAATAGGGAATGGAAAAGTAGGGGGATTATCTAGCCTAGTAGGATTTATAGGTTGTAGAGGTGGTTGAAAAGGAGGTTGGTATACAATGAACTATAATGAGTTTTCTTGTCTGACTAGATTTTTAGAAAAATGGGCTCTCAGATGAGTGAAGACGTCTATAAATTCATTGATTTCAAGTTGTTCTTCAAGAGAATCAACCTGTTCTTCTTTAGAGGATGACGTAGTTTCAGGGAGGTCAATGATGGCATGAACAAATGAACTCCCTTCCTCTAGTGAGTGATTGAATTGGTTTGGTAAGTACCATCCTCTGGCATCTCTTCTTCGACTATGCATACATGTAGTAGGGAGAGATGTGATTTAAATAGTGCTCCTAGAATTAATGTATCCTAACAGAACTAGAAATGAAACAAAATCTAAGAATGGCTTATAAAGGCATGGTTCGGTACCATCCCTGGCAATGGCGCAAAAAATGATCACTTCCTATAAAGGCTCAAAAACTAGGTATAATTCCAAACTCAGGGATTGGACATCCAACCGAGAAACTTATCCTCTTTATGGAAATTCATTTAGTAAGTTAGAATAGGGATGTATCACTTGAAATTGGCAATTATTATTCAGCCATACATTATCGTTGCTGTAGGAAGTGAATGCTGAAGGAAAACTATACTATGATTTCAGGAAATGAATGCTAGAGTAATGCTTAAGCTAGAATTTTGGGAAAAGTAATTACTGGAATAGAAGCTAAAAAAGTATGAATATTGATAAAACATGCAAACTCTTACAAGCTATGCCATGGTAATTGTGTTGTTCTTCAACTTTGGCTGCAGGAGGCATTATCTCATATGTAGCTTTGGCTGCAGGAGCAGTTCAACTATTGGCACTTAACCAATAGAAATGCAGGAAATGATTCTAGCTAATATGAATCTACCTTACTGTGTATTTCTCGCTAAGTGGGCCCCTTGGATGAGTATCCTAAATCACAATTATACTCAACTGAATATCAACACTTTATTTTATTGATTGAATAACAAAATACATAATTCTCATAACATAGTGAAATTATCTAAAAACTGTTCCTATATATTCAGTGATGCCCTTCTCTGTGTTGTGCTCACACAGGAGCAGGGCTTTATTTAAAAGGAAAAACTTCTAGCTAACTCCTAACCATGCCGTAGAAACAGGTGGATCTTTATTACAACATTAATGACTAGAAAGACGGAAAGCTTTAAAGACTAAACAGATTGATCCCGAAGTAGAGGGAAGAATTGCCGTGACAACAACTCCAACTTTCATTCATGCCTAGATCCTTTTGGAGAAACTAGCATGCCACCTAACTCATCACCAAGACTACCACCTTACTCCTTCAACTGGTGCTGCATTGAATATCCTTTCGTTGAAAGCTGTAGGAAGATCAGGTGGAACACTCCGAGGATGAATGCACCAGACCTGGTCAAAAAAACATTCGCTATTCCAATGTGCTATGCCTTTAAAGGTTAGGATAAGATATTTATGATAGTAATCACCAAAAAATGCATAATGAATCACATTCAAACATCTACTCTACTTATTCAAAACACAAAAATATCTTTTAGATCAAGAAATATAGCATTTTATCCAAGCATACTATATTAAGTATGTTTAAACCATGTCAAATGTCTATTGGCAGCATTGCATATAGTAGCAGAAAATCATAAGAGTCTTGTGGTAAATGTATCAAAATGCATAAAAAAAGTATAGAAAATATTATCCTAAATAATTTTAAAGTATGGCATTAATATGCCTCATCAGTAATGATAGAAGACATAATAGTTTCCCTAGATTCCTGGGAATACCTTGTTGATTTCATGATTCTATCACCAAAGGTCAATCTTGTTGGTTATCCTGTCATTTTAGGATGTCCATGGTTGGCAATAGCTAATGCAAACATTAGTTGTAGATTAGGGAACATGACAATATCAGATGGGCAAGCCACTAAGAAACTAGCATTGTATCCTCCAGCTCAACCTCAGTTAGATTTAAGTACACCTATATGGCCAAATTTAGGAGATGGGGAAGAGGAGTTGAACTCTATGGTTCAGATCATGATGTTACATAGGTAATGTTTTCTAAAGTTGCAGGAAGAAGATGAAGTAATCTAGAGCATTCTTAATAATGACTGTGTTGAAATCAAAGACATATCTGAAAGCTCTGTGTTAGAGTTAACTACATATGAGGACCATTTTGAGAACTGTGTTTTGCCTTCAGAACCCAATATTATTCATCGGGTCCTACCTTGTGAAGTAAATACAAGTCCTATCACTGACGTATCCATGCTTGACCTTACAACTAGTGTTGAGCTTTCCAAGGGTCACAATCTCCATGTAAATAATAAGTTGCCTTCACAACAGATGGAACAATTAACTAAACTTCTCCAAACACATGAGAAAGCCTTTGCATGGGATTATGGGGATATGAAGGGACTAATACCTACACTCTATACTCATAGGATATATATCAATGAGGTAAGTCTACCATTCTGCCAACCTCAGAGGAGGATTAACCCATCACTAAGAGAGATAGTCAAAATAGAATTACAAAAATTGCTGGATGTTGGCTTTATATATCCTATATCTGATAGCAAATGGGTATCACCTTTGGTTATAGTGCCCAAAAAGGGGGGAAAATGGAGAATTTGTGTGGATTATAGAGAGTTAAATAAAGCTACCAAGAAAGATCATTTCCCATTACCATTCATTGATCAAGTACTTGATACTTTAGCTGGTAAAAAGTATTTTTCCTTTCTTGATGGATATAGTGGATACAATCAGATTACTATTGCTCCAAAGGACCAGGAGAAGACTGCATTCACATGGCCATGGTGGACATATGCATACTTTGTCTTACCATTTGGGTTATGTAATGCTCCAAAAACATTCCAGAGGGCTGTAATTATTATTTTTGCTGACATATCACATGATTGTATGGAGATATATATGGATGACTTTACAACATTTGGAGTGACATTTGAAGAGTCCTTGAAGAATCTTGAAAAGGTGCCGATCTGATGAAAGGAACACAATCTCTCTCTTAACAATGAGAAATGCTTCATGATGATGCAAGAAGGAGTGGTACTTGGACATTTTATTTCAGCAGCAGGAATCAAAGTGGACCTAACCAAAGTAGAGGTAATACTTACACTACCTTCCCCTACTAAGAAAAAGGATGTAAAATCATTCTTAGGACATGATGGTTACTATAGGTGCTTTATTTAGAATTTCAGTCAAGTAGCTAGTTCTCTATACACATTGCTAACAAAAGAGGCCGAGTTTGTATGGACACAAGCATGTGATGATTCCTTCCTGCAGCTCAAGATACTTTTAACAACTACACCTATCCTCAAAGGACCAGATTGGTCTATCCCATTTCACATCCATACAGATGCATCAGATTATGCCATAGGAGTTGTGCTAGGACAAAAGTTCAGTAACCTTGAGAATGCAATCTACTATATCAGTAAAAGCCTCCATGGACCAGAATTGAACTACATAGTTACTGAAAAGGAACTCCTAGCTGTAGTTTATGCATTAAAAAAAATTCCACCACTGATCACTCAGCAATTAAATATTTGATGAAGAAATCTACTATAATAGATAGATTAGTAAGGTGGCTACTACTATTGTAGGAGTTTGATATAACAATTGTTGATAAGCTAGGGAAGGCAAACGTAGTAGTTGACTATTTGTCTAGACTACAAATTGATGATACAAAGACTACTCTAGTTGAAGATGCATTTCCTCATGAACACTTGTTTCATATAGAAATAAACAACCCACGGTATGCTAACATAGCCAATTATCTTGTAGCAAATAATATGGCCCCACATTTCTCTCACAAGGACAGAAAAAAGATTGCAGAGAAAAGCTTGCAATTTTCATGGATAGATAACAATCTATTTTACACTGGTCCAAATCAAATTCTGAGAAGGTGTGTGAGAGAAGATGTAATCCATGATATACTCCATGCTTGTCATGATGAGCCATGTGGAGGTCACTTTTTAGAAAAGAGAACAGCCCTGAAAATCTTAACAACATGATACTATTGGCCAACACTGCACAAGGATGCAGCCAGTTATACAACAAAATGTGATAAATGTCAAAGGATGGGTTGCCCAACAAAATCAGATGAGATGCCACTCAATCCACAAGTGGTAATAACACCATTTGACAAATGGGGTATGTATTTCATAGGACTAATTTGTCCTCCCTCAAATGGAAAATCTTACATCCTGGTATGCATAGACTATCTGACAAAATGGGTGGAAGTGAAAGCTATGCAGAATGCCAGGGATCAAAAAGTAGCCAAATTCTTGTATGAGGATATTTTTACCTGTTATGGAGTCTTGAGAGACCTTGTAACAAACCAAGGGCCACAGTTCACTTCAAATATGAATAATGAGCTAATGCAAGAATATAGTATCAGGCATTGCAAATCTAGCCCTTACCATCCATAGGAAAATGGATAGGCAAAGGTCACCAATAGAGAAATTGAGGTCATATTAACAAAAATAGTGCAATTACATCGCAGGGATTGGAGCAGAAAATTAACTGAAGCAGTATGGGCCTATCGTACCACCTAGAAAATAACTACAGGGTTCACAACATTTGAATTGGTGTATGGAAAGGCAACAATGTTGCCCATAGAATTTGAACACAAAACATTATGAACAGCTCTAGAATTGAATATCAATCTTCATGTAGCACAATCATAATGCCTTCTCCACCTCAACTCCTTGGATGAAATGTGAAAGTCAACATTGGAGCGGACCGAGCTAATCTAGAACCAAAGAAAGAGGTGGCATGATTCACACTTCAAAAAGAAGTAATTTCACGTGGGTGATTAGGCTCTATTATATGATTCTCAATTCAAGGAGATTCTAAAAAATCTCTAGACCAGATGGCTGGGACCATATGAAATTCAATATGTATTTGACAATGGAGCAGTCCAATTGACCACACTAGATCCAGTCCAATTCAAATTCTTTTAAATGAACACTGCTTGTGCATGTACCACAAGCCTCAAACCAAGGAAGAATTCCTGCAACAGTTCAACACTCACAGTTCAATAACAACTCAGGTACTAGTTCCTGTAGCAGAAGGTGAAAGCCTTCCTCCTGCAACTTCACCATAACATGCCTTCAGAAACCAACTATAATAAAGCTTCATTTAATATGAGGTACATTTCTTCATTCACTTTTCTTCATTCTTCTCTCTAATTCATCTCATTTCTCTTTCTTCCACTTGCTCACAATCCACGTCACCCACAATCTCTATTTTCAATGCTTTCAATAGACACCACGTCAACACTCACATGCAGCTGCCAGAATCAATGAAATCTCATCAACTTGCATTCCTGTGTATGGTACATAAATCCCAAGTACAACTACCTCAATCCTTACTCACTTTTAGCACACATTTTAATAATTATATATAGTACTGCAATAAATATATAATATAGGTGTTACACCAGTTTCCCATTCTCGTGCTAAAATATATCAAGTGAGGACACTTGTTAATGTTTGGTAGGGGGTAGGGGAAGTGTAATAAATTCCAAGTGTTATTACTAAGCCATCCCAATCACATCCTTGTCACATCAATATTGTACTTAGGCTTTGTTCTATTATTTCTTTTAATCCTACACATTTGTTGTACTTGCAAAATTCTGATTTTTTGAGCTCGATATGACTTGAAAGGACTATTATTAAATTGTAGGGTAACTCACACTTAAAGATGTGATGCCCTTTGTAATCAATGCCATTATTATTGTTCATGTTAATCATAATGAAGGTAATGTAAGAGAATAAATCAATATTTTCAAGAATTGCAATTGTAGTTGAAGAAGACGGTATTTGTAGAGCATAAGAGATTGACAAATTAGTAGTAAATTGAAGGTTGGGTGTTAATAGAATGGGTGGACAATTACAGAGGCATGAACCAGTTCACTATGGTATTTTACTGGTAGATGTTGAAGAAGTCCGCAGATTTAATGCATGCAGCTGGCTGGGGTATTTTATTCAGTTAATGAAATTTCATGAGGAGGTTGCAACAAAATTTATGGGCACTTTTGAAGAGGGAGAAGCAACTATGTGGGGTTTAATAGTTATTGCTACCAAGGAAATAATTGCAGAGGTCACCGAATTTCCAGTCATTAGAGAGCACTATCCTAATGAGCATGATGCTAGGTTATCTAGAGCTCAATTCTCCCAACCGCATGATCCTCCACTTGAAATTACTAAGCAAGGATGCAAGAGATTGTCTCTTCTGCCACCATTTCAAGAATTGGCTACCCACATTATCAAGTATTTAAATTGTGAAGGGAGATTCTCCAACTTGCATGCCCATCATTTCAAATTGCTTAGTTGTATAAGGCATAATCTTTAGGTCAATGTTCCTAATTTTCTCTATAATATGTTAAGCATTAGTGCTAAGGAAACACAAAAGGGGAACACAAATTCTATAAGCCACCATACCCTAATAAAATTGCTAGTTGAGAAATCTCTTAGGGACATCTCTGCCCTTTCATGGGTAGAATTTGTTCAGTTCAAAAGTTTGCAACCCCAAGTTAACCCTATTGCTCAATCTCTAGAGAATGAAGTAGAGTCTTCTAAGCCTACTCCAGAAATAGCCGCAAAAGAAAAAGAGATAGAATTATCCCCAGAAAATAAGTATTTTGAGCCCACTCTAGAGAGTAATATACCTACTTCTTCCATAAAGAAATGCAAACAGAAGGTTGGAGAGGAAACCCCTAACCTAGAAAAGGAAATTTAGAACCCTACAGTTCAAATAAATAAAAGAAAATGGTCAAGTCCTGCAACATCTACTCCTACAACATCTAATCTTGTAGCACAAAGGCCAAAAAGATCCCGCCAACATAAAACTACAGAGGTCGAGGAGAAAACTATGCGAAGAAGTCCTCGCATGCGAGGGCAAGTCTCTCGACCTTCCCTTGGAAATCCAATTGTCCCAGCACCAAAACCTACTCCAGAACCATCTATTGAGTACATTCTTGATGACTCACCCAAGTAGATAGAAGTATCTTCATCTCCCCAAAATATGGAGGAATCTTAAAATGTGCAAGAACCTGATAGTAGCACACCACAAGATGATCAGGGAATGACTAAGCCAAGCCCTGACATAGCACATGAGAGAATTCCTTTGAATGTTCAAATGACTCTTCCACAACACCCTATGTATTCCAATGTGTCCATTATTCCCTACAAATCCACATGGTTCACTGAGTATTTTTAGCAAGTTGTCAAAGAAAAGAGAAAGAAAGCTCAGTTGCAAGAATTTCCTCCAACAACAATATAGTTTATACTCTTCAATTTATACAATCAATTTTTTTTCCAGAAGACCTAGTGGAAACAAGAAAGAGATCAAATGCAGAAAGAGATATTTGATAAGGATGAGGAAATTGAAGCTCTTAAGGAGCAGATAAAGAAACAAAAAAAACAAATGGACCAAGCCCTTAAACTATTCAATTAGGTCATAGTCTATAGACCGCCACCCAGGGTATATGCTATTTGTTTAAAAGAACAATTCCTTTTTTTTCAACTTATGATGACAATGAAGGGTATTGAGTGTGAATTAAAGTTAGCCTAAGATTTTTATGGAATATATCAAAGTCTTCCCCCATGGCAGAAAAATTTATTATGTGAGCTATCTTTGCATAACTTTATCATACCACATGAGACAAAATGGAATCCTTTTCTCTATATAGGGGATATTCATTTAAGAGCTTTGATGTCATGGATTCATAATGAAGGGAACTATGACAGACAGTTGAATATTTACAAGGATCTAGAAAAGTCTGAACCCTTGCCATTAAGGGCTGAATCACATAAGCTTGATGTCCTCTTGAGGGATTGGCTCAATTTGACTTATGGGAAACAGAAGCCTGAAATCAGGGAGAAGGTGTTTGCATTAAGAGACAGGGTCTATAGAGAATACCAGGGACTACCCTATTTTTCATTTCAAAGAGGTCTTGCAGGGGTAAGAAGCCAATGGAATAGATTACCAAAGGCCTTTAAGAAAATAGAGCCACACAACCCAATAAACTTTGAGGCAACAACAAACTGAGAAACCAAATATATGAAGTTGGGGTGTCAAATCAGAAGGGAATTGTGGATGCCTTTGTCTTTTCAGCCACCTACACTCCTATGGCCCCTATATGACATCAACACCACCAGATTGGATCAGTTACTGGAAGAACACATGGGAGATTACTTGGAAAGAACAAGGGGATTTTATTACACTTTCAAGAGTGGAAAGAAGGGAAAAACAATAGCCAGTGATTTTAGGTCCTTAGCCAGGAAATGCAATGCTTGAGGACAAGCATTATCTTCAGTAGGGGGCAGATGATGAGACAATTTATTGTCTCCATTTTGTTATAATCTTTATACTTTGTTGACACTCTTTATGCTCTGATAAGACATTTCTAAAACATCTATGAATGTATACCTATGTGAACTTGTTATAAGTACAATTAGAGCTACAAAGACTATGGGTAGTAGAATGACATGTTTTGCTGACTATTATGTATATAATGTAGTACTTCATATAGCTATTTTAAGATGTGCTCTAACATTTGAGTAGGATTTGAAATGTTGACTTGAATATATATATGTGCACCAAATGCTACTAACCTGCCAGGTAAGCAAGGAGTAGTACAAAGAGAGGTGCAACCACATTTAAGGAGCATTAGAAGACTAGTCATGGCAAAAGAATCCAACACAATTCCAAAGGATATGCTGCTACTAAGGAGCTGTCATTCCAGAAGATATAGGAAATAGTTATGCTATATTCCCTTGGTGTTTTTATTCTGTTATTTGCACTTATTGTAATATGTTGTGGTTGTTTTATCTCCTCCTTATTTGGTGAGATTTAATTAGACTTTTCTATTATGCTTTCAATAAGTGTCAATCCTCTATATAAAGGGATTTGATCAACTTAGCTAGGTAATGAAAAAAATATAGAATGATGTATTCAATACAGTAGAAGTTTCTCTTTTCTGTTCTCATGACTTGTTCAATTGTTATGTAACTAGTTAAGAAGAATTTAATGGAAGAGTAATTTTTGAGTATCTTTTGTGTTAGTAGTTAGCTGAGGCCAACCAAGGGGGGCCACTTGGGAGGTGGATTAGATTAAGTTAGAGTAGAGTTGCTTACTATATTTTCTATGCTTTCAAGTAGAAGTTACTGTTTCATTCCTGCAGCATTACTATTGTGGATGTTCCTACAACACTTGTAGAGATAGACATAGTGAATGTTTTGAGTTACTAGATAAGTTTAGGATAAGGTTTATAAGCTTTTTGTAGTCATTTCATTAAGTAGTTAAGTGTATTTACTTTCCTACAGCAATAGCATAGGTTCCTTTCATGCATTTTATCTTCCTGCAACATAGGTGGTATGACTCTTAGAGGAACTTAGTGCACAAACTATGGTGTCCCATTTCAAGTCTACATCCCTGGGTTGACAATCTAAATGCATTTTATGATGGGAAAATTAATCCTTAGCATAGATGTATTATTCCTAAGAGAGATAATGGCATGATTATCATTACCTATTGTGAAATTGTTCAGGACTCGAGAGGTTTCAAACCCAAAGGAAGACCCAAATAGGTCGAAGGAAAGAGATCCATACCATAGCCCAAGATCTCTACAATCCTTCTCTGCCTTTCAAGTAGAGTGTTGATTAAATAAATATAACTCTTGTTCTAGTTGACAAGTTGTCTTGTTTCATTCAAATAGCTATTCAACAAACTTTTCATTACTCTAGCTTCTTTGATCGAGGCCTCTCCCCCCAAAATAGTGTCATCAATGAATTATTGATGAGATAATTTATAATTCCCTGAGGAAGGGTTAATTCCCTACAAATATCCAAAAGCAATCTTCATCGAGATAAGTCATCCAAGGCATTTAGCCAAAAGAATAAAGAGGACAGAGGAAAGGGGGTCGCCATGTCTAAGGCCTTTGGAAGGTTTGAAGAAAGTCAAAGGGGAGCCATTGATCGACACTGCCATAGAGAGGGAGGAAACTAGTTGGTGGATGATTCTACAAGTTCCATGGTTGAAGCCCAAAGATTCCAAAATCTTAAAAAAAAGTTGCTAGTCCACCTGGTCATAAGCTTTGGAGAGATCCAGTTTAAGGAAGAACCCTTCTTTGTTGGTTGAAACAGGGAGTGTATGACCTCATGAACAGTAATGATAGAGTCAAGAATCTATCTCTCAAGGATAAAACAAGATTGTAGATGCGAGATGAGAAAGGGGAGCATCTTGAAAAGTCTCAAAGTAAGCACCTTGGAAATTATCTTGTAAAAAGAGTTGCATAAGTTGATGGGTCTAAAGTTCTCCATAGCCTCCACACCAAGAATTTTGGGGGTGAGAAACAGGAAGGTAGCATTTAGCTCCTTCAGAATGTTCTTCGAACCAAAGAATTGCTGAACAACTTTAACCACATCCCCCTTAACAATTTCCTAGTAAATGTGAAAAAATAATATGCGAGCCATCAAGGCCAGACACTTTGTCCCCTAACATATAATTCATAGCTTTGAAAACTTCCTCCTCATTAGGGATAGAACATAGAGCTTTATTTTGGTCTTCAGAAATAATCTTTGGAATGTTACCCAAAATCATGGTCTGGTCATCTGAAGAGAGGTGATGATATTTAGATAAGAGGGTGGAGAAGAAGGCAATAGCTTCATTGGAGATGTCCTTGTCCTCTATAAGTATCTGATCCTTCTGTCTAAGTTTTCTAATTCTATTAGAAGCTTTATGCTTCATGGTGGTAAGATGGAAGATCCTCATATTTTTGTCACCTTCTTTCAGCCAAATAGATCTAGACCTTTGTTTCTAGTATAATTCCTCCTTGTCAATCATATTATGATATTCATAAAGTAAGGCTTTCTCTTTTTGGAGATGATCAAGATTGTATCCAAAGTTTTGAATCTCCCCTTGACTTTGATTAAGATCCATAAGAGTCTCAACTTTGGAAGAAAAGATATTACCAAACTCATTCATGTTCCAAAGCTTGATGTTATTATTAACATTCCTATTTTTTTAGCAATTATAAACATGGCAAAGCCATCAATATGAATATTGCACCATTCCTTTAAATTCTTTCTCAGATCAGGGTGGGTAGTCCACATTTTTCAAATCTAAAGGGAAAACTTATCTTTTTAATGAGGGGATCAAGGATAAGAGAAATGGGGGAATGGTTTGAACCAATTCTAGCCAGAGCTAAAAGAGTACAAGAAAAGATATGGAGCCAATAAAGGGTAATGAGGGCATGATAAAAATGTACATGAATAAAATCATTACATTTTCTTCTATTAGACCATGTATAATCTACCCCATGGAGATCTAGGTCGAAGAGGGCCTGATCATTGATGAAGTCCATAAGATCCATTCTTCTTTCTAGACCCTAAATAATCCCTCCAAGTTTCTCCCCTTCTTTAAGAGGAGTGTTAAAGTCTCCCATGATAATACCTCTAGAGGACTGGAAGACAAAAGTAATAGTCCTAATCCTCTCCCAGTACTTAGATCTAGCCTTTTTAGAATGAGGAGTATAAACATTTAGAATAAACCAACTATCATTATCATGATTATTCATGAATTTCATAAACAAAAGATTACCTTCCTCATGTATGACATCCCCTTTGAAGATAGCAAAGTTCCAGAAAATAGAAAGGCCACCAGAAGCCCCATCGGAACTAGATCACACAACCTCCATAGTCTTCGATATTTTGATACTTTCCACCTTATCTTTATTAATCTTAGTTTCCCAAATCATCAAAATATCTGGTCTATGATCCCTAATCATATTCCTAATAATTTATTTCTTATGCGGTCCATTTAGAACATGAATGTTCCAAGAGATAATCTTCATTTATTTTTTGAGGAACAGGCTTCGTGAAAGGTAAGTTGAGTCCCATCCACAATATAAAATATTCTTACTTGCTTCTTCTTCTTTGATTTGGCTATCTTTATTCCTACCTGATGTTTTGGGTTTAGCTTCCACATCAACTTTGTTTTTACTTCTTGTTGCCGCTGGAAAGATAGAAGATGAGTCCTTATTGTTATTTTTCTTTCCTTTCTTTGAAACCAAAATCCATCCTCCATCTTATGTCCTTTCCTTGAATTTAGCAAACAACGCCTCCATCTTAGAAAGTTGTCCAAGAGAGACAGATTTGAATAGCTCCTCCATCTTAGAAAGTTGGCTGAGAGAGACAAGGTTTTTGCTAGAGACCAAAATCCTCTTGACCGGGGAGGGGATAAGGGTATTACAACCTTGTCCCTCTTGGGAAGGAGCACCATCTGGGGTATTAAATCCAAAAATAGTAGGGATAAATTCTCCTACCTCTACATTCTGTATGTTGAGAGAGTTCGGAACAAGAGAGATATAGTCAATATTATAATCTCCTCCTAGAAACCTTTATTATTTATCAATGTCCTTCTTAGGAAGTAAAGGGGCAGAAGCCCCACCAAAAACTTCAAAAGCCTCCTCCCAAGCAGAAGGGAAAATCTCAACATTATCTACTACTATAGCCTTCTCATGGTCATTCAAAGAAAGGGTCCCCTCAACGTTATCCTGTACTATGGTCTACTCTGGAACATTCAACAAAGGAATCCTCATCGTGGTTTCCTTCTGGAGAGGATCAAAACCCTTATTAAAATGAACTTGTTCCTCAGATAGGATTAATTGTTTCCTTTTTCTTCCTGGATTTCTTTTGGGATTTTTAGCTTTTTCCTTAACCATGAACTCCGAGTAGGCTTTGCCCAGATGACACGCCTTCTTGCAGTGGAAGAAAGAAAAAGGCACACTTTCATAGTCTAACTTCTTCAGTCTTTTCAGTCTTTTCCCTAGCTTAGAATTAATCTCAATAATCTATGGCATATCTTTACCTTGTTCAACTCCAATTCAAATTCTAGCAAAGGTTAGCCTACTTCTTGCCACTATAATAGGGTCAATCGAAAGGAGTTCCCTGAAAGACCTAGCAATCTCATTAAAGACATCCTCAAACATAAACTTTGGAGGGAGTTCATGAAGTCAAACCTACACTGGGGCCTCAACAAAAAAGGAGTCATTCAAATCCAAGTTGGAAGACCATTTCTGTAAAGTCAGAGTGGCCTTGCCAATAGTCCAAGTCCCAACATAGAGAATCCTATCAAAATCCTCTTGACAAGAGAATTCAAAGGATAAGAAACCATTAACCATGGCATTAATGCCCACATGGACCTTGAGATTCCATTTCTTCTTTACAAAAGCTCTAACGACATCAATATTAGGCCTATCCCCAACAAATTTCCCAACCAATGTGAGATCCATCACAATGATGTTATGATCAACTAGCTCATCGGGAACAATAATAGCATATTTCCTCTTCCCCTTATCAGATAGGTCCTTGATATCAGGGAAAGAAGATTTACCTATGGGTTTGACCCTGAACAAGGTGGACTAGGGTTTGAAAGGGGAGATCACATCCCGAGCATGGAATGAGGTAGAATCATAGAAACTTGAGGGGCTTACCATTTTATGGTGGGAAAGGGGCTTGACCATCCTCCTAGAAATCTGCTTTACTAGGGTCTTTGAGCTTCTTTTTAGAATAACTGAGAGGGGGTTGAATCAGTTATCCATTGTCCCAAATACAAAATGTATATCCAAAAATAATTTAAACAAATTTTTGCAGCTCGGTAACATATAATAGTAAATTTTCTGTGCTTTTACCGATTACCAGTCAATAACATATAGTAACTACCAATCAAATCAAATATGCAACATGTAAAGTATGATATCCAACAATCATCACAATCAACACATAACAGAAGAGATTTAACGTGGAAACCTTGTAAAGGGAAAAACCACCTGGGACCGACAACCCAAAAATTGTTCACTCTTCTGAAGTGAGGTCGTTGAAGACCCAACCCTATTAAAGGTTACAAAACACACTATAAGGTGTGACCTTGTTAGAGGATTTAACACTAATCGTTATCGTCCAGCTAGCATTCACTATTGGGTTGACAGGATAACAAATGTACATTCTATGAATGACATTACAAGACTTTCAAGTCTACTCGGTTAAGAGATTTACCTGATTATAATGGTTAAACTATAACAATAGGTGATCTGATTACAATACAACTTGATTTGTAGATATATAGGTCTATATTATGCTCATTCAAATCTCTGATCAATATATCAATTCTGTTTCAACAATATTCAGTAACTTACTGTCTCTTGGTTATATCTTTTTGATGCTCGGTAATCTCTCTAGTTTGGTTCTCCTTAACCAGTTTGATCAGGCATGCATGAAGCTTGTTTACGTGTTATCTCTATAGTATTCTTTCCTCCAACATAAGTTTCATAATGAAACCCTAGTCTCTTAAATAGACAAGTAAACTATTTTATTTTCATCCATCATATTTTGCCACTTAATCTCCTTCATTGGTTTTGCCACTTAAACCTTCCTCGGTTGATGTGTCAGTAACACATTTCAAATCTGTCCTTTAGATCTTCCTTGAATTTTGCTAGTTGTTGATCTTATAACAAACTTTATCTTTCATCTCGTGATCATACACTTTACAGCTCATCAACTTCTATTAGCTAAATAAATCATTTCATTCTTTTTTCCATACTCGATTAACAAAGAAATGCATTAGTGAACACAAGCTCAATTTATACTGTGCTCAGTATACACTACACTACTCAGTGTATACTGGAATGCTTCATTAACCGACCACACTACTTTGTAACATTTTTCTCCCAACTTCATAACAAATTAATGCACCATAATCAAGTCAACAATATGAAGTCATATACTCATCAATGAGTTACCAAAGGTACTCCTTATCCTCATCTATCATATCCATCTTTCTCCATGTATATATCTTGGTTCTTCATCTTTCTCTTCTCTTCTACAGATGTGTTAGATGTTTGCAACTCCATGATAAGTACTATCAAAAATATTTGACATCAATGACAACATAAAACTAATTCAATTATCTTACATAACAGTTTAGTGCTCGGTGATCTCTAATCACTTGAAGTTCTTCAATCAGGTTCTCAATCAGCTGTAGTTCATCAATCTCTCCCTTTGGCATTGATGGAAATTCAAGAAATATGAAGTATACCATACACATACCAAACATGTATTCTACAACTTTGTAAACAAATGTTGTAGCTCAGTAAGCTCTCTCTTAGCTTAATATGTTTAATCACTACGTTACATAACAGCATTGCAATGTGTAGACTATCTTCTGCAGATATGATCTTTAGCAGCTCTCAGGTTCCTTCTATTTCTCTGCTTTTATCTTTTTAGATTGTCTCTCCCTTAGATAGATGTTCCAGTATTCTCCTCAGTTATCATATTGTTTATCTCTCCCTTTGACAAAAATGCCAAAGAAACAAATAAACATACAACTCTGTAGTAGCCATGTAACTCTCTATTGTCCGGTGCATTTACTATATCTCTGTATACTAATTATGAAAATATGTTCTAGTTCTTCACAAATTTCACAACTTTAGACAAAATCCAAAGTGTGAACTATGCTTCATCAACATAAATGAACTTCTGATAAGATTAGGCTGATGCAACCTCTAGATCACATTAGTGACTAGTAGATAGGGGACAGACCCCAAGTCTAGTCCTCAAGTATTCAAATGTATCTTTTGGTAGAGGCGTTGTAAATATGTCTGTAGGTTTCTCTTTAGATGTAACAAATTCTAGCTTCACTTGCTTCTCCTGCACTTGTTCTCTTAAGTAGTGATACTTGATAGATATGTGCTTTGTTTTAGAGTGCATCACTAGATTCTTTGAAATATTTATGGCACTAGTGTTATCACAATATATAATCACCGACTCAGTGATTATCTCATTCATTCCTTGTAACACTTTCTTGATATATGAAATATTTGAATAGTTTGTAGCAACAAAAACATACTCTGCTTCGACTGTAGACTAGGAAATACAAGATTGCTTCTTACTTGTATAGGTAACAAGTCTTTCACTGAAGAAAAATGCTCCTCCGATTGTGCTTTTTCTATCATCCACATTTCTAGCCCAATCAGTGTCAGTGTATACTTTAAGTTCAAACTTGCCTTCCTTAGGATACCATAATCCATAATCCTCTATCTTCTTTAGGTATCTTAAGATTCTCTTTGTAGTAATCATGTGTGACTCTTTAGGATTTGCATAAATCTTGCAACAATCCCCAAAACATGTGCTATATCTAGTCTACTATGTACTACATACATTGACTTACCAATCATTGATCGGTACAGTGTTTGGTTTACCTCTATAGTTTCATCCTCTTTAGTCAATTTACAGCCTCTGACCATTGGTGTTCCAACTGGTTTAGCATCTTCCATGCCAAATGTTTTTAGTACTTCCTTTATATACTTGGATTGTGTGATGAATATGTAGGAGTTGATGAATAAACAACCCATAGCTCTGAAGAACACCTGCACGCAAACACCTGTCAAAAAAAGAGAGAGAAGAAAACAACTATGGAGACCTGAATGCATTGATCCACGAGAGAGGAGAAATCCTTGATGTGCAAAAACCAAAGTTGCAGTCAATAATGAAATGTCAGAAAAGGTTACAAAGTGTTATGAGATCAATCCTTATAAAAGGAGATTAGAAAACCTAAAAAGGTAAAACCCTAGGTTGCATAATAATAATTAATAAAGATAATTAATTATTATATGCCTAAAGTTTAGCTTAAGTAGAAAGAGGTAATAAGTGACTGAATAATTAAATCAATATGATTCAATTAATCAGTAAACACTTTATTAATCTAACACCCCCCCTTAAGATAAACTTTGGGAGAAGCTAAAATTGGTACAATTTTACCTCGATTTGCATGCCAATGCTATACAAATGCTGCCTCGATTTGCATGTCAAGCTATATGGTCTGGTACACCAAAAAAATTTGCCTCAAAAGCCAACTTGTCCAAAATTGACAAGTTTTATATGAATTTTGACTATCTCGAGCCTTCTAAACGCAACTATGAGGTCCATTTGGGCTAGAAGTTTTCCAAAAATAGTGATCACCTCAGGATCTATGCGGGGCTGATTGCAAAAATAAATTTTGCTATAGATTCCAACTTTGTCCAAATTGGACAAATTTTATATGGATCTTGGGGTTCTTGGATGCTCTAAATGCAACTGCGAGGTCCATTTGAAGCCAAGATGACCTAAAAAATAGGTCCCCCCAGATCTGACAGGAAACCCTCTCTGAAAAATGCAGATCTAATGAACACGATCAAATCTCTCAAGAAGAGGACAAGGGCTAGAAGATCTGAAGCTCTGATACCATATTGGAGTTGATGAAAAACAACCCATAGCTCCCAAGAACACCTACACATAAACACCTGTCATAGAAAGAGAGAGAAGCAAATAGCTATGGAGGCTTGAACACACTGATCCACGAGAGAGGAGAAATCCTTGATGTGCAAAAACAAAAGTTGCAATCAATAATAAAATGTCAAAAAAAGTTACAAAGTGTTATGAGATCCATCCGTATAAAAGGAGATCAAAAACCATAAAAAGGTAAGACTCTAGGTTGCATAATAATAATTAATAAAGTAATTAATTATTATATGCCTAAAGTTTAGCTTAAGTAGAAAGAGGTAATAAGTGACTGAATAATTAAATCAATATGATTCAATTAATCAGTAAACACTTTATTACTCTAACAGAATATCCCATCACTCTACTGAATAACCTGTAGTCCTAGAAAGAACTTAATCTCTCCAAACATAGACATTTTGAACTCTTTTCTCATCTCATCAGCAAAGGATTTACATATGTGATCTTGACCTCCAAAGATAATATCATCCATAAATATTTCAGCAATTAGAATAGTATCATCAGTATCTCCTCTCATATACAAATTGGTGTTCTCACTAGTTCTAACAAATCCAATACTTAACAAATAAGTATGCAACCTTTCATACCAGGCTCTTGGTGGTTTCTTCAAACCATACAAAGCTTTATGTAATCTACATACCATGTCTTTCTTTTCTGGATCAACAAACCCTTTTGGTTGTTCTATGTAGACTTCTTCAAGTATCCCATTCAGAAATGTGGACTTAACGTCCATTTGATAAACTTTAAATTTCTTATGTGCTGCATAAGCCAGTAACATTCAAACTCCTTCTAGTGTAGCAATAGGTGCAAAGGTCTCACCATAGTCAATTACTTCCTCCTGTGCATACCCCTTGCAAACTAGTCTGGCTTTATTCCTTGTAACCTCTCCATTTTCATTCAGATTGTTTCTGAAGATCCACTTAGTACCGATAACATTCTTATCCTTAGGTCTAGGTACTAAGGTCCATGTCTTATTTTTCTCTATCTAGTCAATCTCTTTATTCATTGCATTTATCCACTCTTCATTCTCTAATGCAACTTTAACATTCTTCAGTTCATATTCACAAACTAAGAATGTACTTTGTCTTGACTTACTTCTCGTTTGTATGCCAGCTTGCTTGTCACCAATAATTTGGTTCTCAGGATGATGTCTTCTGGAAAATCTTGCCAGTATTCAATCTCTTCTTTCTTGTTCATCCTATTCAGGTTCATTTGCCTGCTCGGTAGGTCCTTCCTGCTCGTTGGTTTCTCTTTCATGTTCCTCAGTGTTGTTTTCATGTTGATCGGTTGTCACTATCTGTGGCTTCAGTAGATACTCTAGATGCTCAATGTATGTGAATCTACTGTAGTCTTCCAGTTCCTTTGTGATTTCTTTCACATTCTTGTCATCAAACTCATCAACCCTGACATTAGCACTTTCTATCATTTTATTAGTAACTTTATTTAGACACTTATATGCTTTTCTTTTAGTGGAATATCCATGAAATATCCCTTCATCACCTTTTGAGTCAAACTTTCCATTTATTTCATCTTTCAAAATAAAGCATTTACTTCCAAAAATTCTAAAATAACTTATAGTGGGTTTGTGTCCAAACCATAACTCATAGGATGTTTTGTTAGTGTCCTTCAATAGTACTTGGTTCAAAACATAAATAGTTGTGCTAATTGCCTCTCTCCAGTATGTTTGTGCAACATTTTTTTCTATCATCAGTGTTCTTGCAAAGTCAACTATTGACCTATTCCTCCTTTCAGCAATTCCATTCTACTGAGGTTTCCTCGGTGCAGAGACCTATCTTTTTATACCATGCTCATTAAAAAGGTTAGTAAACTCATCAGAAATAAATTCACCTCCTTTGTCAGATCTTAAGCATTTCAATTCTTTACCAGTCTCTTTCTCTACTTTTTCTTTATACCACTTGAACATCTTAAATGCCTCTAATTTTTCTTTCAAGAACATGACAGTCATCAATCTAGTATAGTCATCAACAAAAAGAATGAAATATCTATCACCATAATAACTCTGAGTTCTCATGGGATCACACAGGTCAGTGTGAACTAACTCAAGTATTTTCTTTGTTGAATAATCTTTGCTTTTGAAACTAGATTTTGTCATTTTACCTTTCTGACACTCATGACACATAACATGATCAGGCTTAGATAAGTTAGGAAGACCTCTAACCTTTTTATTTTTACTAATCTTAATCATGTTATCAAAGTTTACATGACATAACCTTTTATGCCATAACCAAGAATCTTCATTTTTCATCATTAAACAAAAAGACTCATCATTGTTAAGATAAAACAAGTTACCTTTCGATTGTGCTCTTGTTCCAACAAGTCTTCCTCCATCATCAAATATTTTTACTTTCTTGCTCTCAAAAGCTACTGGGTGACCTGAATTGTTCAGCTATGCCACACTTAGAAAATTATAGTTTAGTCATTCTACCCAATAAGCATTATCACATTGGATTCTATCATTTATAAGCAAGGATCCCTTTCCTCTAACCATGCAAGGTGTATCATTACCCATTTTTATAGATCCACCATTATATTGTTCAAGATGATTAAATTTTTCTTCATCACTAGTCATGTGATGTGTATAGCCACTATCTATGATCCATGTATCATTTTATTAACCTTAGAAATTAGTGTTGTTTCTACAAATGTTTCTTCTTCCTCAAAATCATCCTTCATAGAAACAAATACTACCTCTAGATCATCATTTGAATCAGAATTAGATTCATTTTCTTTTGCAATGTAACATACCTTTTTTCCTTTATCACTGTAGTCTCGATTTTCTCTATTGTAGTGTCGGTAACTTCTATTGCCTCTTCTCCCATAGCTTCCTTCACCAGATCGATCCTTGTTTCTGTCATCTTCCTTCTTGTTTGGACATCTAGTAGCAATATGATGAACTTCTTTGCAGTTAAAACATGATAAAGGTAATTTGCCTCTATATCTACCTTTTCCTTTATGTAATCTCCTGACCATAAGAGCTTCAAGCTCATCAAGTTCATCATCAATATTGCTATCACTATCATCCTTATTATTTCTACTACTAGACTTACCAATCTTCAAAGAAGTCATAAAATCATATTCAATAGTCAGTACAACACTATTATCATAGTTGTTTAGTTCAATAGTCATTAGCTTTCCAATCAGATTATCAAGAGTGAGAGTACTATTAGGTGCTGACCTATTTTCATGAATTGCAGATATTCTGATGGCATAAATAGGCAATAAAGTCCTTAGAATTTTTCTTACCACAATGTATTCATCCATGACACCATCAGATGCTCTAATAGCGTGAACTACCTCCTTTATTCTATTTGTGTACTGCACAATGTTTTCTCCTTTCATCTTCATATCATCAAATCTTCCTCTTAAACTTTCAGCTCTGGCTCTCTTGACATTTGTATCACCACTATAAACTTGAGAAAGTTTATCCCACATATCTTTAGCAATAGTGCAATCTTTAATATCTTCAAACTCAGCATCTATCAGAGCAGCAAAAATCTCCATCACAGTAATGTTATGCTCATGTCTATCTCTTAGTTGATTTAGAGTCAAAGGTCCAGTGGGCGGTGCAATGTAGCCATTCTCTAATAGTGTGGGAAGAATTCCCAATTCTAGATATTTTTAGTTTCATTTGGCTTTGCCATATTGTAAATTTGTCCTTGTTCAACTTTGGCACATCCCATTTTGTGATCTTTATGCTGAAGTCCTTAGAACTCTATTCCAAGCAACCAATATGCTCTGATACCAATTGTTAGAATAACTGAGAGGAGGGGTGAATCAGTTATCCACTATCCCAAATACAAAATGTATATCCAAAAATAATTTAAACAAATTTTTGCAGCTCAGTGACATATAATAGTAAACTATCTATGCTTTTATCGATTACCAGTCAATAACATACGGTAACTACTGATCAAATCAAATAAGCAACATGAAAAGTATGATATCCAACAATCATCACAATCAACACATAACATAAGAGATTTAACGTGGAAACCCTGTAAAGGGAAAAACCACCTAGGATTGGCAACCCAGAAATTGTTCACTCTTCTAAAGTGAGGTTGGTGAAGACCCAACCCTGTTAAAGGTTACAAAACACACTGTAAGGTGTGACCTTGTTAGAGGATTTAACACTAACCGTTATCATCCAACCAACATTCACTATGGGGTTGACAGGATAAAAAATGTACATTCTATGAATGATATTACAAGACTTTCAAGTCTACTTGGTTAAGATATTTATCTTATTACAATGGTTAAACTGTAATAGCACGTGATCTGATTACAATACAACTTGATTTGCAGATGTACAGATCTATATTATGCTCATTCAAATCTTTGATCAATATATCAATTCTGTTTCAATAATATTCAATACCTTACTATCTCTTAGTTATAGCTTTCTAACACTTGGTAATCTCTACAATTCGGTTCTCCTTAACCAGTTTGATCAGGCATATATGAAGCTTGTTCATGTGATATCTCTGCAGTATTCTTTCCTCTGACATAAGTTTCATAATGAAACCCTAGTCTCTTAAATAGACAAGTAAACCATTTTATTTTCATCCATCAAATTTTTCCTCTTAATCTCCTTCATTGGTTTTTTCGCTTAAACCTTCCTCGGCTAATGTGTCAGTAACATGTTTCAAATCTGTCCTTTAGATCTTCCTTGAATTTTTCTAGCCATTGATCTTATCACAAAATTTATCTTTCACCTCATGATCATACACTTTACAACTCATCAACTTCTGTTGGCTAAACAAATCATTTCATTCTTTT
Organism: Chamaecyparis obtusa; assembly: GCA_027943335.1. Lineage (NCBI taxonomy): Eukaryota > Viridiplantae > Streptophyta > Pinopsida > Cupressales > Cupressaceae > Chamaecyparis > Chamaecyparis obtusa. The sequence goes on from BSBK01005292.1 coordinate 988,658, forward strand.
GTCCATACTCAGTTAAAAAAGAAATGTATCGGTGAACACAAGCTCGGTTTATACTGTGCTCAATATACACTACACTGCTTAGTGTATACTGGAATGCTTCATTAACCGACCACACTGCTTTGTAACATTTTTCTCCCAACTTCATAACAGATTAATGCAACATAATCAAGTCAACAATATGAAGTCATAGACTCATCAATAAGTTACCAAAGGTATTCCTTATCCTCATCTATCATATCCATCTTTCTCCATGTAGATATCTCGGTTCTTTATCTTTATCTTCTCTTCTACAGATGTGTTAGATGTTTACAACTCTATGATAGGTACTGTCAAAATTAGTTGACATCAATGACAATATAAAACTGATTCAATTATCTTACATAATAGTTCAGTGCTCGGTGATCTCTAATCACTTGAAGTTCTTCAATCAGGTTCTCAATCAGTTGTAGTTCATCACTTCTCACATGGGACCCCATCTGCATCCACAACATGTGCAAGAGAATTCATGCCCAAATGCAAATTTAAATTTTCTCTAGCACCAGCTCTGTTCATCTCCGTTGAATCCCATTCAAGAGGTACAGTTAAGGGGCATTGAATTCATATCATTATTTTGTTAAGTGCAGTTGTCTCTCACTTTGTATTCATTTTAAAGAACCATTTAAAGATAAATTTTGTTATGATGATCAAATAACTGACAAAATTCAAGGATGATCGGATGAAGGAGAATGGAGCGTGTTATTGACACAATTGTCGAGGAAGTTTAAAGCGAAAAAAATCAACGGTGAAGATTAAGAGGCAAAATCTATGGCTAGAAATAAAATGGTTGATTATGTCTATAAAAGGATACAAGAGATTCATTATGAATTCTAGAGAATGCGCATGAGAAGATTGCATTCATGTGAAGCAAGTCAAACAGTTTGAAGATAGAATCGAGCAATTATGAAGATAAAACTAAGCATTAGAGAAAAGAATTACTGAGAAGAACAGAGTTGGAGGAAACAAAGAGATTGAATTGAGTATAACGGCCAGAGGTATTTTGAGCTTAGCATAGATCTAAAAATTTGAAAAATGAGTTATATTTGAATCAAATCATTAATGTAACATTCTAACCATTGCTACATATAAATCTCTTAATCGAGAGGGACTTAACATTATTTATATTTCAATATGACATTCAATGAATGTTGATTGTTTTCTTGTTGACCCCATAGTGAATGTTTGGTCACAAAGAACTATTAGTGATAAATCCTCTAAATAGGTCACACCTCATAGTGTGTTATTGTAACCTTTAACAGGGTTGGCTCTTAACTGAGCTCACTTCAGAAGAGTGAAATTATTTTGGGTTACCAGTCCCAGGTGGTTTTTCCCCCAACATGGTTTCCACGTTAAAAATTAAAGTGTTATATGTGTATGGATGTGGTGAATTGTTATTTTACTTTACACATTACTATAACTAGATTGATCGGTATATACACTAGTTAATTTACTGCTATTTAGTAGATAAACATAAAGGCACAATTAAAGTTTTACCGAGTTGATTAAATTGTTTGAAAGATTGTTTTATACATTAGGGAGTATTTGGGACTGTAGGATAACTAGACTTAACTGATTCACCCCTCCTCTCAGTTATCTAACATTGACTATGTGACTAAATGGGTCAAGGTCAAAGCCATGAAGCATGTCAAGGAAAACAAAGTTGCAAAATTCCTCTATGATAAAATATTTACATGCTATGGGGTTCCTAGAGAGATAGTTACAGATCAGAGGGATTAATTTATCTCTACTCTAGTTACAACCCTAGTAACTGAATATAATGTGAGACATAGAAATACACACCTTATCACCCATAGGACAATGGACAAGAAGATATTAAAAATAGATAAATAGAGTCCTTTTTGACTAAGATAGTAGTCATTCATAGAAAATATTGGGTAAATAGGTTACCAAAAGCCATCTAGGCATACAAAACTACATGGAAAACCACTACTAGTTTTACCCCCTTTGAACTGTTATATGAAAAAACAATAATGATGGCTATAGAGTTTGAGTATAAAACTCTTAGAAAAATTCTAGATCTAGGGATGGATATCTTTGAGGCACAAAAGGATATAATTTTGTAGCTCAATTCCTTAGATGAGATGAGGAAATCAACCTTGGAGCATATAAAATTAGTAGAAAATTAGAGAATTTAGTGGCATGATAAATACATCAAAGATAAGAAGTTTCAACCAGGTGATTGGGTGCTCCTTTATGACTCCAAGTACCAAGACAACATAGGAAATGCTCAAACAAGGTTGTTAGGACCATATTAAGTTGCAAAGGTCTTCAAAAATGGTGTTGTTCATCTTGCAACTATTGACCCCGTTAGGTTCAAACTCCTAGTTAATGGACACAGACTAAAGTTATTGTTAGGAATGGGAACACTGAGAGGGGGGGGGGGGTGAATCAATGTTCATTGAATTTTAACTTTTTACTTTAATCTTTATGCTGAACATAAATGCTTAAGAACCAAAGTAAACATGAAACATGAAATCAACACATGATTCCAATATGGTTACGGGGAAACCCAAATAGGTAAAAACCCCAGTGGGACTTGATACCCACTAATATTGTGCACTAGTGTTTTGTGATCCTTGTTAGAAGATCCTTTACCCTGTTAGGAGTAGCTTTACAATGCTTTAAGTTCAGTAGACCTTGTTAAGGGTCAGACCCTGTTAGGAGTCTTTTACAATGATCCCTATTAGGGGAGTGCACTCACTGTCCTAGAGCTCACTGCTCAAATGGTGAAGGCTACAACCTTCTGATTTCAGATACACACTATATCTAATGGTGAACTGTCACTGTGACACTGCTTGTCTAATCAGTTCCTTTGGTGTGTTGATGCTTTGACCTCTAGCAAAGCTTTAATACATCTTATGATGTCTTTGCATACCTCTGCTCTTCTTATCACAACTCTATTACAACTTCCATACCAAATACAATGGGCGCACCTTATATTTATGCACTCATACAAAATACATAATTAGGTCGGCCCTATAACTAATTACAAACAATGCATCCAAATGAATTGGATTAAGCATGCTTACAATTATACATATAAGCATGTTAGAAACCTAAATAAAATAGGCGCATGGCCTTTACAATATTACATTATAATCGCAAACCAAAATGCTAATTGTCGGCTCCATGCTCTATTCTATGCTGTCACACACTGGCTGTGCAACTTCAACTGACTATAACTTTCACATTTTTGCATATGTACTTATGCGCTCATAGGCTAAGCATAATTATATTCTAACAAGCTTAACTTCCAAGGTGCATACCATAATTTGTCCCTACACACGTGCACTGATGCCCTGAGCTGCAGAAACTCTATACACTATCCAGTCTTCAACACTTAACTAAATCCTGATCTTTACACTAAGTGTGCTGACTCCAAACTGCTACATGACTTTGTTGCCATAATGAAAACACTATATCTAGTCATATACTTTAGTATAGACAACTTTCCAACAATCTCCCCCTTTTTCAGTGATGGCAACAAAGGAATATGGCCAAGTTGCTAATTGTTCCTTTACAAAAAAAATTTTGTCTTCTATACATTTTTATACATAATCTTATATCTCCCTATACATATATATACTCCATATTCTATACACAACTCCCACTTTGACATTAATGACAAAGGTGCATCAAAAAACTATATATACACATACTCACTATGGGAAAACATTCGGATATGCAATCTTGAGGTTCTGGATCTCCTTCTTCCAAAATGTTATCAGAGAGTTAACTATCTAGAGATGGGTGCATAATGCATGTTGAAGCTTCTCCATCTTCTCCAAGTCATTGATAGGACCATGATCATAAGTTACCATGGTGGCATCAATCTCCTTTATATTCTAATTGAGGATGTCTAAGGAGAGTGCAAGACCATTCCTCAACTGAGTCTGTCTAGACCTTATCCTTGTTATCTCTTTTTCTTCCTTCTCAATCTTGTCTAACTATCCTTGGTAGACATTATTGCACATGTTCACATCAGTGGATGTGTCTAACATTGAATTCTTTACCTACTCAATCAAAGCATCGGCTTCTTTTATCTTCTTGAAATGAGCATTGGTGAGCTTGTCTTGATCCATGCATGTTGCAATGATCCTTCTTCCTTCATCAACAAACTCTTTCAAGGATGCTTGACCAGACTTAAGAGAATTCAAGTCTAGTGCAAAGTTTCTCATTAACTCATTCAGTCTCTTTTTTAAGTACTTTTCTTCTACTACTATGGATGCAAATTCTTCTATGCTAGAAAAATTACTTTTGAACTATGAGAGGATTGAACTCACATCATCAACCAAATGTACTTTTAGCACTTTCTTATCCTCTGGCAGATAATTGCTCAAAATATTTACTGATTCTATCAGGAGAGGATTCCTCATAACTTGTTTTTCTTTTGCCTTTTCCATAGCCAAGACGCTGAACTTAATCAGGTCTTCTTCTTTCCAAGAGTCCAAACTACTTGTGTCAGGTGTCAAACTTGACAACAATGCTGAGGAGGGAGTGATGGGAGTGATCTCCATCACTTCTAGTTTTACCTTTGCAAGATCAACATAAGTATCTTCTTCTTTCTTTTCTTCCTCTTCTTCTTCTTTCTTATTAGATATATCTTCTATGAGTACTTCTTCTTGTTGAGTGGAAGGTAGATTGCTGCATAAGATTTCAACTTCTTCAGTACTAACAAAGGCTTCCTCAAACTTGTCCAAATCCTTATCAGTAGCCGCCCTGGCTATCTCCACATTATCTATGAAAATAGTGCTACCTTCATGTGATTTCGAGATGGGCACAGACTTGTCTGCCTCTGTTTGAGTTTCTACTATGGGCTTTGACTCCTGAGGACTTGTCACTAGTACATTGAAGGTCTCTGCTTCATTGTCTTTCTTACTAGGTGCATGAGTGATGGGTGTAGTAGGTGGTTTTATGTGTTGTTCTAATAACACCTTTTCAATTGTCTTCTTTGTTTCCTTTGTTATCAGCTCATAGTCTTTGTTCATAATGTGTAGAGTTATCATCTTTGTCCTTAAGTGTGGCTTCACTAGATTTAGTAACAATGACCTTTCTTCAATAGAACATACTGGAAGAGTGGAATCAAGAATTTGTTCCCTTATTCTGAAGTCTTCTTCAGTGGCTTGTCTCTTAAAAGTATCCAATATCTCCCATACTTTATCTAGAATTTCTATTTTCAATTCAAGAACTGTCTTCTTGAACTTTATCATATGTTTGGCAATCATCTCATGTATCTCTAATTTTTCAATCTCACTGTAGGTTTCATAAAACTTCCCTACTTGATCAATTCTACCCTCATCAACAATTCTAGTGCTCAATACTTTAAGGCTTGGTCTGAATCCTTCCTTAGGAGGTGCTTGAATGTTTTTCTTGCTCCTTAGTGCTTGCGAGGATGGATGACTAGTGCTAGCATCTTTCTTCCTCTTGAATATAGGCTTATACTCCAGAGGAGTGGTAAGATCAATAGTATTTGTGGGTACAAAAAGAGTATTATCTTCTTTACCCTTCTGACTGTCATCTGATTCAGTTTTCATCTTCTTCAACTTAGGATCTTTTTGTTCTTCCTTTGTTGCTACACCTTTCAATTCTAGGGAAATCTTTTCCTCCCTTGCTTTATCAAGGTCTGCTTGAGACACACCATGTATTCTCAAGATCTCAAAAGTGACCTTTGCAACCTTTCTTTTAGTTGCTGCACTGTTAAGTTTTGCATCAACTTCTTTGTTCTTTTCCTCATAGGTTCCCCAACTAGGTTCATTAGGATCCTTGCAGGCTGATAGAAGGACTTGTGCATATGCTTCAAGAACTTGTTCCTCTACCTCATACCCAAGTGCATGAATCCACTTAGTTCTTGGTTCAACAACTTCCATACATGTAGTATTAGTCTCCACCATAAAGCATATTTAATCCTTATACTTCTCTAGAATCCTATACCTCATCTGCATCTTAGTTCTAAAGGTCTTTAATTCCTGTAGACACAAAAAATTGGCCAAAGGCATCAAATCATCAAAATAGCATGAAAAATCAATAAATGGAACAAAGGCAATTCAAATCAAAGGAAAATTCAATTAAATGATTAAATAAAGCTTGAAAAGGGGAAAAACACTACGAAATTGATTAAATTCAATTAATGACATAGTTGTTGAAAGCAAAAATCAAAATGAACCTCTTACCCTTCATGGCTAAATTTAATTACTTTAATTAATTAATAAATCATAATTTCCCTCAACAAAGCAAATTGGAGACAAAATGGACACAAATCACTCACTTTTGTTGAAATGGTCCAGCCTTTTGAAACCATTTAAATGATTGTCCCCTCCTTGTCCCCCCATTTATGGACAAAGAAAAGCCAATTGACCTTACCCAAGCATAACCATGATCAACTCACTCTACCCCCTACCCTTGGGAAAATCCTATAAGTAGAAAGCATTTTGAGGCATTAAGGATCCATTCCATATCTTTGAATTGTAGCAAAGCTCTTGCAATTTGCATCCACACCACTCACTTGTCAATTTTAATAGCTTAATTGCTTTGATCATAGTAGATTGTTCATCAAATAGAGCTAGAATTTGATTGAATAGATCTTAATTGCATATCATATAGCTTAATTCTCATCTTTAGAGTGTCACTAGTGAGGATCATAGCTGAGAGCCTCATTTACCACTTTATTTTAGAGATCCATGAGATGTTGATAGATTAATTGTGCATTGATTAGATTAGTTCTCACTCTAATTCTTGTTGTTCTTAGTTAATCTTGTAATTTCATGAAGGTGAATAATATCATCACACAATTCCAAAGTGATATAATCCCTTAGTGTACTCTCTATGGATGTTTTATTGCATATCTGAGGCATGGTTGGAATGGACTTGTCCAAGTACAAATTTGATTTCTTCCCAACAATATGAAGGTACATATAGATGATTAGGGACCCAAACTTGAATATCTTTGTTTTGTCATGTTTGATGGCCTTGATGTTATCTATGAACTATGTGCGCAAGATCTCACACAAGTTGAATTCCCCATCTTCCTTCACAAGTCTGATAGCTGCCAGAATAGTGCCCACAGATACACTATTCACCCTATTGGTGTGATGAAATATGTACCCCAGTATCATTGACATCAATTTGATGTTTTCTTTCTCAATAGGATCGATGGTCATACCGCGCCTATCACTCCTTGACTTACATACTTGTTCTACCATTTTCCTAACATCCTTGCCCATAGGAAGGATGACACATGTTCTAGAAGGGCCTGTCATCTCATGAATTAAGTCATTTCTAATTCTAACTGGAACATCTCCAATCCAAAATAGATCATCATGGATTCTTCTCAATAAGATCTTTATCCATTTTGTCTCATAGAATTCATATGTCATAGCATACTCAACAATAGGGTGATCATTCCATTTGGCATATTCATCCATGAATGTTTTGTCATGTTTCAACATGGTATCCATGTGCCCCCTTAACCTATCTAGTCCAACAGGTTCTTTCTTATAGTAGATGTAAGCCCTTATGTCTTCCACATGCATGACGCCCATAGGCATGCGGGAGAAAGCTCCCTCTAAATCATCTAGGGTGGATTTAAATGGGTGCCTCTTGAAAACATATATTTTCTTCTCAGCAACATCATAAAAAATGGGAGTGGCCATGACTTACTTGTTAATCACTTTCCAACTAAACTTAGAGATAATCTGACGACTTCTAAATCGGTGCAACAAGCTAGGGTTCTATAACCGATCAAATACACTGATAACTGCAGCAAATCTATGATAGATCAATCACCAAGACTTCACAAAAACTTCCAAGGCTTCTTCTACTTCTATCGCTCTGAATTTGAATGCAATGAGAAATCAAATGACTTATGTGTACTTTAAAAGTGAAAAATCTACCATTAATGCACGTCGCGTAAACCAGGTTGTCACTTCAAAATTTCAAACTCAAGCTCTGCTAACAATCAACATGTGCACTCCAGCACGAAGGTTCCTATACACTCCAAAACCTTAAGTCCAAAGGTGCATACTCTGAGGATGAGTATACCAGCCATGCAGAGGTCTAGAGCTAAATTAGCTCCCCCTATGAGCTTGAGGGCCATTCATGTAGATGTAGAGGGTGCATCCATAGGGGATGCATCCAATACATTCTCATCAGTATTTTCCTTCTTTTTCTCTAACCAAATCATGCTCACATCATCTGAGGCTTTGACAAAGTTAACTTCTCCTATAGGATCCAAAACTGGTTCTTTGACCTTTTTAGGGCTTCCCTAACCTTGTGTTCTTGATCTACAGAACCTTGAGATATGTCAAGCCTTGTTGCAAGAGTAAAAAATGACTGGAGATCTTATATTCCTTGGTGCATTGACATGAGCCACCATTCTACATTGCTTTGTTGTGTGACCATTATAGTTACATATCTGGCATGTAACATTCTGAGCACTTCTTACATTTGTCTGATTTTGATTTCTCTGATCTTGCTGAATTCTATTCTTCTTACTAGTCTTACAATTCATAGCTCTATGACCAAAATTGTTGCATGAATAATAGTAACCATTAAAAGGTTTTACCTCTATATAGTTCCTCACAATGTGTCCATGCTTGTTACAAGCAAAATAGGTGCATTCTAATTGCTTGCGCTCATTCTTAGGTGGTCCACCATTATCTATGGTTTGATCTTTAGTCTTTTCAGCATCAGTAGAGTCCTTTTGTGAATCCTTTCTTGCTCGCATATTGTCAATCTAATTTTGTGCTTCATTATATCCAATACAGCTAGTGTCTCCTTTGGCTCTTCTTGCATACAACTGAGATTCTACCAAATCAGCACTAGTGTGTAATTTTTCAATATGATTCTTTGCTTCTTTTAATTCAAACTCCAAGCTTTCTTTTCTATTTCTTAGCTCCAAGATTTCCATGTTTTCTTTCCTTAGTTCTTCATTCAGTTGAAGGTTCTCTTTGATATGTTCATCATAAACTGCCTGATTTGTTTTAAGTTTTTATTTTAAGGATTTGTTTTCTTCATTGAGCTTCTTAACCATTGTCCCTAGATCACTGGTAGAGCATTATTTCAAATCTTTCCTTAGCTTCTTGATGACTAACTGAGCATCACTAAGTTTATCTTTTAGTTCTTCAAATTCTCTTTCTGACTTGTCCAGATCTTCAAGAGAAGCTTCAAGATTTCTTTTCAGATGTTTCATTTCTGCTTTTTCCATGATCTCCTCAAGTGGTTAAACTTATGTGCTGAGGACCAGAGCTCTAATACCAATTGTTAGGAATGGGAACACTGAGAGGGGGGGGGGTGAATCAGTGTTCACTAAATTTTAACTTTTTACTTTAATCTTTATGCTGAACATAAATGCTTAAGAACTGAATTAAACATTCACATAAACATGAAACATGAAATCAACACATGACACCAATATGGTTACAGGGAAACCCAAATAGGTAAAAACTCCGGTGGGACTTGATACCCACTAATATTATGCACTAATGTTTTGTGATCCTTGTTAGAAGATCTTTTACCCTGTTAGGAGTAGCTTTACAATGCTTTAAGTTTAGTAGACCTTGTTAAGGGTCAGACCATTTTAGGAGTCTTTTAAAATGATCCTTGTTAGGGGAGTGGACTCACTATCCTAGAGCTCACTGCTCAAATGGTGAAGGCTACAACCTTCTAATCTTAGATACACACTATATCTGTTGGTGAACTATCACTGTGACACTGCTTGACTAATTAGTTCCTTTGGTGCATTGATGCTTTGACCTCTAGCAAAGATTTAATACATCTTATGTTATCTTCACATACCTCTACTCTGCTTATCACAACTCTATTACAAATTCCATACCAAATACAATGGGCGCACCTTATATTTATGCGCTCATACAAAATACATAATTAGGTCGGCCCTATAACTAATTACAAACATCGCTTCCAAATTAATTTTTGTAAGCATGCTTACAATTATATATATAAACATGTCGGCAACCTAAATACAATAGGCGCAAGGCCTTTACAATATTACATTATAATCGCAAACCAAAATGCTAACTGTTGGCTCCATGCTCTGTTCTCTGCTGGCATACACTGACTGTGCAACTTCAACTGACTGTAACTTTCACATTTTTGCATATCTACTTATGCGCTCATAGACAAAGCATAAGTATAGTCTAACAAGATTAACTTCCAGGGCGCATACCATAATTCATCTGTACACACGTACGTTGATGCCTTGAGTTGTAGGAACTCTGTACACTGTCCAGTCTTCAACACTTAACTGAATTCTGATCTTTACACTAAGTGTGCTGACTCCAAACTACTATATGACTTTGTTTCCATAATGAAAACACTATATCTAGTCATATACTTCAGTATAGACAACTTGCCAATAGCGAAAACTTTAGTGGCGATTATTTGCCAATTGGAAAATGTCGCCTGTTGTCGACCCCCGATTTGGTGAATATATTGGCCATATGGGAATGATCATATCGCCCCACATTTATGAAAATTGGGTCCAATGCCCGGGATCATCGCCAATCACATATAATTTTTGGGCACAATATTTTTTTAACATTCACCTATAATTTCAAAGCGGCCCTAAATGGACTGCCTATATTTGTCAATAGTTATATATATATTTTTTTAGGTGGACCCAACTTCACTAGCCATTGTACGGATGCGTGTCTCAGGCTGATTGATTTTTGCCAACTTTATTAATATTACCATGGTATTGGACGACCCATAATCACCTAGGATATAACACCAGATGTGTTATAATTACGCGGGCTTCACCAAATATTTGGACACTGACCTAATACCTCCCACCCAATTCGCTAATAAAGATTAGTATAAATACATTCATACATCAATGTTATTGTACACAATTTGGATCGGTTCAATTTGATCAATAGCGAGGTTCAGATTATTGAGTCTTGACTACTTTGGTGAGTCGCGACTATGATTGAATTTGATGCAAAGGTAAGTAATTATTATTCTGCAACTATGTAAACATTGTATATTATAGTTCTATTGTCATTTGTCACTTCTTCAACAAGTAAACATTTTTTTTCATTGGTAGGCTGGTAGCCTTTATTTCATTGAAGAATCAAGTTGACGAACAAGAATAAGGGTAAGGCTCCAGCATATGGGGAAAGCCAAGAGAGGCCAACAAAATGCAGAACCTTATCATCGTACTTTGGTCATGGTGTTGGAAATGTTTCTGGCCAAAATCGGGAAGCTACTTCATCACAAGAAGATTTTCAAGATTCACAACCTGAGGCTGAACCTATGCGACATATTGAAGAAGTTAGCAAACTTGATATCTCAGATCATGATGAACTTGAAGAAGATTTTCAATTAAATACCCAGAGTAGCCATAATGATATAATCAACTTGTATGAGACTGAGAATGTTAGAGAAGATGATGGTGCAGGGAAGAAAAGAAAATACAAATCAAAGAATGATAGAATGTGGGATCTATCGAGGAATTTTCAAATAGAATGGGTGTCAAAGTATCCATTCATTGAACTAGTGGATAATCCAATTGAAGGGGAGCCTCCAATAGAATGCAGATGTAAGATTTACAGTGAGATAAATAAGAAGGAAAAGAGGTTGCAGCTAAAAATCGACACCATAGAGAAGCATATGCGTAAATTTTATGAAAAGAAAACCATAGATGGAGTTCACAAATTAGTGATAAGATGGAAAAGAAAGGAGGAATCTCAGCATGTTAGGAATGCAGAATTATAAGAATTTTAGCATAATATAAAGATGAAGCCTGGTGAAGTTAAAGGCTCTATTGAAGCTTGTTTTGGAAAAGCATTGGAAGTAGAACTAATGGGAAAAGTTGTTCAGTTAAGTGTTGTGTTTAATATTTTGAGCAGAGGGTGTCCTATGATAGACTACCCATCATTGAGTTCTTTATTACACTTTTTGAAAGTTTGTAACTATCCTAACAGTCACTGGTTAGTAAACAGTGGATGGGAATGGGCAAGTTGTCTTGCCAAGGTTGAAAAAGAGGATCTAAAGGAAAAAATTAAAGAGTCAAATTTTATTGCATTATCTTTAGACAAGGTTACAATAGTAGACAATACTTCTTGGGTATGCATGCATGTTTATACTATACAGAATTTTGTTCACCAACCTCATCTACTAACTATTGCGACAACGAAAAATTTATTTGAGCTAGTAAAGAGTTCTCTAATTGAATATGGAGGTATAAATGACATGACCATTGCCAAAAAGCTGGTGTGTGTTGGAGTGGATGGAGCTTCAGTAATGCAAGGCCATAGGGGCAGTCTTTGAACAAAGATACAATCTTCTTGTGCACCCTACGTTACTCCCATTCACTGCATGGCCCACAGAATGAATCTAGCTTTTGGAGTTGTCAGCAAGCATGCTCTAGTACAAAAAATTGAAGCTTTAATCAAAAAGTGCTACCAATACTTCTGTCGAAGTCCAAAATGATTGAGGGAATTTCAACACTTTTTCGAAGGACTAACCGACAGGAACAAGCTTCTTAAGGATAATAATACTAGATGGATCTCTTTGGATGGACCAGCACATCAAGTTTTTTTAGAATATCAATCGTTTCTTGGTCTAATGAACTCAAGTCGAGACGAAGCTGGGCAACCAAAATTTCCTGCACTGCTAGCAATGTTAACTAATGTAGAGACACTATTAACATTAGTAGGTATTCTCCCCGTGCTTGAGGAAATGAGAAATTTAATGAAAAAGGCCCAGCAAATAGCTATGTATATTGCAGAATGTGCTTCACTACATAAATTGACATGCGTGGTGCTCAATAGTCTCTATCAATTATGTGAAGATGATGTAAAATTTTCCAGCTAGCTGAAAGTCATAGATTTGGACAATCCTAATAAATTTTTAAAAATTGGTTCAAACGGGGAGTTATGTGTAGAAGTTCACAAAGTTGAGATACCAATGCACTACTTTGCTAGGATCGAGTCCGAGGAACTAGGAAAGAACACCAAGACTCGGTGAGTATCAAGTATTAAAAGGGAAGACTTTACCAAGATCATTGAGTCTGTAACAGCTTCTGTGAAGCACATTGCCTATGATCTTTCCTCACAGATTAGAGCAAGATTCCCTCCAGTCAAACTACTTGAATCCATGGCTATTGTGTTTCCTTGATATTGGAGTATGAACAATCTAAAAGATTTTAAAACTAGGCTACTAACTTTGATAGATCATTTCTGCAAAACCAAAGAGTTAAATGGAGTAACTCTAAATGGAATTTTAGATGGAAATCATTTGAGAGAGAAATCAGGTCATTTTTCAATAACAATGAGGGAACAATATAATATTATGCAGAACCCATGCGAAGATGGATCGGTATCAAGGCTTTGGAAAAATCTAGCTGAGAGAGAATTGTTGACTGATTCAATATCAGAATATTTGAAGCTTGTTGATTTATGTATGACCATGATATTGGGGTCAATGGAGGATGAGAGAGTTTTCAGTGCTTTGGGACTCCTAAAGTCAAAGCTAAGAAACAAACTAGACAAGAATCTGGAAAATTGCTTGAGGCTCTATACATCCAGGTATGAAGTCAATACTTTTCCTTACAAAAGGGCACTGAAATTGTGGAGGAAGAAATGTCAGAGAAGAGGGTTGGGAAACATTTCAAACCAAAGTGGGACTAGGAGTGAGAATTCCAGAGACAATGATGTCATTGACTCATGTACTATTGGTACTGGTACTGCTAGCGGTGAACATCAGTTAAGCGGTGGTATGCAGAGTGAAGAAAACATATCAAAGAACCAAGGAATCTATGAAGTTAATGGCATTGAATTCGACGATCTCAATGATGATATGATGTGGTAGCTTGAAGTTGAACCATTGTAGAAGTAGTAGGTCCTAGCCTCCTAGGTATTTACTAAGCTTTTTCTTGAAGTCTACTGTCAGTTTCTGTATCTCATCATCAATCATGCATAATAGCATATTCCAATGTCAAAAACATGATTGTGGTTGATAATGTCATCAAGATTCAATTCCAAAATTAATAATGGTTTTCATTTGCATTATTCAGCTCATATGGTACAATTCTTGTAGATTTTTCATTATTTGTTTTGACAACATAGCAATTCATATGTTAGAATTCTTAGAGTTAGAAATACTGATTCTCATTAATTTAATTAAAAATATGATACAATGTAACAATTCATTCATTAATACTAGTAAGAACACAACTTTGTGATTCTGTTTTCAAAACTCAATGACTCAATACCCATTGGCAATTTGGCACATTGCCCAATTTTAATTTCATTACCCTAAGCTAATGACCCTAAATTCCCTTTTATAGAAACAAGGGAGAAACAACAGCTTCAGGTCGATTTGCCTAATGTGAAGTGAGAAGTCTCAAAATCTAAATCAGTAAGACAACTACAAGTCTACAACATCTCTACAACTTTAGTTGTACATTTCTGCATTTGACAGGCTAGTTTAGTAAATTAGCATTGGCAATAGCATCTGCAAGACTGTAACATTCATCCTATTCAAAAAACAAAGTTCAAACTTGTTACTTTAAGCTCAATTCTAGACTCTAGTATTTAGGATAATATCAAAGATATATACTAAAGCTATAGAGATGATTGAAACTGAAAGTACTTTCACATACTATGATTGATGAGATCAAGATGATTCTGTCAGTTTCTTTAGTATGCTCCATTCTTTGTCAGTTGGAAGGGAAAAATTTGTCATGTTATAGTACATGACCTACAGCCTCGTCAGCCATCCATACTTGGAAGAGTGAGTTGAAAGCAATGTTCCTTCCATTATTGCATTCAAATTTGTGAATGTTTTGATGCACTTTGCAATGCCTTCATAAGTTTTGTCCTGAGGAAGGTTTCTTAAATTAGACATCACTATGTCCTCCAACTTTTTTTTGTAAGCTTCTCTTCCAATGAAACTCATTGATGAGTACTTAGGACCAGGACTCAGCAAACCAAGAGATGTCAATTTGCTTGTTTTACTATTCATCTTGGCAAGCTTTGGACTGAATAAGGCAACATTTTCTTCTGCTTTTGTTAGTTTCTGACATTTTTGAAAGACAGAGTTTGCCTTTATTGTTGCAGCAACGCGGTCCTAAATTCCCTTGCTTACCAAATGCCTATCACTACTTGTATTGATTTCTTGCATAATCTGCTTTGCAATTTTCTGTCTTTGACAAAAAAATTTGTTCTTCTCAATGTGCTCTTTCAGCTTCCCAAAAACATCTGTAAGAGTTTCATTCAGTTCAAACCAATCACACAACCTATCAGAAGACATCTTTATTTGGCCCCAGAAGTATTTTTTTATTTGCTTAACTTTATTATTTACATGGTCATTCAAGCTGTTTTCATAATTTTTAATTGTATTATTTGCCTTCTTTAGGTCTTCTCTCATTTTTGAGAACTTGTGTTCACTATCTTTTCTTATTTTCTCTGCTTTCTCTTCCCACTATTTTGCTTTCTCTTCCCACTATTTTTTTTTACCCTCTCATTCTCCAATTCTTTCTTTAAGTTATTGGTTGCCTTTCCTGCACTCTCCAAGTTTTTGTAAAAACTTAATGAAGAGGCTTTTTCATTCTCAAGTTTTTGTTCGCTCTGTTCCAAATTTTCCCTCAAAGATTTCAATTCTGCATCCATATGTTCTTGTTGTCCAACTCCAATTGCTTCTTTAGAGGATGAATTTTTTATCCTTCTCTCTAATTCTTTGCACCTATTTTCTGTTGCTTCTCATTTGCCTTTACATTTTCCAGGTCTGCCTTTAACTTATCTATTATGCCCTGAAGCTTTCCTTTCTCTTTCTCCAACTTCATCACTGAACTGTAGACCACTTGGTTGGTCATTTTGGACACATTTATCTTGTCCCCATTTTTAATTTTGGATAAATCCATTTGGAGGGTGCTAACTTGAAATTGAGATGGATCTAACTGACTCTCTAGTGGATTGTTATCTCTAGTTGGGGGCATAACAACCATGAATTCCATCATATCTTTATTTGGGTCATATGTGGGAAATAGCCTATTTGTTGCAGGTTCTGCATCATGAGCTACAACAATTGCTTCCATCTTCATTGTCTTACTATGTTGTTTATTCCTATTTTTTGATTGTTCATAGTTAGTTACAAAATCATTGTAATGAAAATCAGGGTTTTGTGACACAATTGAATGTTTGAATGGTGAAATAGCACTTGCACTGATGTAGGATCTTCCACCTATGTTGCCTATGGTGCTACTAATTACACCATGAGGATTAGCAATACCCTAACCCATTACAAGTGGATTTTTTGGACTGTTTTGAGCCTGAGGGTTTTGTCTTGAACGTTGGGCAATTGTTGGAGTCCCAGTCACCATTGGCATTGTTGTACCAATACTTGTCAAAACCTTTTTCTTCTTTACACTGCCTTGATCTCTAGAAACAATTATTTTTGTGTCTATCTGTAATGTCCTTTTTGAACCACTAGTTGTAGTTGTACCCATGATATCCACAACTGTGGGAGTGGCAATTGATTCAGATTGAATCTGAGTGCTTCGAGGAAATGGAATTGACTGAGTTGATGATTTTGATGATTGAACTCCAAGCCCAAGGCTTGGTTTCTCACCATGTTTTGGTGGAGCAGCTGGGTCAGGTGTAGACCAAACCCCTTCTCCAGTAGGACCCAAACCACCAAAACCTTGGTAGCCCATTTTTTCTATAATATCTGCCCCTTTGGTATATTAATCTTTTTTGGATGCATCAACTCCTCTACTAATTGAATATACTTTACTGGATGTGGGATTCACGCTAGATGTGGGATTCACAGAATCCTAGTCCTGGTCATCATTATCTGGATATGCTTCAGCTGGATGCTCCTTATTCCACAATTCGTTAAACATTGTATCCTCTTCCACACCATAAAGATCTACAGAGGTCTTTGGCTCACCAAGATTCTTCCTCATTTCCCAAAAATTAGAAATTTTGGTTCGAGTCCAATTATCATCAATACATTCAATCATTAGCTCTTTTGGAATAGAATTTGTAGATGGTTGAGCAGCTTTCTAGTAGAAATTGGATGATGTCATACTCATGGCCTGCACTTTTCCTTTCTATTTGTGCAATGCCATTATTTGTGATGACAATTCCTGTATTGACATATTATTTTTAGTAGCATATTTCTCCATCTCTTTTCTAGCCTCATCCCAGGACTCCATGTTTTTAAATTTTTCAATCAATGGCATACTTTCATGTTGACATTTTCTTGCAGAGTTCCCATTCTCTCTAAGCTTTGTTCCAATTATGTTGAGTGGATCATACTACCAGTGACTATCAACATCAAAGCAAAAAGTTGAAAAAAAGGCTTGTGCCACTTTGAATCCTCTTCTCTCAAATGTGAACCCTCCAAGTGAGAAAGGAAAGGAAGGAAATATCATTTTCTTTTGCTGACCATTAAAGAGTACATTTGTGCTCTCCATTTTCCATACATATTCCAATGCAAATACCCTCTTTGTTACATGTATTGGAATTTTGTAGGGTTCTACCTCTGAACCGTAAAACCTTAACATAGTGTACTCTTCCATTAAGTACTAGTCAGCCAATTGTAATTGACTTCCCAGTTGAATGCAATTTCTACAAGTAATAGGCATTCTAAGCATTAGAGTGCCTGTAATTTTATGGTACATTGGTGCCAAAAAGAAGTCTACAAAATTTTTGTAGTTCCTTCTATTATCAATCATCCTTATCTGAGGTGTCCACTCATATATTGGATTTTGTCCCTGACTGCAAAGCTTGTTTGTCTGAAATACTACACGATGCTTTGCTAAGAGAAGATAGCACAAGTAGGTTGTGAATCTAAATGTCTTTTGTGAACCTCTTTGAATCATTAGTAATTGATCTTCCATGCAACGAACAATGTGCTCAATAAAATAATATTTTACTGGTTCTTTTTCAAAATGAATATGAAAAAGCATTTCAAGAATGCTGGCACCCACTTGTTTGTTACTATCCAATCCCAAACAAAATGCTACCAAGGAAATACTGTCCTGTGCCCATGGCACAAAAATATCATAATCATAAGGAGGCTTATGATCTGGACTTAGACTATAACCATTTGTTATTCCTTTGATTTAAGAATCTCTCTATGTTACATCTAACTTTTCATAATCCTCTGCCAACTTTCCTAGGTCAATGTGCACGTTTGAGTTTTGTTGTTGAAACCCTAGGTTCAACAGACTAGCAAATTCACTCTCGGTTATGGACAAAATTTCCTCCTGAGTATTTTTATTCACAATTTCTTTTCTATTTTCAGCGTAGACCATGACAATTTTTTGGCAAGGGAATACTTGAGGTAACGCCATGTGTGCCAACCCCGCAACCCATGATCCAATTTTATTTGCCCTTGCATTTATCACGGGGTTAAATGAAATTTTTTTTGAAGCCTTATTTGGATCGTTCCACTTGTTTTCAAGTGCAAATCTAATTTCCATTATTCCCTTATTTTCATGAATAAAAGGATCATAAATATAATGGAATAAATTAGTGAAACCTAGTGGTTTAAGCAAATTGTGGAATTCCAGTATCTGACTTGGCCTTTTACTCGTAGTCTTATTCTTGATATTTGTTTTGCCCATTGTGGTAAGTTGGTAAGCGGTATCACTATTTACTCGTAGGAAAATTCAAATATTTATACACTGCTACAAGCCTACAATTTACAAGGGTGATTCAAAATTAAACCCTAATAGGATAAATTTTTTTATAAAATATAAATAGTAAAGTTGATTTGATTAAACCCTAATAGGCTAAATTTTTTTATATAATATAAACAGTAAATTTGTAAATGAAGAGATTTGAAAAATTTAAAATGCGGGACGTAGGTGTTCAGGATTTTAGAAGTTGCTCGTTACCCTTAGTTTCAATTTTTGCAGACTATGACTGGAAAGAGAGCTGAGAGACTTTGTTGCTTTCCTCGGGCTCAGACATCAATCCTCAACCTAGAAATTTAGAATCCGTAACCCCTATCTAAATCTGCAGACTACTTATAGTTTATACTTATGAATGAAAATTTAGATTGGAAACATTAAGCGCAAAAATTGTACAATCTACAGTCGTCACACTTGTCATTGACTCACTAACCGTGTGAGTGGACACGTGTCATGAATCCGGAATGGGTTTGCAAAAATGGCTTTTGTTTTCCCTTTTGGGCCGAAATATAGCTTCGATCATTGATCTACAATCATCCAACAATCATAATGTCATGAGACTCATGACTCATTGTTAGTCACATTAACATGGGTCCCATTAACAAGTCACATTAATGAGTCAGACGTGTCACGTCATCATCAAATGACATTGTTGACAATTGGTAGATCATGCGAGACTGCGAGTGGAATGTGTTTAGTGAGTCATGACATGTGTCATGATTCTGAAAAGGGTTTGAAAAGATGGGGTTACTTTTCCCATTCGACCTGAAATACAACTTCGGTCATTGATCTACAATCATCCAATGGCCAAAATTTCATTGTTAGTCACCGAGAGTGGTGAGGTGGCCCCGTGGGTCCCACTCCCATTAACTCACTATGTCACGTCATCATCAAATTGAAATGACATTGTTGGTAGACTGCAACTAATGTTTAGTGAGGGGAACGTGTTTAGTGACATGTGTCATGATTTCAAAAAGGGTTTGAAAAGATGGGGTTTCTTTTCCCTTTCATCTGGAAGTCCATTGTACATCATTGATCTGTTCCCATCCAACGGTAGTTATTTGCAACAGACATCGAACATTGTTAAATGTTATACTATTTTTTTAATAATATTACTTAAGTTAGTGTTTAGAGATTACGAGATTTCTCAAATATGAGTTATCAATTAAAGTAATATTTTTTATTGATTATATAGTATACTTAAAGTTAAAATGATATTTTTTATTGATTATAACTTTAACATTGATAATCATAATCACATATAATTCTCATACCTTATAATTAGAAAACCATAAATTCTTTCTCTAACTTGTTACCTTATTAATTCACTTGTCCTTCAAATTGATTATATACTTATAGTATACTTAATGTTAAAATGATATTTTTTATTGATTATAACTTTAACATTGATAATTATAATCACATATAATTCTCATACATTATAATTAGAAAACCATAAATTCTTTCTCTAGCCTTATTAATTTATTTGTCCTTCGAAATTTTGTAAATCTTTCATATTAACTACATTGTACAACTGTGATATAGTGATACAATTTAAATATTCATTTTTGAAAATGGAAATACCATCCGCATCATTTGAACATTTCCTTATTTGTACTGAAACATACTTACAAGTTACATCATACATGTTAAATACACAGATAAAGCATTTAAGCAACTAATTAAAATATTGCAATCATAGTGAAAGAGAAGTCTAAAAACCATTTTTTGTACCCATAAAACATAGTGGAAGTCTAAAAGCTTGCGAAATTTTCATTAAATTATATTTACATTGTACTCTTCCAGTACAATACTACAAAGATAAACCTACTATTATACTATAAACAAAAAAAACACAAAAACAAGTTACATTTTTTTTCAAAAAAACCACTAGTAGTCCACTAGTGATTTTGCCCTGCGGCTCCATTTGAGTAGAATTCTGCAGAGAGAATTAACTATGAGAATTTATTGGGCCACCTGAATTACCCCTCCCGAGCCTCCTCTTCATCAAGCATAAACCACTTACAAAGAAAATCCTTGGCAATCAGCACCCATTTCCTATGGCGCTTCAACTGCCTAGCAGTCATGCCCAACAGAAAAGGTTGCATGGCCACATTCTGGCCTGGGAGGAGAAGCTTGGGTATTTCACTTGCCCAAGGGATCCCCACCCCTATTTTTGTGTACACAACAACATTAATGTTGTCCCCCAGGTATTTTTCTTTAAAAACCCTCCTCAGAAGCATTAGCATGTCCACCTTCTCTCCTTCGAGGTCGAGAAGAGATGCTAGAAAATAGGATGTAATGTCCATGTAGACCCGGTGCCTATCTTCATTGTGCAGAAACTCTCTACCCAGCACCATTTTAACAACCTCTAATACGATAGGCCCACCCTCCTTACAAATAGGCTCTAAGATTTCATCAAAAAAGGAACCCAAAAAGGCCTTCTGGGCCTCCTCAGATGTGCATCTAAGCCTAATTGGAGTGTCCATCTCAAATAGTAAAACTTCAGAAAACTTTAAAAAAAAATTTTTGTAAAGTGCAAAGTGCAGACCCTAAACAAACAAATTATCTAGCAAAGATGAATCGATGAATAATGAAGCAAGATCATCTATAAATAGCCCTTGAATCCTTGATCGTTACTTAGCAATAAATTGTTCTTTCTTTAATGGTATTAAATCCATTGTCCTTAATATGCCTCTAAATCTTTCATGTAAATCTTTCCCCTAAATGCATGCATGTGAGAAATTAAAATTTTGTACTTAATCTTTCATATCTGGCAGTAAATCTTTCCCATTTATGAAGAACTGTCAGAAATCATTTAGATCATCTCTACAAATTTGGAAGTGTTGCATGATAGCTAAAGAATGTCGCTTGTCACTGACAAGGAATTTATTTCTTACCAAATTAAGAGGTTACAAGTTGCACTATAGGACCGTGATTATTGATACCAATATGTGTACACTGTAGTATGCAGACATGTTGACAACCCTAATTTGATACGTGTCAACATTCTGGTGACTTCCTGGACAATTATGTTTCTTTCAAGAAATTGGGCCCAAAATTGAACTTTAGCCATTGATGTTGGATCATCAGACGGTCTCAAATAATACATTTAACATTATAAAATAATGTATGTATGTTAGGAAGTTAGGTTAGGTTACGTGTCCGTGTTATGTCCCATCTTTTGGAAATCGCCAATAAATTATTTTTTTTCCCAGAATTAACGAATGATTAGCCAATAAATTAATTTTTTCCCATAATTAACGAATGATGAGCCAATAAATTATTTTTTTCCCATAATTAACGAACGATTAGCTAATACAATTAGTTTTTTCCCTTCAAAAAAATATTATTCGCCTCATATACTATATTTTTTTACTTCAAAAGAAAATTATTCGCCTCATATATTATAATTTTTTACTTCACAAGAAAATTATTCATCAGCAATTTATGAAATTTTCATTCGACAGGGAAAAAATCGCCAATACAAACTATGAAAAATCATGAATTTAAATTTTTTTTTCGCTTGGATTAAAACAAATTCCCCCCTAAAATAGTGTATGATTCACCAAGATTTTACACTTTTTCCTAAAAGGGAGCTTCTTAAAGTTATCCCTACTTGCCAACAGTTATATCATAAGATACCTAGAAAAAGAGAATTCCTACAAAAATTTGAAGAATACTTGTTATACATTGAATTTGCACCTCTGATCTCAAGCTCTCGTAGTCTTGATAATCCCGTATAACATGGGACTCATCTCAAGGTTGTGGGACCTTTTGCTAACCGAGATGAGACCTCTAGATTCTAGGCTGGTTCCTCTTGGATAATCACCCTGATTTGCTCTTAGACATGAAAAGTAAACTTTGAGGGAAAGGGATAGAAGGAGTGCATGGAAGGGGAAATGACTGAAAGAAAATCTATCCTACTAGGTGATGCACCGAAACTAGGGTTTGGATCTCAGTGTAAAGGGATGAAACCAGTGACAGAATTAGGTCTAGGAGATTACAACTTACTGAATAGGCTTGCATAAGTGTTTTATGGAAGGGTCTACAAACAAAAGAGGTTGTTCAGGGAAAGAGAAAGATTCTTTCACAACAACAAGGCTCTCAGGATTAGACATCAATCTATGACCTCCAAACAGACATTCATTCCTATAGCTCAGTGCAGGATTGAGACAAGACTGTTAGGGGCTGAAATATACCCACAAAACATCTAAATCAGATCAAACACAATAACACACACAGCTACAGAAAGTAAGAGGAATCAGGGAACCTAAGATATCACTGAAAGCATTTATAAACTTTGATTCAATAAGAGATAATCCAGACATGAAGGCATGGCGACAACACAAATGTCATAGAATGCTTTGCAATATTTGTATTATCAATAAGAACTTACAAGATGTGGGAAACCAGAGAGTAGGAAGAAATGCTACAAATAGTTTTCCAAGAAAAGAGCTTCTCTTTTTACAAAATGTGAATTCTAAGCACTACTGGCTCTAAAAAATGTTATATACACCACTCACTGCACGCAAGCAGGAGTCAAAATATCTCCCAATTAGGGCTACATAGATATGCATTATAATAATCACCCCTAAAATCGGTCACTTCTGATCATAAATGTGCTCTGTAAATATCATGGCCGATCAAATATTTCTCCCCTTGCATGTCCATGCTTGAATTGATCAACCTACAGACAAAAGACCTCATCCATCTACTTCTCTGCACATGCTCTAGCGACATAAATTCTAGCTACCCGCAAAAATCTCCCTCAGAAGAAAGCCATGAAAAACAATAGGCCGCACTGCCTTGAAATGAACCTGGTCGCATGATCGCATGAGGCTAGGAAGCCACATGTGATCATGTGACTGCCCCTTGAAAACTGCCACTGCTTGATAAAGCAATGGTCGCATGATCGTATGAGGCTGAAAGGCTTCATGCGATCATGCAACAAGCTTTTTTAAAAAAAAAAAAAAAATTTGTCGCACAAGAGGCCTCGGGCCCACAAAACCACCACCTGTCAAACCTTCGCCGACTGCCACCCACCCACTGTAGACTAGACATGTCACCAAACCGCAAGCCCACTGAAGCCCTACTAATCGCCATGCGTCACTCCCTTATTCATCCCAGCCGCTACATCAGCAACACCTCGGCAACCCCTGACACGGACCCACTTGTCCACTGAGATGTCCATCAAATGGTTGTCGCATGATCGCATGGGATCGGAAGATCCCATGAGATCATATGACCATCGTAGATCTTTGTCACACTTGCGCTAATGTAGAAACTTTGGGCCCCATCGACCGCTTGTCGCATGATCTCATGCGGTTAAGTGACCGCATGTGATCATGCGACCAACCGCATGACATTAACTACTTGAACCGTGAACCATCGCCACTGAAACGGCTGATGGTTTGTCGCATGGTCGCATGGGCTTAGAAGAGCCCATGCGATCATGTGACAAACTGAAAAATGCTAACCACTAACCGCCACTGAAGTCCGCCGATCCTTGCTTGACTGCTTACCACTTGTTGCATGATCGCATACAGACAGGAAGGCCCATGCGATCATGCGACCAACTGCGTGATGCTAACTGATGACCGCCAGACGTTGGAGTTGATCGTCAAATTTGCATCAACAGTTGTCGTATGATCTCATGCGATCATGCGACAGCTATCGGATCTTTTCCACATTGGCATGGCTTTAGGCACCGGGACCCACCTGATCAGAGTTGCGCGCTTAGGGTTGAAAACATAGGAGGTACCGAAAATACAGAGGGTTTTCAAGTGAAGGTCGAAAACACACTAAATTTTCAGAGCGGAGAGGTAAAAAACACACCGAACTTTCAGACCAAAGGCAGAAACATCCCGAGCCTACAGAGAGAAGGTCAAAAACACACTGGGTTTTCGACACTTGAGCATTTCACTTGGAAAATAGGGTTGTGGCCGAAAATGAACGAGAGGGAAATTTTGGGCAATATTTTTGTGACCTCTGCGGGATGTCAGCCTGCTAGACATTGGACCAGTTGCCTTGGCATAATCCATTGGGCATAGGAGTCACTGCAGAGCACAAAAACTTGGACAGGGAGAGGGACAAAAAATTGAACCGAGAAGACAAACCTCTGCACAAGCACTTCTTAGAAAGTAGGAAACTAGTCTAGAAAATAAGGGAAAGAAAACAAGGAAACCTATCCTAACCTAAACTAACCAATGCAGAGACCTGGTTAAACAAAGCCATTCACTGGTAAGCTGAAGTAGCTACCCTTTCTCCTCAGGGCTTTGTGCTTTTCATAGTTGATGCTAACAAGGAGAAAGTGGAAAATAAAGAAATACTGAATTATCTAGAAAATCTTCTCCTGAATTTGGTATACTAGATTACTAACCTCAATTAGATCATAGATGCTGCTCTCTATAGGAGTCTGATATAGCTGGATAAGCCCCTGGTCACCAAGGAGTGGACCCTTGACATCACCCTCCATTGATTCCTTGAGTATGCATGTCTTGCTCGACCCCATTTGGGCTAGATATCTGATAGGACATCCCCTAGAGAGCATAAAACCAAGCCCCTCTTATTGCTCAACATGTATCTTATGAATGTCTTCAGCAGGAAGGTCAGGAATTTGCTCCTCCATAATAATTTGGCATATGTTTTCCTCTTCTGTAGTTGGGACATAGTTATTCCCTTGGGACACCAATCCCTTCTTAAGCACAGGCAAGCCATTATCCTTTTCAGGAACATGAGGATCATCAACAAGAGTTGAGTAGAAAGCATCTATTATCAGATCAAAATCACCTTGTTGCTCTAAGTCAGCAACAACTCTATCATCTTCACTTCCACAATCAGAGGGCTCAACTAATGAACTTTGCACTACCTCATCCTGCTCAATATAGAAAGGCATCTCCTCAAATAGATCAGCTAGGCTCTCACCTTCTTCACTTTCTTTCTTATCCTGATTTGATTTCTCTAATCCACCCTGAGGATGTGCTTGAGAGACTATTGTCTCTGGTTGTAACACTTCTGACCTTTCTCCATCAGGAAGCTCATAGTTCAGGAGAACAAGCAAAAAATTTGTAGCCTCCTTCCCAAAAAATGGGTTCAGGTGACTGCCAGCTGCTCTAATGCTTTGTGCTGGGAATGTCCTCTATACTAGATTATATGGATGGAAAGGCCTTTTTACCAAATTCTGCCTTTTTCTCTGATGCTTCTCCTGGGATTGTGGCCTAGACTCCTGATATAGTTGCTTCTGAATTTGCCACTGCTGGTTAGGATTTTGATCCTCTTGTTGATAAAGTGATCTATCCTCCAAACACTGCCCCTTTACAATGATCAACTCTTTGGTTAGAGCCTGCAACAGACTCACCATCTCTTGGTTTGCTGCTTGTTGATCACTTTTCTCTTTAAGTAGCTCCTGGGGAAGGTCATTTATAGACTTCCCATAGCCAGTGTTGGCCTGAGGTTCTATTAATGTAGGTATGGGAGTAAATGGAGGCATCTGCAGAGGTATAGTGGGCTGAAGATTAAGAGAGATAGGCATGGGTGGTCTTCTATCTATCATCCCTACCTGGATTAAGCAATTTTTTGCTTTGACAGCCAGGTCAAAAGCCTAGGGCAATGAAGTACCTCCTAAAGATTGAATCATGACAGATATATCACTAGTTAGGCCTCTCAAAAAATAAAGGAAAGCATAATCTACTGAAGGCCTTATATTAAGTGGAATCCTATTCCATGTCTTGAGAAATCTACCATTAAAATATATCATCAGCTCACGAGGATCTCTCTTTATAACTTGGAGCTGCTCCACTAGAGATAAAGAATCTAAATCATCCTTAAAGTGTTTGCTGAGGAGGTCTCCAAGTCTATCCCATGAAGTAATGGAGCCAACAGTTAAAGTTCTAAACCACTCAAGAGCCCTACCTTTCAGAGATGCTGTTAATAGCTTGGTGGCCACATCCTCTTGAGTAATGTTGTGTATGCTGCAAATGGTGGTCACATCTCTTATGTGCTCAAAGGCTGTTGTCTGTCTTTCACCTATGAAATTAGGTATACTTTTGAGTGCTGCCAAGGGCACATCATGGTGTTGGGCAAAACTTAATGGGCTACCCTGATTAAAGGGTGCAAATGCAAATAGTCTTGCCATCAAAAGAGTCTATTTTCTTCATGAGCTCTATCAGAAATTGGGTCACTGCTCTTAACACCCATGGAGTCACCAGATATACCAAATAATGACCTCTCAAAGGTCTACAACCTGTTGGAAGTATATCAAAACCAGCAAGAACCATAAAAACTTATGACCTCTTGGTCCCACCGGGCATGCCAGAAATTGTTATACACTGAATTTGCGCCTCTGATCTCAAGCTCTGATAGTCTTGATAATCCAATATAACATGGGACTCATCTCAAGGTTGTGGGACCTTTTGCTAACCGAGATGAGACCTCCAGATTTTAGGTTGGTTCCTCTTGGATAATCACCCTGATTTACTCTTAGAC
This sequence comes from Chamaecyparis obtusa, assembly GCA_027943335.1. Taxonomy (NCBI): domain Eukaryota; kingdom Viridiplantae; phylum Streptophyta; class Pinopsida; order Cupressales; family Cupressaceae; genus Chamaecyparis; species Chamaecyparis obtusa. The sequence continues at coordinate 1,015,866 of BSBK01005292.1, forward strand.
ATGAAAAGTAAACTTTGAGGGAAAGGGATAGAAGGAGTGCATGGAAGGGGAAATGACTGAAAGGAAATCTATCCTACTAGGTGATGCACCGAAACTAGGGTTTGAATCTCAGTGTAGAGGGATGAAACCAGTGACAGAATTAGGTCTAGGAGATTACAACTTACTGAAAAGGCTTGCATAAGTGTTTCATGGAAGGGTCTGCAAACAAAAGAGGTTGTTCAGGGAAAGAGAAAGATTCTTTCACAACAACAAGGCTCTCAGGATTAGACATCAATCCATGACCTCCAAACAGACATTCATTCCTATAGCTCGGTGCAAGATTGAGACAAGACTGTTAGGGGTTGAAATATACCCACAAAACATCTAAATCAGATCAAACACAATAACACACATAGCTACAAAAAGTAAGAGGAATCAAGGAACCTAAGATATCACTGAAAGCATTCATAAACTTTGATTCAATAAGAGATAATCCAGACATGAAGGCATGGGGACAACAAAAATGTCATAGAATGCTTTGCAATATTTGTATTATCAATGAGAACTTACAAGATGTGGGAAACCAGAGAGCAGGAAGAAATGCTACAGATAGTTTTCTAAGAAAAGAGCTTCTCTTTTTACAAAATATGAATTCTAAGCACTACTGGCTCTAAAAAAACATTATATACACCACTCACTGCACGCAGGCAGGAGTCAAAATATCTCCCAATTAGGGCTACATAGATATGCATTATAATAATCACCCCTAAAATCGGTCACTTTTGATCATAAATGTGCTCTGTAAATATCATGGCCGATCAGATATTTCTCCCCTTGCGTGTCCATGCTTGAATTGATCAACCTGCAGACAAAAGACCTCATCCATCTACTTCTCTGCACATGCTCTAGCGACATAAATTCTAGCTACCTGCAAAAATCTCCCTCAGAAGAAAGCCATAAAAAACAATAGGCTGCACTGCCTTGAAATGAACCTGGTCGCATGATCGCATGAGGCTAGGAAGCCACATGCGATCATGTGACTACCCCTTGAAAACTGCCACCGCTTGATAAAGCAATGGTGGCATGATCGCATGAGGCCGAAAGGCTTCATGTGATCATGCAACAAGCTTTTTTTTTTAAAAAAAAAATCTGTCGCACAAGAGGCCTCGGGCCTGCAAAACCACCACCTGTCAAACCTTCACCGACCACCAGCCACCCACTGCAGACTAGACACATCACCAAACCGCAAGCCCACCGAAGCCCTACTAACTGCCATGCGTCACTCCCCTATTCATCCCGGCCGATACATCAGCAACACCTCAAAAACCCCTGGCACGGACCCACTTGTCCACTGAGATGTCCATCGAATGGTTGTCACGTGATCGCATGGGATCGGAAGATCCCATGAGATCATACGACCACCGTAGATCTTCATCGCACTTGCGCTAATGCAGAAACTTCAGCCCCACCGACCTCTTGTCGCATGATCTCATGCGGTTATGCGACTGCATGCGATCATGCGACCAACCACATGTCGTTAACTGCCCAAACCTTGAACCACCACCATCGAAACCGCTGATGGTTTGTCGCATGGTCGCATGGGCTCAGAAGAGCCCATGCGATCATGCGACAAACTAGAAAATGCTAACCACTAACCGCCACTGAAGTCCGCTGATCCTTGCTTGACTACTTACCGCTTGTCACATGATCATATGCGGCCAGGAAGGCCCATGCGATCATGCGACCAACTGCATGATGCTAATTGATGACCGCCAGACGTTGGAGTTGACCGCTGAATCCGCATCAACAGTTGTCATATGATCTCATGGGATCAGAAGATCCCATGCGATCATGCGACAACCGTCAGATCTTTTCCATGCTGGCACGACCTTAGGCACCGGGACCCACCTAATCGGAGTTGTGCACTTAGGGTTGAAAACATAGAAGGTGCCAAAAATGCAGAGGGTTTTCGAGCGAAGGTCGAAAACACACCAAATTTTCAGAGCGGAGAGGTTGAAAACACACCAAACTTTCTGACCAAAGGCAAAAACATCCCGAGCCTACAGAGAGAAGGTCAAAAACACACTGGGTTTTCAAAACTTGAGCATTTCACTTGGAAAACAGGGCTATGGCCGAAAATGAATGAGAGGGAAATTTTGGGCAACAATACCAAATCTCTAAGGCTCTTGCAGCTGAAGAAGGAAAACCTAGTGTCTCACCTTCTGTCTAGCTAGATCATCATGTAGCCATAATAAACTTTTCAATTTTTGTGAGAACTTTTTTCTCCATTAATAAGTTCACCGCCCACTCACCTCATTTCTATTTCTTTCATGTCATTTCCACCATCACTTCAATTCACTTCTCATTTGTACTTTTTTGATGACTTGGTACTTTCTTATAGACTTTTTGAAGAGAGCACTTTATCACAATCCACCTTTTCAGGTACATGCATGATCATTTATATCTCTTAATTACATTAGTTGCATTTATTTACTTATTGTACGTTAATATAAATATATTTCATAGAAAATATTTTTCAAAGCCTTGTGACACCATCCTTCCACCTATGCTTATGTGGACACATGTTTTTCCCTAAATTGGTGGGGGAATGATTCCACATGTCATTTCTATTGAGCATGTTATTTGTTATGATTTAACACATGGGCCATGTTATATTTTAAAGAACTTAAATTTGAAATCATGAAAATGCATTCTGCATAAATGACGTGACATTAAATTCAATTGAACTTACTAGTATCTTCTATCAGTACTGAAATACCACCATTTTATTCAATCGTACCCTCCTTTATTGCCTTCTTTATTTCTCTAGTATAATGATGCCACTGAATTTGGAAAAATAAAGGGTTATACAAAAGTGGCGTTAGTATTAGAAAGAAATAAAATATTGTAGGAATAATGAAGTAAATTGAATTTTCAACTAAGGAAGGAGTCTTTGAAATAATTGTAAAGGTGTGAGCAGAGAAACAATGGGGGGTCAGCTAGTAATAAATGAGCCAACAGTTCATAATGTACTAAAGGATGCACTTTACAAGCCTAAATCTAGGAATTAAGTGATTGGTTAGATTACTTTTTGAAGCTTAACGGGTTCAACAGTGAGGTTGCCCTAAAATTTTCCCAAACATTTACAAATGGTGAGGCAATGGTAAAGGGATTAAAGGTTGTATCAATAGAGGAAAGGATTGTAGAGGTGAAAATTTTTCTTGCTAAGGAGAGCCCTACCCTTAAACTCATGATGCTAGAATCGCCAGGGCAGAATTCACTGAGCCTAGGGATCCTCTACTTGAAGTAGACAAGAAGGGAAAACATAGGATTTCTTTTCTAGAGAAATAAACATGTCTTGATTTGTAGGTCATTAAGTACCTTACCTATGAATTATTGCAATCCTATATGCACTCTGTACACTTCAAGTTTCTAAATTATATGCGACATGGTAAAAGAATGAACATACCAGACATCATATACAACCTTCTGAAAATCATTGCATCTGAGACACAAAAAAGATAGGGAAAACTTTGTTTCCCACTATTGTTTGATCAAATTATTAGTAGAAAGGTCTTTGCAAGAAATATCTACTATGTCTTGGGATGAGTTTTTAAAAATTAAGGAATTCATATTGGTAAATGTGGATCTTAGGGGTCAACCGTTAACCCATAGGGTTAGCATAGGGAATACTAGTAAATTTACTTCTGGAGCCTCAACTTTCAGGGAAGGCCCTAGTGAAAACCCTTCTGCAATTGATACCACCTCTTCTAAATTTGAACCTTAAGATGTAGGTAGTTCTTCATCATACCCTAATGTAGATTATTCTCACAAAAAATTAGTTCATACTAGGGCTTCCATTAGAAAAGAAAAGAGGAAGATAAGGAAAGAAGAATCTAATGGAAATCAAAGAAACAAAGAAAACACCTAAAAAGGATAACTCCAGTCCTAGATAATGGAAGGCTAAAGCTAAAGAGCCTCTTGCAACTTTTGTAAAAAACAAAATCCCTTCTAAGAAACTAAAATAAACAAAACCTCTTGCTAATGTTACCTCAGGAAGAAGTCATATGCTTAGGGAAAAACCAAGGAAAAGAACAAAAGTTCATGAATCCTCACAATCATTTCATATCCCTCCCAGTGAAGAGGAAAGAATAATTAGAAACCACCCTCTTAGGGAGAGACCAAAATTTTCCTCTTCATCTAAGCTATAAGGTGGGGAAATGATGCCCACATATGAGTCCAGAGAGGAAGGGGGTGGACAAGCTTCGTAGGAGAGGAAGTTTTCTAAGGAGGAGCATGAATTTTTACTAGAAGATGACTAGGAAAATGAAAATGTAGGATTAGTAGAGCTTGTTGCTGCAACAGGATAGGTTGAACATAAAGAACTAGAACAAAGGAAAATGATTGTAGGAAAACATAGACCACTTGATTTTTCATGGGCATCAGTATCCCTAGATCTATGGAGTGATATGAAAGAAAAAGAAGAGGAATGGAACAAATAAAAACTTGGGTTACAAGTAGAAATCACTAAGAAAAATGTAGAGCTTGAGGAAAATATATTGGAGTTGATGAGAAAACAACCCACAACTCTCAAGAACACCTGCACACAAACACCTGTCACAGAAAGAGAGAGAGAGAAAGAAGCAAGAAGCTAAAGAGGCCTGAATGTATTGATCCACAAGAGAGGAGAAATCATTGATGTGAAAAAACAAAAGTTGTAATTCAATAATGAATAATCTATTTTACAATCTGTTATGAAAATAAGAGGAGACCAAAACTTATAAAAGGAGATATAAAACCCTAAAAAGGTAAAACCTAGGTTGCACAATAATAATTTTAATAAAGAAATTAATTATTATATGCCTAAATTTTAGCTTAAGAAGAAAGAAATAATAAGTGACTTAGTAATTAAATCAAACATGATTTAATTAATAAGAAAAAACTTTATTACTCTAACACCCTCCCTTAAGATAAACTTTGGGAGAAGCTAAAAACCTAGAAAAAACAAAATGAAAACAAATCAGTCCTGACAACAAAAGGTCTGATCAGGTACCCAAGTACAAAAGAGAGTCTCTGTAAAAGAGGAGAAATAGAGAAAACCACATGGAAAAAATCTAATCCAAAAAGAGATGAAGACTAGTCTGAAGGACTGAAGAAGCCTCCAAAACTAGGAATGTTCCAAAAAATAGGAACAAGGATGAACATGTAGAACATAACTGAAGCAAGAAGCTGCAAACTCTATCAAGAAGTAACTACTGATCTGAAGATCCTCCACTGAAATATGACCAGGTAGAGAGGACTATAATCTGCATGACTGCCCTCAAATTAAACTACTTGAATCAAGAGGCAAACAAAGGCAAACAACTGAAGTCAAAGATACAAAATACTATAATCTACACGAGTGCCCTTAAATGACACTACTCAAATCAGGAGGAAAACAAAGGAAAACACCTAAACTTGAAGATACAGCTGACATTAAAACACTAAAGTTTGAAGAGATGATCAATCAAAGCTGGAAGAGTTCTTTCAAAAATAGGAAAGAAAAGAGTGTCTGTATGGTAAATGATCCATCTCACTAGAATGCATAGGTACCTAGCCATTGCATCCACCTAGTACATAGGATCAAATACTGAATACATAGCTCACACTATCAAACCAAGGAAATAGTAGAACCAACAATAGAAACCCCCCCATAATGCTGATAAGGGAGTAATGATAGGTACACTAAAAATAACTTCCAATATGAACTGCATGATGAAGAAGAGCCAGGAACATCGAAGGTGCAGAGAGAGTAAAAATACAAATAGAGATACCTGAGGCTAATGTCGTTGGAGGAACACTCACATAAAAAAAGTAGATGAAAAATAAAGGCAAACATCAAAACCTGGCCTGACACTTTATAATGGAGTGCAAGTACATAGAGTACTAACATGTGCAAGATCTCATACATGCAATAGAATGCCACTTTATCTCAGTGCGTGTGCATAAAAGAATGCTACAAAAGTGAAGTATACACTTCTCAAGGAAGAACAAAGGTTGCTAAAACAAAAGAATAGCCAAAGATGAGCCATCTTCTAAAGGTAAGAGATCCCAAGACCTGAAACATCCAAGATATCCACCAGAGTGCAAAAATGCAAAAAATTGAATAACATATACTTGGAGAAGAATCTGGAAAAATGACTCACAGCACTAAAAAGATCGCAGAACAAGATTTCCAACGATATCTTGTTTTCCAAAAATGGAGTCTGAATGCGCAAGATAGAGCTCCCAGAGTGCCAAAATGAACATATGGCTTTGACAGTAAAAAAACCATCAAAAAAGAAAAATCAGAAATTCAAACCTCTAGATCTAGATAGAGCTCAGAACTAGCTTTTTGACGATATCTTGTTTGCCATTTTTGACACCGTATTCTTAAGTTATGAGCAAAATACCAACAATTGTGCCAGAGGGCCCAAAAAAGTGTAGAAGAGTGCTGATGCAATGGTGATGTCATCAATTTATGAGCCTAAATTTAACAGTCATTTGCCCATCATTGAAAAAGTCCAATAGGGCTTGGTGGCCAAAAAAATGGCCCCTAGTCACGTGGGTGACTAGGGGGCTGAAACTCTGGCTCCTGGGCAGTGGGGGCTGGTCCTACGTGACCACCGGACCTGTGA
>BSBK01005292.1:1027500-1053927 GCA_027943335.1 Chamaecyparis obtusa
TTAATAGATATCCCACATTTCTTCTTGTCTTAACAGTACAACCTATAATTAATATAATAGGGGATATTACTAAGCATGGAAAGGCGAAGGGAATACTGAAAGAAAAAAAAATTAATACATTGTTAAAATTTTGTAATGTCATACAACAGGCAGACTTTGCTGCGTAGTTAGACATTAAAAAATGAACTACGATGTGGCTGTTGTAAATAAATAAGACACACTTAACATTACAAAATGAACTATATTGTAACTGTCATAAAACAATAAAACACACTTTTGAGTAATTATAAATCATAATGTACATCACATATCCAGAAACTATATGAGATGGCTGAAACTTTACATCCATTTGGTAACAGAGTTATGATCGCTAAGAATAGGAGCCTTGGTTATCAATATTTAAACTCACAATATTGCTAATATCCTGCACGTCAAAGGGAATGGTAAAAAAATGATCAAAATGAAAGTGAGATTCAGATTGCATTGAAGACATGATCACCATGACAAAATTATAATAGCAAAACTAAGAGAAATAAAACCTTACATCAGCACTTGCTAGCAACATTTTTTGCCAATTTCATAGTACTTGAGATTGATTTAGTCAGCCCAAAATCTAGTAGAATGGGTCGAAATGGCAATTGCTTTCTTATAAGGAAAATCCCTGCAACAAATAGTAACTATCAGATTATAATATATACAAGAAGTTGAAGTAAACAAAGACAAAATATATAAACTAATTTGAATGGAAGCAATCTCTTATGACAAACTTGTCAAATAAAAAATCAGTAAAATGCATTTCTCTTGAACTCTTCTAAATTAAATAAATGACAAATGTAAAGCTATGTTGTAGATATATTCATAATATTTTCATAAGATCTTTTCAACTGTATAATTGAAATTGATAAAAATATTAATCTCATGAAAGAAATCAGGGTATGTAGAAGTAAGCAATCCTCATTTTGCGGACTTTCATATTTTCACTAAAATAATAAACATGAAATGCTAGATATTTAAAAAGACATACCAGGATGAGGATCCCCTTTAAAAAAGCCATCAATATATATCTGATGTGCATAGGCAAGTGTAATCCACTTTGCAAGACATTGTTTGTCTACACCTATAGCTTTAATGGCTTCCTTATCATTTAATCGTTTACCATCCATATATTCCAAGACGAGTACCCTTTGTGATGACTGCCATAACATGCAAATCATAAGAAGGAACACACAGAATGGTTTTCGGTGTACTTAATCATGTGTGCCTAACATGTTTCTCATAGATGCAAAGATTATTTGAAGAGGCTAATACCTGGATCACTTGAGGAATTACGTTTTTATAGCCACGTGACAAGTGTCTAAAATAAGCTTTTGCATCTTGTCGAAAGTGCATGTGTTATCTTTGCTTCCAACAGATAGCTTTCATGTGGAAGATTATAGACCAAAGGCTGCAAAGGATATTTAGAACGAGGGTGTTGATTGTAACACAGGCCATAAAGATGATGTTGTGTACTCTAAAAAGTGCACTTCTCTAAGTCATTATATCCAAGGGAATCCATGAGAGGGAAACCTTGAGAAAGCAACCTAGAGCTCCCTAGGCATGGAGTGCAAGGGTATTTTAAGTTTGCTCTCAGCTAGAGCTATTAAGCCTATAACCTTGCTAGTAAACCATGCAATGAGAGATTCAATGAAGAAAAGGGCAAGAATGCCAATATCCACAAGAAATCTAAATGAGAATGCAATGCAATACTGTGCTAGAATGAAGATGCAAGCTAAGCTATAAAAATGAAAAATAGAAGTATTACAAATCCTTGCTAATTAAACTATGTGAGCTAATCTATAGCATAAAGGAAACTAGATTAAGAATGCAATGATAATGAAACTAAACTATGATGCAAGAATAAAAATGAAATGATGATGCAATGTTTCAATATGAGAGATCTAAGAATACCATAGCTCCAAAATGCCAAGATTGAGAAGCTCCAAGACTCCAAGATGCTAAGATGCCAAGACTCCAAGAGGATGAATCGTGCAAAAGATGGAAAAGATGAGTGATTAAAAATGAGGAGAGAGCCTCCTTTTAAAGGATTTTAGAAATGAACGGATGGTCAAAGGTGGAAATTAAATCTTGGTTGATCCATATGCTCAAGATTCTCAAGAGGCAAAATCAATGGACATGGTTAAGAAGCAAAAAAGATATGTGGAAGAGATTAAGAGGCAAAAAGATATTCCACTCACCTTGAAAAGTGTGCATTCATGTGAAGACAAAAAGTCTTTTTATTTTTATTTTTATTTTATTATTTATTTATTGTTTTTAGAAAAGTGGTTTCCATTAAAAAGATTTTTTATTTAATTAAAAGAGATTTTTAATTAAAAGGGAGCATGTTCTCTTAATTAAATAAGATTTTTATTTTTTTATTTTTTTCTCTTTTTATAAAATAAGAATAGTGTTTTATTTGTGCAACTTAGGATAAGAGGAAAAGTGGGGGCTTTTTATTTATTAAAAGGGGAGGAAATATTCCTTTTAATAAATAAAGACTTAGGATAAAATGGTTAGCCCATAGAAAATAATCGAATAAATGAATGATAGAACCAGGATTTGATCTAGAATAAGCAATTTATGATTTTAGCAAAAAGGGGCTAATAGTCTAGATGACCATTTTTAGGTGATTACAGATGCTTGGTGAGTAAATGATGCTAGAAGCCACAATGCACGCTATGGAATTGGGCTTCTAAAGGCTGTTGTTGTGATCTCTGTAGAATTGACTATGGAGTAGTCCTTTGCCATACAACCTCCCGACCCTGAAGATGAGGAGGGAGAAACAAAAGGTCTGGAAGTAACAGTTATTTTGTCTTTCTTTAAATTTGCCACAGTTTTACTCGAGTAACATGTAAAGAAACAATAGACTCCATAGCTTCCTAATATTTTTTTCTTTAGTGGATGACATTGGTAATGGTCAAGTTAATATTATCATAGCATTCATAAACACAAACTAATCTCAGACTCATCTTTATTATGGGTTTTTAGTTATTTGTTTTCTAAATTGAATCCCTACAGTAGAATTTACATTTGATATCTTTGCAGGAAATATGGGTTGTTGGCAAAATGACAAGTCAAGGAATCGAATTGTGCTGCCTGCTGGAGCTGGAACACAAAGACAAGGTGGAACACAGAGATAAGGCATGAGAGCTTTTTGAGCAGGGTTTCTTAAATAAATATGGTCTCTTGCAAGATTTGCATAAAATCAAAGTAGAAATAGCTTTATAAGCCTCCATACAAATGTGATTGGTAGGTGTATTGTCAAATTTGACAACTTATTAACAGTATTTTATCAACCTGTACATAAATGGAAGCTATGAACAGGGTATGGACAGCCACAAAAGCTTAAAGCAACACAACAGATGGATTTGTTGAAATAGCTTTAGAAGCCTTCCACTAAACGTAGATTTTCTGGTCCTAGTAAGTATGTTAGAGATTGATAACCCCTCTGGGTTGTTTATGTAGTTTACCCATGTATTATTTTTGCTAAGTGAAGGTATCGGTTATGTAAAATATGGATAAAATAAAAGAAATCAAACAGACAAAAGGCACTAAACTATTTTTTTAAAAAAGAACATGGGCACTCATAATCTTTTATACCCAGATCAGAAAGCCTTAAGGCCAAGCTAAAATCAATAGTTGCAAGTGAGGGCTTTAAACAGAATGTGGTTTCTCACATAGACATACTTTTCATAGAAATACAATTTATCTGAATCGTATATGTCGGTGAGACTGCATGTTGGAACTCAGCAGGCCGTAAAAAAACAACAGAATTTCAATGCATAGAGATTTAAGGAATTTCAGCATACAGAGAAAAGCAAAGAAGCAATAAAAAATTGAAGAACAAACATAGTGTCCATATAAAAAATAAAGCCAGACAAATAAGAATGAAACAATGAAATGGTACCTTAGAGTTTTAACTCAACAACAAAAAAATTGTTCTTTGAAAATATCTAAAATTCCCAAATAATAGATACAATATTAACTGTCTAGAGAGTTAATCTTTAAAAAATACCAAGAAAATAGCAAAAGCCCCAAATAACATAGAAGGTGTTGGTTGTTCACAAAATTAATAAACATCCAAAAGCTTAAATAAAAGAAAATCTTACGGATAATAAATATTTTCCCTCTTCTTCTGCTCATGCCTATCAAGAGGATGAAAAAAGACCCAATTAGTTACACTTAAAATCTAGAAAGAATGCAACAAAAACAAAAATGGAAAAAAGAAATGACTAACATTTTGTTTAATAACTTAAATCCTTAAGAAAATAAATTGAACATTACCTTGTGGCATCAACAGTATGCTCAGCTGGAGTGTGCCAATGGCATTGATTAAGCCTGAATCTTCTCCCCTCTATCTCAATACTCTGAGCGCATGTCGCCCATTTCATCTAATCAGACAACACCCAAAAATCAAAATCCATTATCCTTGCCAATAAAACAAACAACTCAAAAAAATCTTGAAAAATGCAGGATTTCAATGAGAGACCATGATATAATGGCCTGTGTTAAAGAGGGTTGCATTTGCAGCGAAGTAAATCCTGCACAGTTTGCCCAAACCAGGGCTGATTTGAGCCCTCTTCTTCATCACATTCCACACGCTCTCTAATTCCTCATGAAGATTTCTTTTTTGAACAGAGCATGCGTGTCCATCAAAGCATATAATGTGGAATTCAGTTTCAATTATTTTAAGTGCAAATAGTAGCATATGGAAGCATACATAGGGTACATTGAACCGTTATGGAGACACTTCAAAGATTGTGATCTCACAACTTGCCAAGATTGCAGAACTTGTCCAAATAAATGACATCTAATGAAATATGTTGGTTGCAGGGTATCCATTAAATGGATCTGTTCCTAAATGTAGTTAACGAAATATAAAAAACTAGAAAGAAAGCAACAAAAACAAGGAAAGACATCCTAAGCCTAATTTCCGTTGTGAGGAGCTTTGCCAACCATCTACAGAAATATACCTGTATTCAAATGCAAATAGTTTTAAGCTTTCATTCAACACAAAGGAGAAAAATCTGGAATTTTCGAAACCTTCCATGCTAAATGTCCTCTCTCCGAATTTGAAAAGGACAAACATTTAATGCAATCAACTTTGCATTGAATTATATCACTTCAAAGTATTGAGCAATATTTTTTCACTAATTTCTTTGTCAAAAATTGATTTTCTTCCTTGCCTTTTTTCATAGAACCAATAAGATATCAGATTAATAGCATTTTTTAATTTTTAAAATATAAGAAAAATCACAAACTATATAATAGACTTTATAGCTGAATAAATTCTAAAATTCTATTGAACAAACTAATAGCATTATAGACCTTAACCATTGCATAAGTTTACCTGCCTAAGGCAGGAACTAATAAATTGTGCACAACACAACACAATTAATGTTACACAACACAATACCAATTAAGATTTATTTTGCAAAAACAATATAAATTAAGTTTATACTATAACGACCCTAATCAAATCTTGTCACACCATCAGTAGAAACTTCAAGGAAGAGAAGACTCAAATTTCAAACAATTGTTAGAACAGCGAAAAGGAAACGTCCAAGCACTGACTGCGAGCGATCTATGAAATATTCAGACAATTAACAAACAAAGATTCAAATTTCAAACAATTTGTGTGAGCGTTTGGAAAATAAATTTCTCATAGTAGGCTCTGGTGCTCACAAGGCAGCTGTGCATTTGAGCCAAGTTAAGCACTTTTATTGAGGACAGTATAAATTTATTCCAATCATTTTGTTCATAGATCCTATTACTTGAGAAAATTTAACCACTTTGATTTCTTCTGCAAAAGATCCAGACATTTTCTTCTGCACCTTCAGGTTTCAAGGCAGCGTGATGGGGAGGGATTTTCGAGGGATTGTTTGCCACTTTCTAACAGAGTCCTTTTACAACCGCGCGGCTTTCAGGTTCAATTCATCCCAATGCAATAATTTATGCTACGCTTTCATTGCTAAGCTCTCTGCGTATTTCTTAAGTAAGGGTCAAATATCGATACCCGGGCACAGCTTCAGGTTTAAAAATGATACAGAGGTTATCAACGTCCCAGAAATGGGGCCCCGTGGAAGAAAAATTATGCAGCAAGCTTGGAAGGAAGTGTATCGTGTGTTGAAAGAAGCAGAAATTTATCTCAATTGTTGCTCAGATATGGACTGGGGGATCAATTCTCTTACTTTGTCCATAACAGGGGAGGCCTATGCGATACATTTACATGACCTTGCTTGGTCTCTTGTCTGTCTGGATCTCAATGCTCTATTTCTTGAACTTGAAAAGGAGCCTGAATTGTTGCAATTAGCTATAAATGGTGGAAATTTGGATGATTCTATTTCAATCAATCCTGCAGGCAGAGGAACAATGCACAAATGCCCTAATCCGTATGCTTCCCCAGTAACTCGAAGTTTTCTGCATGTAGAGGGTGAATTTAGCTCACATGATCTTTCAGTCTTTACTTCTGAAGGGGAAGAAATCCAACAGAATGAATACCCCTGTAGCCCTAAGCCCAAGGAGGTAGAAGATTCATCCACCCGATGCCTCACGAACGAGAGGTACAGTGAAGCAGCCTGCAGGAAGATAGGTGATTTCTTTGCAGAGATGTCCAACTCAAATCGAGTTCACGACGAGTACCAAGATAAAAGGGGGTTGATTTTCAGCTTCAAACAATTTTCAAATGCTCACAAACGGACAGCTCAGGGGTCGAGTCTCAGACTGAATGTTGAAGACGAAAGTAAGGCGGGGATTTCTAAATTTGTTGAAGCCAAGCTGCGAGCATCCATTCGAAATGAACCTGCAATTATAGGAGGTCGTGTATCTCCATGGCTGCAGATTGATATCAAAGATTTGATCATCAGCCACAAATTAATAGGAGAGGGATCAGGTGCAGCTGTATACGAGGGTTCATGGCTTGGAGTGAAGGTTGCGTTAAAGACATTTCAAATAAATAATTATACCATGGATGAGGAAATGCAAGCGGAAGTTGCTGTTCATGCAAAGCTGTATAACCCTTTTATTGTTCAATTGATAGGTGTCTGTGTTACAGAGTCACGCTGTTATCATGTCATGGAGTTGGTGAGCTCCAGCTTGGATTCAATTCTCAAAAGGAGGTTGGAAAGGAACGAGCTCCCTTTGCCGCTTCCAATTGCAGTGGACACGATGCTTCAAATATCACGGGGAATGGAGTATCTTCATAGCCAAAAAATCATGCATATGGATCTTAAAGCAGCTAATGTCCTCATGCAACCTTCATCAGAACCAGAATTCAGATACCAAGGGTATGGACGAATTAAGCTTTGTGATTTTGGTCATGCGAGTTCAAGACTATACAGTTTTCGTTGTTCAGATTGGGCAAAAGGAACTTCTTACTGGAGGGCACCTGAAGTCTTTGAGTATCCTCAACAAGATTTGGAATTGGAAATAGAGGCGGAGCCTCGAAAGGAGTACACCTACAAAGCAGATGTCTATAGCTTTGGCATGACTTGCTATGAGATTCTAACAGGCAAGCAACCCTTTGAAGGTGTTCTACCCAAAAATGTCTTCAGAAAGATAGTTCAAGGAGCAAGGCCAAGTTTGCCTTTATCTTGTCCGCTGGTATTAGCAGACTACATAAGAAAATGTTGGGACACAGATCCACGCCGTCGTCCATGTTTTGCCCAAGTTTCCAATTTCTTGAGGTACATTAAGTTACTGATCATGAGAACAAGCGATTCTTGTGGCTGGGATTCTTTATCTGCTATTTGCAAGGGTTTTGATAAACATGAACTTGTCCGTTGTGGTAAAGGAGGAGGTGATTTGGATGAAGGAGCAGCCTATTTAGAGGAAGAGAGATTTATAATCAGAGCCCTTGATGGAGATTTCCCTGGCTTTTTCTCCCCCCGCCCTGTTTCGCACCAGATGGCCCAACCTTCAAGTCCTAGTGTTAAAGTTTTTGGTAACCTTCCTGTTTACATTCAGCAGTATACTTATGAGGAAATTGTGTGGGCTACTGATTGTTTTTCTACTAAAGTTTCAGGAGCTTCCCCTGTAATGTGGAAGGGTATTCTACAAGATGGAACACATGTAGCTGTGAAAAAACAAAACTTAGAAATTTCAATGGGCGAGATAAATATAATATGTCGGTTGCATCATCCAAATATTGTCCGCTTGCGTGGCGTTTCAGTAATTTCTCGGACTCCTACTCCACAACAGCTGATGACTTTTTTAGCCTATGATCAAATGGTAATGGGTTCGCTCAGCGCACTACTTTTCCGTCCCAGTAGCATTCTTAACTGGAATTTAAGGAAAAAAATAGGTTTGGGCATTGCACACTTCATTGCTTATCTCCATGATAATTATGGAAAAATGAGACACAGGCTTCTGGAGTTACAGATCACTTCGAGTAACATATATCTGGATGAACGATTCACTCCCAAGTTCTGTGGTTTTGAATCGGCAATATATATAAACAGTAGCAATTCTCAAGTGAAAGAATTGGAACGGGCAATACAATTTGAAGAATATAGAAATGTAAAAGATTTTGGAGTAATTCTGCTAGAGCTGCTGTCTGGTTGTAGATGGGAAAATATGCAATATTCATTGAGTTCTATTCACAGTTCCATCAAAACAGAAGGATCTGAATTCCTCTCACGCTTGCTAGACAGAGAGCTGCAAGGGAAGGTGGATGAAAGGGAGGCAATGGGATGGGTGAAGCTTGCCTTGTGGTGTTTCTCCCAGTATCCAGCAGTGCCACCAACCATGAACCAAGTTGTGCTAGTCATGAAAGGCTTAAAGGCGTTTTCAGCATTGCCATCTCCTGTGACTGGATAGAGTTCAAATGAACCGTTTGTTCACATCAATGTACATCTCAACAGTGTAAAAAGGCCAATCCCATTTAGTCTCGAAGTGGCTCAACAACCAAAGGAATTGTAGCCAATTTGGTGAGTATGCTGGTGTATGGTCAAGTTAGATTCCTTGATAAGTTGGTTGTAGTTGGGAAAATGTGCAATATTCATTGAGTTCTGCTCACAATTCCATCAAAGCAGAAGGATCTGAGTTCCTATCACACTTGTTAGACAGAGTTGCAGGGAAAGGTGGATAAAGGGGATGCAATGGGATGGGTGAAGCTTGCCTTGTTCTGTTTTCCCAGATGTCCAGCAGTGCCACCTACTATGAACCAAGCTGTGCTAGTCATGAAAGGCTTAAAGGTGTTTTCAGCATTGCCAGCTCCTGTGATTGGATACCGTTGAAATGAACCATTTATTCCCATGAAGCACTGGATGTTCATCTCCATAGTGTAAAATAGTTAAATTGCCATTCAAACAGCCTTGAAGGGGTTGTAGCTCGATTTAGTGTATGGTCAAGTTAGGTTCTTTGAAGACTTCAACAGAATTGTAGTATCTTAACTGAAAAAGATTTCTAACATTAATGTATGGTTACTCGGCATGTTGTAATCAACTACTTAAAGGCAGAAATGCCCATATGTATCCAATCTGTTTTCTTTTACAGCAAAACAGAGTGGCTCAGAGTTTTGCTTCCCCTCAGCTTTGACAGACTGACATTGCAATCTTGTCAGCTAGACCCGACTTCACCGTCTGCGGCTGAGAGTTTTCCATTTGTGAAACCCAATATGCCTGCTCAATTAACCTCCTTCGTAATCCTGCACTGTCATTATTATAGAGGTATATACATTATTGTCAGTGCAACTATTTTTAGATTCTACTGTGTAGTATTTGTTTTGTATCAACATTTTGGATCAATTCTGTGATCCATCATCAGAATAGTAGAAAACTCTAAGATAATAGAGAACTGCAACTGTGAACTGCAACTGTGAGAAATCTAAATTTCGGTGCTTACACCTTCCTTCATATTCTTTCATATCTCAAATTTGGATAGAAAAGCCAGTCCCTGCCACTGGATTCTATAATTTAGTTCATTTCTTCTATGTTTTAGGGTTATTTTCTCACACGCCATCGTGTTGTTGAGTAGAAAATTTTGGCCGTATGTAAAACTCAGT
This sequence comes from Chamaecyparis obtusa, assembly GCA_027943335.1. Classification (NCBI taxonomy): domain Eukaryota; kingdom Viridiplantae; phylum Streptophyta; class Pinopsida; order Cupressales; family Cupressaceae; genus Chamaecyparis; species Chamaecyparis obtusa. The sequence continues at coordinate 1,037,540 of BSBK01005292.1, forward strand.
TTCAGAACTTGTGCTATCACTGACGTGATAAGAATTTTGGCAGGGTTCAGTATCCTTTACACCCTAAAAGCACTGTATGTATGACTCAGGTTATGAAGGGGTACTGGAAGCTCATAGAATATTGCATCAAAATACATGTTTAATTCTACTGCTTAATCGTAGAGGTTATAATGATTTGATTTCTTTGAATTCCTCAAGGCATTGTTGTGGTAAATGGAAAACAAGTTGATATCAAAGAGAGTCCAGAAGTTAACAGCCAGTGGAATGATGGAATCCAAACAGTTCCACTGTAGTAGCTTAGTTCTTGCCTTGAACCATTCCAGGTATTTGACATCTACCTATTCACTTACGAAGGCTGAGCACTTAAACAAATGATAGTAGACAAAATTTTCAGACTGTGAATAAAACTAGGGTTTTTAAAAAAACTGCGAATCATATTTTCTGGGACTCGACCATTGCTTGGTTAAGAGCAGGGGGCAAGTCTCCTTTTGATCTTCCAATCGAAGAGAAGGTAAAGTATAAGGATGGAGGAGTAAGGGGTTCTTTTGGCTATGGCAGCAAAACGAGATAAAATCCCCATGTCAAACTGGACGAGGGAAATTATTATTACAACTTTGTTTAAACTTCTGACATGGGAGATATAACTAAATGGCCCAACTTCTGATTCCAAGTATTCACACTGTCTGTTCAGTCCTAGTTCTGGAGAATGCTCATCTATAAGATTTCTGATACAGATATTTATTGATTTGCAATGTTCAAAGAGGTTATGGATAAATATGGCAAATAGTTTTACTAATTGTAACTGCTGATGCAGATGCTTTCAAGGGACATGTCTTTAAAAGATGACAATTTACTTTACAAATCTCTGGAAGCAGAGAAGATACATTTTCAATATACTAACATTCGCAACGCCCTCGAGTGAAACAGTTTTACAATTTTCTCTTCATCTTATTCTAACACACTTGAAATTCTACTTCACAACATAACTCTTGTTCTGCAAATTCGCAGGATGATGCTCGGCTTGAAGTTCTTAGCATTCAATGAACATTCATTGTTAAAACTTAATGGGGCTGATGCAATGGAGGTACCTATGATATTTTCAATGGAATTATGGTTTTTTCCTTCTGCAAAATGGGATTTGCTCTATTTGAAAAGGAAAATAATTGTATTCTCTAAACCCTAGGGCAAACAAATAAATTTATGAATAATCAGATCTACTCTATGCTATCGAGTAGAGATAATAAATTGAATATAAGTAAACTTATATTTTAGAACACAAAGATGAATTAGGTTACATAGCTTTATGTTCAACTCTATGGTTTTGGATTGTAAATTATAGCTCTATGATCCAAAATGATTGATGCACACGAACTTTAGTTCTACGATGCTTTGACAACTAGATAATTGAAGTTCTCTTCAATTGAGAAACAAGTTGTGAAGTAGAGTAGATATAGGTTGACTGTTATAGTAGGCCAGGAAATGGACTACAAAAGGCAATTAAAATGGTACTACAAGCAGAAAATTGTATCTCTATTTGTTCATATTCTATAAGTGTTATATTTGTACTTTTTTAATAATTTTGGATTATATAATAATATTACATCCTCCATTTAATCTATATGGATATAGTGAAAACAAGTATGCCAAATAGAACATGACTGTTAAACTCATCTCGAGTATGATTTCTCATATTTTATAAGTGTTATATTTGTAATTATTTTTCTATAATTTTGGATTATATAATAATATTACATCCTCCATTTAATCCATATGGATATAGTGAGAAGAAACGTGCTTCTAAATTATTCATTTTTCTCTTATCCAAGACTTTTGCCACAATATTTGTCAATTATTCCATAATTAAACAATATATCAATTCGACACTCATTTCTCATAATGTCCAATCAAATTGAATTTGGTGCTAAATTGCTTGGTTTGGTCATGAAATAATAGATGTCTTGCCCTTTTTATTGTTGCAGTGTTGTCAGCCATGAGTGACGTTGATGAAACCTATTTTTCCTATAAACCCTCAAGAATCTTTTTGAGCCACAACATTCCCTAGTTTCCTCTAAAGCTAACTTATATTTTTTCCCTAATAAAGAAAGAGTTGTATTGATTTCTTCGTGACTTGCAAGGAATTATTGTTGACCTTGAATTTATTAGGAAACTTGAACTAGATTTCTTATCTTCAAAATCACCCGCTTGGTTTGAATTTGAATATCCAACTAGTTTGAGATCATGAATTCCCTTTAGATGTCAAAGAACTATATTAACTACTACCTAATGATTTTCCTAGTTGTTGCATGAATCTAGAAAGAACACAAACAAAACAAAAAAATAATGTTTGGTCTAGTTGTAGTTAAATAGATCAAAATTTTAATGAGTTGTCTAAACTTAGTTGCGCTTTTACACTTTGTAATATCATTTGACGTCAACTTCATAATTTGTTTCATTGGAGTACTAAGTGGTTTATAGTTTATCATTCCAAATTTTCTCAATATTTCACCAATACACTTTTGTTGTGTGATGAAAATATACTTGGGTTTTGAATCACTTTAGTATCTAAATAGTCATGAAGATAACCCAAATCTATCATTTCAAAACCTTTAATCAATTCTACTTTGATTGTTATAATGTACTTTTCATTATTTCTTGCTATGACCAAATGATCCACATATACAACTTGGTATACAACTATTTTGTCAAATTTCTTGACAAAAAGAGTTACATCTTCAAAGTCAAAATGGTTGAAGTTCATTCTCAAGACTTGATTGGTGATTTTTCATACCAAGCTCTTGGGGCTTGTTTCAAACCATACAATAATTCTACCAATTTGTACACTTTTTGTTCTTGTCCTTCAATGGTAATACCATCTATTTGAGTAATGTAAACGATTCATTTGATATCACCATAAATAGAAAAGTGGTTTTCATGTCCATTAGATGAAATTTTTAATACATTTTAAGTTGCCAAAGCCATCAAAACATAAATGGTGGTCCATATCTCTCTTGGTGCAAAGGTCTCATCATAGTCTACCCCTCTTTTTTAGTATATCTCTTTCCAAGAACCCTTGCTTTGTATTTTTTAAGTGATCCATCTTCTTTGTATTTATTTTGAAATACCCACTTGCAATTAATGGACTCCCAAATGAGTTAAGGGCCAACCAACTCCAAGTGTCATTCTTGACCAAGGTCTCGTATTCATTTTTCATTGCTTTTCTCCACATCATTTTTTTGGTAGATTAAATAGCTATGTATGGGGCAACACCCTTTGAATTAAAACAAAACAGGAGAGTTCAACTTGGCCTATACCAGGTGAGACCATAGGGGGAAACCTCATCCCCAAAGAAAACCAGCCCCAAAAATAATATCGATATCCCCCTCAACTAGGAAAAGGCATGAGGGAAGAAAAAAATAATTAGCCTAGAGATTTCACTCTATTCTTGGTATGTGAGTGAAGAAGAATGTTAAAGATGGTCTCATTTTTCATCTTCTTCCTACAAACAATAGTCCAGTTTTCCTCAGATCCCTCAAGACTTTGAACCTCCCTTGATTTTTTTGTTGAATATCCCTTGTCCTCATCTGAAAAAAGTGTGGAGTTCTTCAAATTCTCTCCCACATCTAGATCTTTCTTTGTTCTAGTTATAAAATAATGTCACATTAGGAGGGGAATTTATCAAAGCCCTCCCATCTTTCCCATCCAACAAGTTATTAGGGACGAAGTTGTCTTAACATGTTCCTTGTCTGACATAGATGATCCAGCTTTGGTCCTAGTGGTGGGAGAAAACAGTGGATTCAGGGGATCAATCCTACTATATGTAGCATCTAGAGAGTCAACCCTTCTCTTTGTTGGATCTAAAGGAGAAATAGTTTCATTAGCCACTGCACTCCTTGCTTGCTTTGAATCCTCCTTTTCTAAAAAATAGTGGCGAGGATTGGCATCCCTCCACCAAGTAGCTTGATTATCTTTCCTTTGTTTGGAGCATTGGGTATCCATATGACCAACATTATAACACCTCTAACATCGAAAGGGAATACCTTCAAAGCCTACCATCTAGTTCCAAAATTTTCCATAAAATTGAAGGGAGAGCTCTGCATGTAGATCATTGGTTGTATTTATCTCAACCAAAATGCGAGCATAAGTAGTATGGAGGTTTATTGAAGATCCCTCATCAACCCCCATAAACTTCCCCATAGCATTTCCAATTGATCTAGGTGGATTTGTCACTAAAAATTCAAGTGCCCCAAATTCTTTTGAATATGGTGCTAGATCGAAGAGCTCATTGAAATGATCAAAACACAACTTGAACGAGTGGAGAAGGAGCTTGTATGCTTAAGTTGTGTGCATTCAAAGGTTTGGTCTTAGGAGAATCAAATGTTCAAAAAGGTGAAAAATTGATTGTCTCAAATTCAAGCAAAAACAATGCCAAGTTGTAGTGCTTGTCGTGAAAATTTTGGAACTATATTCAGTTTAAAAAATGGACTTCGTACGTAAAAGTTATGGCCGGTCAAAGCTTGAGAAAAAAGGTTGACTTGATGATGTCAGAAAAAGCACAGTTAGCATGTGATGATGTGGCATAATGACATGTAGTATAATGATGTGGCATCCATGAACCAATCAAGTTTCAACATGTGGCATCTAATCAGTGGTGACATGGAAGCCTTATCAACATCCAATGTGGCACTGTCAACGAATGGTGAGATGCCACATGGCCCAATCAGGTGCTACCACGTGGCACCTTGGTGGTAATTGGTTTACAATAGTTTAAACAAAATATGGTTAGGGGATTAGAACCCCTAACCTCTGCCTCTATATTCCACGAGCTTATAGTTGCACCACACAACCAACTCTTTACTATTAATTGACAATGGTTAATTTTGTTATGTTAATATTTGAGATTTAGTTATAAAGGCCGTGGGGGAGAGTCGAGCCCCCGAGCTTGCACCAACTAAAGTGAATTGTTACCATTGTGCCACTGAATGACTTTCTAAAAATTTATGGGCTATGTTGTTGTCAAACATTTGTTAAGCCCAAATGTTGTTGATAATAACCTTATATGGTTATTAACAACCCCTAATTAGTGGATGGAGCCAAATTTGTAAAAGGGAAAGGGCTCTAAACATGGTATACAAGAGTTATAAGGGGTTTTATTTTTATTTATGGTTTTAAGCCTTATTAGGCATATTTTATGTATTTAAAGGGGTAATAGGATTTTGAAGTCCTTCATGAGATTTAGAGAGAGAATGTTCAGAAAATCTATGTAAGGAGTTCATCCTTCTGATGTCTAGAGTAAGGTCATAGGTGTGTGATGCCTTCTTTTATCTTTTCTTAAGGAGAAGGCAATTCCTTTTGTAACACTTTTGAGAAGGTCCCAACATCTTGTAGAAGAAGGAATAGAATGATTCATGTTCAAACGGATCTAGAGACGTAGCCAGAGTCTGGTGAACTCCGTTATCAAACCTCTTTCTTGTCATATGGGTTATTTAGCTTATGTGGTCTTCATGTGCCTCATGTGTTTATTATCTTTACTTAACTATTGATTATGATTTTCTTTATTCTGCATTGAAATAAGTTGAATTGGTTAAGTGAAAGACACTAATCATGAGCTCAGAAGGTTAATGGATTGAGTTTGCATGTTGGATTCAAAAACATTAATTAAAGATCTTGGAATAGATTTAAGATGAAGTAATTTAAGCAATTGAATTAAATTTGGTAATTGAAGAACTTAGTTGAGTAAGAACACTTGCTATATTTTTCATATCAAGTGGTATCAGAGTGGTTTATGAGCTCAATTTGCAAATTACTTGGTGTTTTAATCAATGTGTTATTTGAGAGATTGCAAGGGAAACATGTGAACCATGGGAAAGTCAAAGAAAGATAAAATCGCAGAACTGGACGAGATAAATAAGTCAATTTAAGAAGAGAATACATTCCTAAGAGCTCAATTTCATTCCTTAGAAGTAGAGATCAAACAATTGAAAGCTGAGCCACAATCCTCAACGAAGGAAAAAGAGGAGATGTGCAAGAAGATGTGTAATGAGATGCTCACAAAGAGAAAGAAGTAGATGGAATTTATTCGTGAGATGCAAGAAGAATTGAAAGCCAAGGGTGAGTTGTTGGAAAAGTTTCAGTCAAGTGACAAGGAGAGAATTGAGTCGGTGAGATAAGTCTCTACAGAAAATGCAAAGACACAAATAAAAGAGTGTAGTATAAGTATGTCATCAAATTCTCCTTTCCATCCAGATGCAGCCAGTCACTTTGGTGAATTTGAGAAACACACCAAAGGAATTGGGTCCAAGTTGTTGCGTAAAATGGGATATAATGGAATAGGCCTTGGAAATAATAGTCAAGGTATTACTAATCCCATTCAACTATAAAATGTTCCTTATCATGCAAGATTGGGATATAAAGGTGGAAAATGCGAAGCGGGTGAATGTTCTAAGACTTCTGAAGCTAGACGTGTTGCAGCGAAACCTACAAGAGTCACAAAAGGACATAGTGGATCCCCTAAAGATTGGAAAACTTCTTTCTTTATACAAGAGAAAAATGGATGCAGAATGATGAAAGAGAACATCCCCCAAGAGCTAGACAATGCACAAAGAAGAAGTGCAAGTCATCCAAGTATAGAGATGATAGTCCTGGGAGTGAAGGTAAATTTGATTCCTCTCATGATTACAAGCACTACAATAGGAATTATGGTCATTTCTTGGATAATTGGTGGCATAGACATCCATGTTTTTTTTGTGGATTGCATAACCATTGCATGGCCAAATGTTGGAAGAGAAAATATTTGTTGTAAAAGATTTCACAAGATCAATCTCATCGTGCCAAGGCGAGAAAAGGTAAACAATTTTACTCACCATAGAAAAAGGTACAAAGGAAATATTGCACTCATTGTCGAGTGAGTGGGCATAATTTGAATCAGCATTGGAAACTTTTCCCACAACCTATGAGGAAAGTGTACAGAAACCAATAGTCACAGAAATAACCTATGAAGGTATACAAAAACCAATAGTCACATAAACAACTGATGAAGAAGTACATCAGTACAAGAAGGTTATTAAGGAGGTGTTGTCATCAAAAGAACCTCTAGAGGAGTTGGTTAGTTTCCAAGATAGATTGGTATGCTAACCATCTCTTTTCAAGTATTGGGTCGCAATGATTGAAAATTAACCCAAGATAAGAGATGAGATAGTGCAATAATGGGAAAGCATTTACAAGACTCAAGAAAGGTAGCTTGTCCCTTGTAATTAATTTCTCATTGGAGCCTAACTATCTTTTCTATAATGAGACTAGGATATTTGCATGAAGTTGTATTTTCTTGGAATTGATATTTTGAGTGTAAGCCTAATCTCTTGTAATGGTAACGAAAATTCTTGAAGACGTCTTTTTGTAGGATTGTAAAAATTCAAAAAATTCAAAATTGTAAAAATTCAAAAAATTCAAGTGTCCCAAATTCTCCTAAAAAATGGTGTCAGATCGAAGAGCTCACTAAAATGGTCAAAACATAACTTGAACGGGTGAAAAAGGAGCTCGTATGCTCAAGTTATCTACAGTCAAAGGTTTGGTCAAATAGGGGAATCAAACATTCAAAAAGGTAAAAAATTGATTGTCTCAAATTTAAGCAAAAATGATGCCAAGTCGTAGTGCTCGTCGCACTGATTTCAAAACTATATTTAGTTTTAAAAATGGACTTCATACATGAAAGTTATGGTCGGTCAAATTTTGCAAAAAAAGGTTGACTTGATAATGTCAAAAAAAGCACAATCAACATGATGATGTGACATGTTGACATGTGGTGTAATGATGTGGCATCCATGAACCTATTAAGTATCAACACTGGTGTCCGATCAATGGTGACATGGAAGCATTATCAACATCCAATGTGGCATTGTCAATGAATGGTGAGATGCCACATGGCCCAATCAGGTGCTACCACATGGCACCTTGGTGGCAATCAATTTACAACAGTTTGAGCAAAATATGGTTAGGGGATTCAAACCCCTAACCTCCACCTCCGCAATCCACATGCTCACCGTTGCACCGCACAGCAAACTCTTTACTATTAATTGGTAGTGGTTAATTTTGTTATGTTAATATTTGAGGTTTAGTTATAGAGGTCGTTGGCGAAGGTCAAACCCTCAAGCCCGCGCCAACTAAAATTACTTGTTACCATTGATTCACTGAACAAATTTAAAAGTATTAATGGGCCATGTTGTTTTCAAACATTTGAGAAGCCCGAATGTTGTTGATAATAACCTCATATGATTATTAACAACCCCTAATTAGTCTATGGAGCCAAATTTGTAAAAGGGAAAGGGCTCTAAAGATGGTATACGAGAGTTATAAGGGGTTTTATAAATTTTATTTATGGTTTTAAGCCTTATTAGGCATAATTTATGTATATAAACGGCTAATAGGCTTTTGAAACTTCCTTTAGGAGATTCAAAGAGAGAATGTTTAGAAAAGTGATGTAAGGAGTTCATCCTTTTGATGTCTAGAGTAAGGTCATAGGTGTGTGATGCCTTCTTGAATATTTATTTAAGTAGAAGACAATTATTTTTGTAACACTTGTGAGAAGGTCCCAACGTCTTGCAGAAGAAGGAATATAATGGTTCGCGTTAAAACAGATCCAGAGGCATAGCTAGAGTCTGGTGAACTTCATTATCAATCCTCTCTCGTCATATGGGTTATTTAGCTTCTATGATCTTCATGTGTTTTATGTTTTTATTAGCTTTACTTAACTATTGATTATGATTTTTTTTATTCAACATTGAGCTAAGTTGAATTGGTTAACTGAAAGACACTAATCATGAGTTCAAAAGGTTAATGGATTGAGTTTGCATGTGTTAGGAATAGTCCCAAGAGATAACTAAGAGAGGGGCGGGGGGGTGAATCGGTTATCTACAAGATTCAATTCTTTATCCAATTTTACTTCTTTCTCTATAACTTTCTCTCTTAGGAAGTGATATTTTATCTCAATGTGTTTTGTCTTTGCATGCATCACATGGTTCTTTGACATATTGATTGTGCTAGTGTTATCACAATGAATAACAATAGGTTAATCAATCTGAATTCCAAAATCTTTTATCATTTTCTTGATCCACACAATTGTAGAACAATTTAATGTTGCTGCTACATACTCTGCTTCTGTTGTGGACTGAGAAATGTAATTCTGCTTCTTGCTTGTCCAAGTAACAAGTCTGTCTCCAAGAAATACTGCTCCTCTTGAGGTGCTCTTTCTATCATCCATGCAACCTACCCAATCTACATCTGTATACACATGAAGTTCTACATTCTCTAAATTAGGATACCATAAACCATAGTCTATAGTTCTTTTCAAATATCTGAATATCCTCTTTACTGCCATAAGATGACTTTGTTTAGGTTCTACTACAAATCTTCCAACAATACCAACTACATTAGAAATATTAGGTCTAGATTGAGTAAGATAAACGAGTTTACCAATCATAGACTTATATAAGGTCATGTCTACTGCTGCTAAATCATCTTCTTTTGAAAGCTTTCTTCCATCATAGGGGTACTTACTAGCTTGCAATCATCCATCTTGAATTTCTTCAATATATCTTTCACATACTTAGATTGATTAATGAAAATACCTTTGTCTGTCTACTACACATTCAGTCCCAAAAAGTACTTGATAGGTCCAATCATGCTCATTTCAAATTCGCTCTGCATCTCTTTAGCAAATTCTGCACTAAGCTTGTCATTGCCTCCAAAAATAATGTCATCAACAAAAATAGCAACTAACAATAATCCATCAGGTGTCTCTCTTATGAATAAGTTACAATCTGCTGCTCCTTTCTTGAATCTGATCTTTGTCAAATAACCATCTAGTCTTTCATACCATGCTCTAGGGGCTTGCTTAAGTCCATAGAGGGATTTCTTCAGTCTTCATACCATATCAAGTTTGTCTGATAAGGTAAATCCTTCAGGCTGTTCTATGTAAACTTCTTCCTTCAACTCTCCATTCAAGAAATGCTGACTTGACATCCATCTGATATACTTTAAAGTTTTTGAATGTAGCATAGGCTAGAAATAACTTTATGGCTTCCAATCTTCTTATAGGGGAAAATGTATCAGAATAATCAATTCCTTCTCTTTGTGCATATCCTTTACAAACTAGTCTTGCCTTGTTTCTTACTACTGTTCCATATTCATTCATCTTATTTTTGAATATCCACTTGGTTCCAATTACATTCTTATCACTAGGTCTAGGGACCAGTTTCCATGTATCATTATTAATTATCTAATCTAGCTCTTCTTTCATTGCATCATGCCAATCTGAATCATTACATGCATCTTCAACACTTAAAGGTTCAATTTGTGAAAGTAAACATACCACTTCATCATCTGCTGAACTCTTTGCTTTTGATCTTGTCATGACTTTGATGTTCTGATCTCTAATGATATCTTCTTTTGAATGGTATCTAGATGTGAATTTTGGAACATTAGATGTGACTCTCTCATCTGCCTTTTGGGATTCTTCTTCACTTGTTTCAAGATCATTGAATAATACATCAATGGTGTCAAACATTTCATCAACAACTATTTCTCTATTGATAGGACTAGGTTCTTCTTCAATCATAGGTGCATAATCATGATATCTTTCTTGAATCATAAGCTTTTCATCAATCTTTACATGAGAAATTTCAATGATCTTCTTCACTCTTAATTTAAAACATCTATAAGCTTTTCTTTTAGTAGAGTAACCAAGAAAAATACCTTCATCGCTTCTTGCATCAAACTTGCCAATAGCTTCACCTCTCTTGATGTAGCACTTGCTTCCAAAGATTCTGAAGTATTTCACTGTAGGTACATTCCCAAACCATAGCTCATAAGGTGTCTTGTCTATGTCTGGCCTCAATTGAATTCTATTGATAGTATAGACTGTAGTATTGACTGCATCTCTCCAATAGGTGTGTGCAAATTTTCCTTCAATCATGATAATGTGCGTTGTGTCAAGTATGATCCTATTTCTTCTTTCTGTAATTTCATTCTGCTAAGGGGTTCTAGGTGCACTTAATTGTCTCTTTATCCCATGTTCTTCGCAATATTCATAAAATCTGTTAGAGGTGAATTCTCCTCCTCTATCTGATCTCAGGCATTTTATCTTTAATCCAGATTCATTTTCAACCTTAGCTTTGAATATTTTGAACTTCTCAAATGCTTCTAATTTGTCTTTTAAGAACACAACCCACATCATTCTAGAATAATCATCAACAAAAAAAAAAAGTACCTTTCAGCACAGTATGATCTTGTTTGAGTTGGTCCACATAGGTTTGTATGCACTAGATCCAATTTGTTCTCTGTCGAATTATGCTTTCTTTTGAATGAATTCCTCACATGCTTTCCCATCACACATTCCCTGCATATTGTATCAACTAGTTTTGCAATGCTAGGAAGGTCTCTTACTTCCTTTACATTGCTTATCTTTACTATATTGTCAAAATTGATGTGACATAGTCTTTTGTGCCATAGCTAACTGCCATCTACTTTTGCAACAAAACAACTAGCTTCGGGATTAAGCTGAAAAACATTACCTTTAGTCTTTGAACATGATGCAATCATTTCTCCTTCCTTGTTATTAATGATGCACTTGTTGTCTTTGAATTCCAACTGGTATCCTTTGTCAAGCAACTGTCCAACACTTAGTAGGTTATGCTGCAAACCATCAACATAAAGAACATCATCAGTGTTGTCCTTTCCATCCAAGGTGATAGCTCCTCTACCTATGATAGGTTTAGGAGTGTTGTCTCCAAATCTAACCATGTCACCTTTGTACCTATCCAGATGTACAAATCTATCCTTGTCTCTTGTCATGTGATGTGAGCAACCACTATCAATGATCCAATCTATCTTGATGTCAGCTTGTGAAATTAGTGCTAACTCTTGTGCTATCTTTTCATCTTCAAGGTCCATTTCATCAAACATCTTCTCCATTTCTTCAATGGTAATGAATCCAATTTCATCTTCAATTGAATCATCATCTGATACTCCATCTCCAGCATAGTAACATTCTTTTGTATACTTAGGTTTGTAATTGGATTTGAACTTCTTGACTCTTGTAGGACACTTAGAAGTAAAGTGACCAATCTTGTTACATGAAAAGCATTTGAATGGTAACTGAACTTCATATTTTCCTTTTCCTTTCCTTTCCTTTCTTTCTTAGCAATCATAGAAATGAAACCATCTAATACTTTCTCTTCCTCCTCATCATCAAAATTACTAGAAGTGTTCAAGGATTTCTTACCACGGATTGAGGCTTTGAATGTTGTCTCACTTTTAGGCTTTGTCTTCAAACTTGATATCTCAAAGGCTGAAATCTTGTTAATTGAGGTCTCTCCCCTGATTTTTTTTAAAAATTGCATAGTCTCATCTAGGATGTTTATCTTGTTCTCATATTTTGGTGTCAAAGTAGTCATCAACTTATCCATTATATCTTCTTCATAAATCTCTCCACCATTGTTTCTGATTCCTGCAACTGCTTCATTAATCCTTTGGTTATAGGCTCTAATGTTCTCTTCAGGTAGCATCTCCAATGTATTGTACTTTTTCTTCCATATTTTTTTGCGCACATTCTTGGCTTGGACATCTCCTTCAAACACATCTTCTAGATACTTCCATATCTTGTAGGCTTTATCTACTTTCTTGATCTCTGAAAATTCACTGTCAGACAATGCGCTGATAAGGTCTACTTTGGCAATAGGATTTTGAGTGAACATGTCCTTTTTCTTAAGAGTTGCATCTTCCTTTGCGAGATCTGCTCAAGAGGGAATCTGAACTTCTTTGGTAGCCACTTCAAAAATCTCAAAAGCAATGCACTGCAAATGTGTCATCATTTTGTTCTTCTAGTCAAGATAATTCTCTCCATCAAAATTAGGACTTTCTTTTCTAAAGAATGCCATTTGATCAACCTCAAGCTGTTAAACTTTCTCTCCGAGGCACTTGGCTCTGATACCAATTGTTAGGAATAGTCCCAAGAGATAACTAAGAGGGGGGGGTGAATCAGTTATCTAAAAGATTCAATTCTTTATCTAATTAAGTATATAAGAACATTAAGCTTAAACACAATATGAGAACACTTAACACAACACCACAATTTTTGTTACGAGGAAACCCAAATAGGTAAAAACCCTGGTGGGAATTAGCACCCACTATAAACTGCACTAGAGTATAATGATCCCTGTTAGAAGATCTTACAACCCTATTAGGAGTTGATATTTAAAATGCATGAAGTACAGTGACCTGGTCAAAGGTCATACCCTGTTAGGAGTCTTTTACAATTAACCCTATTAGTGGTGAGGACACACTATCCGGGAGCTCACTGCTCAAATGGTGAAGGCTGCAACCTTTTGCATAACAAATACACACTATATTTGGATCTTGGTGAACTGGAAAGTAGACCTATTGTCTTGATCAGTTCCAATGAATAGCTTATGTTCTCTTCTTCTTCACATATATCTTCAACTGATAACTGTCTCAGTACATTCACATCTTCTGTTCTACTCTTTCACTCACAATCACACTCAACAATCACAACTGACCGGCTATAAATATCTTTCTCCAAATGATATGATCAAGTCAGTCTGTTAGAATTTCTTTGAAATCATATTAGAGAAACAATATAACTCTCCAACAACATTTCCAATGGCTATATCAAGCACACAACACAAATAGGACCGCGCAAACTCAATATGAGTAGATGCGTCACTTCACACAGTCAGCTCCACCAAATTAACTGAAACTTTCTTCTCTTCTTGAAATGCATTATGCGCTCTTAAAAAATCATCCTTAACTCTTCTCCAAACATGAATCCAAACACGCATATCAAAATTATAGGCGCAACTACTAAAATAATATAAACAATGTCGGCTCCATCAGATAAACTCAGGAAACTATAACTGACCACTGGAAATATCATAACTCAATTTCTACTGCACAACTGACTCGGTGTCCATGAAAATAGCATCATGAACATGTATTCACCATAAATATAAATGCATAAGGTTCCATCATAACCATACTGAAAACTACATACAGAACTCTATCTATAACACTGTTAGTAACACTACTGATACAAACAACTACACAACTGTCTACACTCATAATCAACCTTTGTGTCTATGATATCATGCTGATAACATATCTAAGAAACATATGCTCAAGGATCTCTTCATAGATCTTCCATGCATTTTTCTTACCATATGTTGTCATCAATGACAAACATACAGTCAACACTGGCTTGCTAGCAAATCTCCAACAACATGTTGGTTCAAAACCATTAATTAAAGATCTTGGCATAGATACGAGATTAAGTAAGTTAATCAATTGACTTCAAATTTGGTAATTTAAGAACTTAGTTGAGTAAGAAAACTCACTAGAGTTTGCAGATCACTAATAGCTTCAAAACAAGAATTGAACCAAAACTACAATGGTAGATTCAGGAGTCTTACCAAGATAGGAACTGTAGAAAATGATTTAGAATTTGGGTCAAAGGAGGGATCCCACAATTTAAACATCAAGAGGTGCTCATCAAAGTCCCATTGGTAATCATAGAGCACCGTTCACCAACCCTGGATATCCATAGGAGTACAATGAACACTAAGAGGGGGTGGGGGGTGAATCAATGTTCATACACACATTTTCTTTTCAAATATTTTTCAATGTTTACTTGATTTTACAATGTAAACCAAAATAGAGTAGACATAAAAGAAATTAAACATACATAAGAATTTGACATAAGAGATTATCCTGAGTAAAATCCTCTAGGGAATAAAACCACTCAAAGTTTCCTTGCTGTCTTATCTAAAAATGTTGTTTACAATGCCTCATTGGCTAGATGTCTCATTGACAATATGCCTCACTAGCTATCAAAATTATCTTTCTTAACTTCTTTACAATTCAATATAAAGTATCATCGCTATTTCTTTCCTTAACATATTTTGGTATCTCATCATCTAAGACTCAATATCATAAGTACAACATAGATCTTTGAATCATACAATATATAATTGTGCATAATTGAAATTCACACACAATAATATATCATATGGATTCAACATGCATCTTTATGCCTTTTCAATATGTTTTTATACAATCAGAGTTCATATAAGAATACTATGTTCTTTTCATTCAATACATCATACTCTCTTTCTTTGTTCACACTGAGTGCCTCCAATATGATAAATTTATAATTACTTTTATTTACAAACTGAATCAAAATGACCTTGGTAACTGATCATAAAAATTGTGTTATAAAAAACCCTTAAACAAATTGATATATCCTCTAATTACAAACTATTCTTTAACCTCCAACTGAAACAATAATAAATCTTTAGCATGTAATCAAATTAACAAAGGGTGTTTGAAAAACATGAGTAACAGACCCGAATTTGGGTTAAACAATATAACAAATCTAGAATACATAATTATAACAATAAACATGGTGATAGAGGCTAAGATTTTGGTTACCAAAAACTCAACCTTAAGATGATATTTTCTAAAGCTCAAAAACCTAACTAGTTTTATAAAATTAAGTATAAAATTTAACCCTTAAATCTATACAACATAATAACATAGAATCAGGTGACCCAAATATTGGAGTTGATGAGTAAACAACCCACAGCTCTCAAGAACACCTGTATGCAAACACATGTGTCACAAAAAGAGAGAGAAGCAAGAAGCTAGAGAGGACTGAACACATGGATCCATGAAAGAGGAGACATTCTTGATGTGCAAAAACAAAAGTTGCAATTCAATAAAATGAATGTTTCTCAATAAGATTACAAGAGAGATCAATCCTTATAAAAGGAGATCAAAACCCTAAAAAGGATGTACAAACCTAGGTTGCATGATAATAATTAATAAAGCAATTAATTATTATATGCCTAAAGTTTAGCTTAAGCATAAATAGATAATAAGTGACTTAGTAATTAAATCAATATGATTTAATTAATAAGTAAACACTTTATTACCCTAACACCCCCCCTTAAGATGAACTTTGGGAGAAGCTAAAAACCTAGAAATAACTACTGAAAGAAAATGGGTCCTAGCAACAAAAGCCCTGATCAGGTACCCAAGTAAAAAGGGAGTTTCTATAAAGCGGAGGAATAGAGAAAACCACATGGGAAAAACTCTACTCCAAAAAGAGACAAAGACTAGTCTGAAGGACTGAAGAAGCCTCCAAAACTAGGGAATGTTCCAGAAAATAGGAACAAGAATGAACATGTACAACATCATTGAAGCAAGAAGCTACAAACAATGTCAATAAGTAACTGCTGATTTGAAAATCCTCCTCTAAAATATGAACCAAGTAGAGAAGACTGTAATGTGCATGAGTGCCTTCAAATGACACTAATCGAATC